>VWZZ01002242.1:149359-171975 GCA_013399095.1 Psophia crepitans | reverse complement strand
GGCCGCGATCGGCGGGCGGGGGGAAGGTAACCTCGCGTTAGCACCGAGGGGCTGCTGCCTTCTGCAGAGTTCCAGGAGGGAAATGGGGGGACCGGGGAGGGGGCGAGCAGCGCCCCCGGGGTGGGTCTTGTGGGACGGCTGCGGGACGGAGCGGCAAAAGCAGGTGAGGTGAGGTGAGGTGAGGCCCTGATGACGGGTGTCACGGTCCGCTTCTCCACGACAGCCCTTCAGACCGAGTCCCTCCCGTGGCTTCTGCCGGAGCTCGGGCTCGGCCACCGCCGCAGGGCTCTGGAGGGGCCGGTTGACGGGGTGGGCACTGCCGGTGCCTTCACAGCCCGGGAACGCTTAGCCAGAGACCCGTCTCGCCACGAACAGGGCAGAGAGCTGTATGCCAGGTGGCACAGAGAGGTTTGTCCTCCGGGGCCTTTATTGGTGCTCCCCTTCTTTGTCCCCTCTTTGGGTGACAAAGTTTGGGACTTGGCGTTGAATCATGTGAGGACCCAGCTGGGGCTGCTTCCACTTCTGGTGTGTGCAGCCAAAGACGTTTAGATGGGATCGGAGACGAGAGACCTGGCAGCACTAACCAGGAAAAACTGCTGGAAGTGCTATCAGCTGTAAGCAAAGCCCCGGGACTCGTGTGACGCCGACCTGGAGGGTGGCACGGCGGTGGGCACGGAGGAGCGATGGCTCGATGCTTTTGTGCAGCGCTGGGCTGCAGTTAGTTGCCCAGCTGAGTCAAGAAAGGATCCCGTCAGTGGATGGTGAGCGCTTCCAGCCTCCTGGCCGTGCAGCTGGACACGGTGGTCTTAGAATGCGTCATCCCCTTTTGCCAGTAGGTACGTTAGCTAAAATTGTATTTCCAACGCTGTTTTATTTCAGACAATGCCAAAGGAAGATGCTTCAAGCACTAGGTGATTTGGCTTGGCACACTCTGGTAGAATATTGCCCATGCTGGCATATTGAGTTAAAATACTACTCTTTAGTCCTCTTTCCATAGCATAGTCTGAAATACTCTGAATGGACACTTTGAAGTGAATTTTCTAGGTTTACAGCTAAAATCCAAGCTCACGCAAAGATACGGAATGAACAAGACCTTACCTGTAGGCAAACTGAGGAGAGCTTGCATGCCGTCATTCTAACTGGGGAAAGTCGTTGCTTTCCTGAAACTCTGCCTGCACATTGGTGTTCAGCAACAGAGGCACATGTTACATGTGCGAAAGGGTTTTTTATTTCAGCATATACTAAATGCACGTGCTCTGAGCTTGCTGGGAGTTGTGTACATTAGAGGTGAGGGTGCCTTCCATGCACTTCTTGGATTTGCTGTGCTGGGAGAAGAATGAGGCTGTGTTTGGGTAGTTTTCTATAGAGAGTTTATGGTGGAACTCATTGCTGCAGCACGATATTGGCACCAAAGGTTCATAAGTGTTTCAAAAAGGCATGAAATAAATGAGGGGAAGAAAATTCTGTCAGGGGCTGCCAGGGGATCACTACAGTGCCTCCTCTGAGTAAAGGAGAATCTGAAGAGATGTTGGGAAAGTGGTGTTCTATGTTTAGCATATTTTTATACCCTTCTTCAGGCATAATCTACTTCCCATTGTGGTCATTGGTTTCCGTAAAGAAAACAGCTGATGGGTGGGTGCAGCCAAATAGAGAAGATCCAAGTCTGTATCAAGTTCTCAATATGGAGAACATGAAGTTTAGAGCATTGAGATGTTTGGAGGCCAAACCTCTGATTATGAGGCCAGAGGTGAAGGTGGCTGGGCTGGCATTGGTCCTGCAGAACCTACTCAAAGGAGGAGCAAAACGGAGGATGAGGGACAAATTTTCTGGATCAATTAGTTGAGAGATGCAGTGGGTGGACCACCCCATATACAAAGTCAGCATAATGGGATCTGCTTGGTCTTGCTGACTGTAGTTCAGGAAGTATTTGATGGTGATGACACTGGCCAAGTCCAACATCAGCCTTGCAGATACAACCCACGGTTCCGTATGAAAGCAGGATTTCTATAGTGGGGGTTCTTCAAGAAAATCTGTCCATTCCATTTTATGGCTGTAGCAAAACTGGATCTCAAGAGTCCTTCAGCATTCTGAGGAGGTCTGAAAGGATGCGTTCTTGGGACAGGTCTTTCAGGTAGATGCAAAACAGCTGCCAGGCTCTGGCATGTGGTCGAAGAAGGGCATATACCAGCATGTTCCATATGGGCTAGATAGATGTTTATGGCAGTGTCTGAAAGTGTAGGCCTGATGGTGACTGTAAACACAGCCTTAGTGAGCCCAGAAAAAATCCAGCATTTTCTTTCTGGATAGAGCACTGTGCAAAGCCCATGATTTTCAATGGCTTTAAGTGCCAAGAGATGGCATCTGGCTGGCCTGAAGTTACAGCAGCCTTCATGGGCACCAAGTGGGGCACATGAGAAAAGCCACCCTTGCACTAGAGAGGTTTAAGCATCTTGCAAGATGTTTAAATTTAAAACATAAATGTATTCCAATTAGTAGAAAATTGATGTGTTTCTCTTCATCCAAACACAGGTGTTAAGTCTGGTTAGGCCAACATGGCCCAGAGCGCAGTCACCCATGAGAGGCTCTATTCTGAGCGTGCAGTGGCCAAGCATTTCTCCCCCAGTGCAGTCCTGTCTATTCACTGTGATAAAATCCCTGCGCAGGTTCCATGCGGGTCCAAACACGAGGAAGGTGGACACCTGAAGTGCATGTACTCTGGGCCTGGCATCGAGGTGTAGGTGTGTAAGTAACAGCACACATTTGTTCATAGGTATGAGGCTAACATGTTCTCCTTTTCCTCACAGAGATTTTGGTGGAAATGGCTTCTCTCCCCCTTTAGCCACCCTCCCCCTTGTAGGCTCAGGAGCTGCACTGACATTAGCGTCCTGCAGGAATGCAATGGTGAAAACAAAATAGTAGAATCATAGAATCATTAAGATTGGCAGAGATCTCAAGGATCATCTAGTCCAACCATCCCCCCACCACCTATTCCCCACTAAACCATGTCCTTAAGTACCACATCCAACTTTTCTTTAAGCACACTCAGGAACAGTGACTCCACCACCTCCCTGGGCAACCCATTCCAATGCCCCACCACCCATAGTCCCGTAGTGATGGGATGTATCTTGTTAGTACGAAGAATCACCTGAAGCCCTGAGGTGTTTAGTGATGCTGGTTTTTGACATTTTATGGCACACCCTTGTGACCAGGAAAACCATTCAGCAAACTGAACTGCTCCCCAAGGGCAGGGAGGGCACTGTGTAAGCTCTGTGACTGCTGCTACCTGACAGCATGCCAGATGTTGGCTCTTTGCTGGTGGTGGGGCGCCTGGGGGATCCAGGCTGGGACAGGGGCTAGGCAAAGGGCCTGTCTGTGCCGCTAGGCTCAGCACCACCATCATGCGTACCAGGTGTAGAAGGCTGTATGTAATGAGTGGGACCAGCAGCAGGGCTTGGTTGGCACCCTTAACCATTGGTGGGCTCAGCTGCTGTGGGCTGAATGCTCACAAAAAAGCTTCACCACTCAGGCACATCCTAAAGGCCCAGAGCTCTGCTCTTGGGCCCTGGTTGCATTATCAAAAGTTCCCCTGGTTGGCAGAGGTCAGACTTTGGAAATGGCAGCTAAGTCACAACTCTTGGAGGGGAGTCCTTCCTGGATCCCAAGGGTGACGCCTGTTCCAGCACTGACAAAGGATTTTGAAACCTGCACCATGGTCTCCAGGAGAACAAGGACAGTGACCTCTTCATAGGTTCACTCTAATACGCTGTGGAGAAAGCCTCATCCCAAAGCAGAAGGGAGTCATGGGTTTCATGGTGTGCCGTCACCATCCTTGTTCAGCCCCCATCATTATCAAGATGGAAGTTTGGGCACTAAGATGGACTTGGGGTCTCCAGGGGACAACAATCAGGAGAGGATGAGACAAGAAGGGGCAGAAGAGGCAATGTGTCTCCCCAAGGCAGGTCCCCTCCCTAGTGTATCCTCCATAGCACCTGTGTGGATTCCACCTGGTCATTGTTACTAGCAGCAGTCTGTGCAGGACCTTTCATGGCACCCAAGTGGGCTACTTAGTCGCCGTTGCAGGGACATCTGGGGAAGACAGGTGTCTACAAGTGGTCCTAGCACCATGCTTTGGGTTTTGGAAACCCAGCACTCATCCTTCCAAGGGCTGCAGCTGCTTGGGCAGTTATCTCGGGGGCAAAAAGCTTAGTGTTGTGGTGCTAGAGAATTAGAAAGTTCTACCCCGGGCAAGGAAATGTGATACATGACCTAGAGATAAAGAGGAAAAATAAGGCTTCTCTGAGGAGAAGGAGCAATTTTTTTGTTTGTTTGAGGTTTTGGGTTTTGTTTGTTTGGTTGGTTTGGGTTTTTTATTTGTGGGGACTTAGTGCAGTCAATGGAAGGACCAGACAAAAGGACAGAAAGGGACAAGTGGAATGTGGGATGTAACCAGGCGAGGAGGCAGACCTAGCTCTTGGGTGGACTGGGGAGGTGCTGAACGAAAGGCATACGATTGGCAGGGAAGACAGGAGCAAAGTAGGGGAGCCCAACTCACCCTGAAGAATGAAGGGGACTGGTGGGGACACACATACTACACAGGCTGGAATGGGAAGAGGGGACAGGGACACAGGGGGGTGGAGGAGGAGGTATGCCAGAGGTTACACTGCTGGTGGTGTGCACTTGCTTAGGGTGGACTGGAGAAGACCACTCTTCTTGTGGGCAGATATGAATAGCAGGGTGGGTTAAAGCTGGGCGTGAAGCAGGGATCTCATTCTTACCTGGAAGACTCGCTGTGGACTGGAAGCCTCCTCCTCTTCTGGTGCTTGATAGAAAAAGTTCTTTAGTTCCAAGGGTGCAGGATGTACGTAATTTGGGCAGATGTGACCAGAGATGATGGGGGGAGGGCAGATGACAAATGCCCTTAAAATCACGAGTAGTATGGGGAAGCAACAGAAGCTGTCAGCATGTCTGACAACAGAGGACCCATATGGGTGTAGTATGTTTAAACAAACAAAAGTAGCTCACGCAGTTTATGCACAGCTTGATAACGTGAGAAGTGGATGGCCACGGGATGCCACAAACACCAGAGGCACAAGGTTGAAAAGGGATTAGACAAGCTCACAGAGAACAGATTTCTCAGTGGCTATTAAAAATGTGTATCTGAGTCATCTTCCAGTTCATGTAGTCCCTGAACTGACTGTTCAGATATTCTTGCTATTCTGTATTCGTTCTGTTTCTATGGTGAATTTAAATGAGATGTCTAAGTTGATCTAACAGCTTGCTGCTGATGAAACATGCACTTCTGCTTCCCTGCTTCTGAAACTACTTGTGAGTCTGTACTGCTTCTGTTGCACCAGTTCTGGCATTTGTTCAGTTCGTTAAACTGGCAGAAAATTAACGCAGAGTGAACACTTTTCTGCCAGTTTAGTGAGTTGAATCAGCCCACTGTTTTCTGAGCCAGTGGTGTCCATCAAATCAAAACTTTCTTCTCTCTGCTGCAAAGTAAGACTGGATTTTTTTTTTTTAAAATGGAAATGGAGATTCTCCTGTTACTACCTGATTCCAGGTATTCAGGCTTTAAGTATGTATAACACCAGAGTCATTATAAGATCCTGATATTTACTGAATTAGTTACTACAGCTCCTGAGGGAGCTGGAGCCTTGGCTGTACTAGGTGCCACATGGAGTTTAGGAATATTATTAAACACAGTAAGCAGGAAAAAAGAAACAGATGCATGCTTGTGTGGGCAGCAGTGCTGCATAGCTTGCTAGTCTTACATCATTATTAGTTCTCTATAAGGAAACTAACAAGTTTTTGTGTGTAACTCTTTCTTGTTCCTAGGATCAGTGAGATACCACTGTTACCTCCTCTAGGACCCTGCACCCATATCAAGGTACAATAATGAAGGCACTGAGGAGCAAACAGCAACATCAGAAGCAGGTCGATGTCTTATTTGGTTCATACTGCTGCCATCTTCCTCTTGGTCAAAAAGTATATGCTATGGCATTACAGTGGGATTGTCATGTCCCCTCAGACCAAGGATCTTCACATCAGTCTTCAACTGCTTTATCTCCTCTTCACCTCTTCATGTCTTCTCTTCAGCTGGAGAACAACAGGATGGGGAGTGGCAGTTGCTGGGTGTAATAAACAGGATTTGCACACACTGAGAGCAGGTTTTGTCTGAATATGTTAGACATCTCCACTACAGATTCTTCTGTACAAGTCTCACTTCAGTCTTCCTTCCTAGATAGTGGAAATATTTTTATTAAAGTCAGTTGAGTTTAGGAGGTGTTTCACCCCTTCCTGGAGCAGATGTCTTAAAAATGTCAGCTGAATTAGGTCTACACATGGGACCAAAAGGGATGCGTTTGAGGGTGCCAAGGATCCTTGCCAATGTAATTTCAAGGTTGCTTTGTGATCTTACACATACAACACTTGTTCCTCCCTACCTCACTCACGAGGAACCATCTTTGGATTGATAAGCATGGCAGTACTGCTTCAAGTCTCACACTTTCCATGACTGTCTTCCCTTCACATTGCAGGATTCAGGCTTGTCCTGGGAGGACTGATGAGCTTCCACTTTCCTTGTCTTACCAGCCTGCAGTCACGGTGACTCCTCATTGCTGACACTCATCCTCTTCCCCAGTTGTAGGAGTAACCTGCACTGAAATTTAATTGCAGGGTGCTCCAGTGAACACATGTGGTTTGACTTTTATTTAGCTATTATGTCTTTAATAAATTCTGCATTATCATTGAAATAACTATCTGCTGGGGCAGCCACAGTATGTACTCCTATACAAATAAAAAAATGGGTTTTAACTTATCTGTGTGCTCAATATTGCAAGAGCTTCACTGGAGAGGCACTTAGAAATCATGCAGCACTCATGTACCTTCCATGAAATGCATTTGTATACCTCTGACTGTCCTCCTGACATTGAGGAAATGGCTGCAAATTACATCAGGGGAGGTTTAGATTGGATATTAGGAAAAATTTCTTCACGAAAGAGTGGTCCAGCATTGGGAACAGGCTGCCCAGACCAGTGGTAGAGTCACCATCCCTGAAGGTGTTAAAAAAATGTGTAGATGTGGCACTTCAGGACATGGTTTAGTAGGCATGGTGGTGTTGGGTTGGCGGTTGGACTTGAAGATCTCAGAGGTCTTTTCCAACCTTAATGATACTATCATCCAGAGAGCATTAATGACATGGTAAATATGAACATTAATCTCTGTGACGTGATAGCCTCCTCCTTGCAGCTCAGAGGCTATGGGATGTTATTTGCCTTTCATTTATGATCCTTAGCTAGTGTTTTCCTGTGCCGGTTCCATATCACTGTTTTTTTCCAATGAGTTCCTGAAGCACTATATCAAATATTTACCAGCGTTAAGATTGGTGTTATATTAGATGGTTAGTCCTTTTTTAATTAGCCTGTAATCTAATCAAAGAAGGAGCCTAGCTTGTTTGCTCTTGAATTAAATAGTGTCTTACCAAAGCCTAAAGGATAATAGTGGATCATCTTCCTATGGTGTACTTTGCCATTCTGTTCATCATTGGAAATCTTCAAGAGTAGGCAAGACAGGAAAAGGACAAAAGCATAATTGATCCAGACGGAGCAGTGGGAATGGGACTAGCGGGCCTCTCAAAGGCCCTTCCAGAACCATTAGCTGTGTTTTATGATTCACATTGGGCAGGTGAATCATCAGGAGAAATTCTGTGGAAACATTTTGCTTCCAGATCCCTGTGCACAGGTACTTACTGTCCCAGGATTCTCAGCTGGGAGCTTTCTTTGACTTTGGGTACTGATGCCAACCCAGCTCTTTCCTGGAAATGCCAACCCCCTAAGTCAATGACCAGAATACTCTGCTGGGAAGTCTGTTTTTAAACAATATCACTCCAGTGGTCCAGTCCTCACCAGAGGCACTAGCAACAGGAAGAAGCTGCAACACTGTGCAGCAAATGCAAAGGAGAGGCTGAAGAACTGTGGTGGACCTGGGCTGTGGTGGAGTGTGTTGGGATAGCCACAGTAGTGGATGGTGGAGATGAATTTGGGCAGGCTGAGAGATGGAAGAGCGGTCAGAAGGACGATGGGTTAACTCCTTCAAAGTAATGGATGGTGCTCATATGCAATATGGACGCTTCTGCTGTAAAATGTCCAGTGACTCTAAATTTAAAGTTGAATGAAATCTGGACTGCACCATTTGGTGTGCTGTCCTGTCTGAGACTTCAGCTTCTCACCTGCCAATGAGGGAAACAATCCCAGAGACAGAGAAGTGCATTGTGATCTCTGACAGGTGTTTGTTTGAGCACTTCTTAAAGCCCTCCAGAGACAGCGATGTCACATCCACCCCAACGACCTTAACTACTAAGAAAGTTTTCCTTGATGTGTCACCTCATTTTCTCCTCTCTAACTCCCCATTTCTTGTCACCAAGGAGTGAAACTTCTGGCTTTTATTTGAGGTCTCAGTCATTCCACACTGGCACTAAACATATTTTTCTCATTTCAGTTTGTGCATGCAAAAAATTAAATAACAGAAATGTAAGACTGAGGTACTTTTCAATAATTTTCATGCTATTTATTTCATAGTATTCCTGCACTGGTTATTCTATTCATGATAAAATACGTAAAAATTGGTTCAAATAAATTGTCTTCTCTTAACAGTTCACCAAAAGCATAGCTTCAAATGCAGTAGTCGTGAAATATCCACAGAACTTACATATGCACTTTGCCTTCTGTGCCCTGCTGCTTATAGGCAGGCTGTGTCATACACCCTCTGAAAACGTTACAGGTTTTATCAGTTTCGAATGGATAGCACACGTGCCGTAGAAAATGCAGACATCAGATCCCGTTCTCCAGAAACTTTCTCAACCTACACAAATTGTTAATAATACACAGAGGAAACACGTCCTGCAAATATGCACACGTTTTCCTCCCATCAGGTTACGAGGGCACGGCAGCGCTGGATAACGTGTCGTCTCATCGCACGGACTCGGCCCTCTGGCTCGCGCTCCGTCACCGGTTACGAACCTTACTTCACGTGTCCACCTTACGTAAACGAGCACTGCAGAGACCACAGACAAGTTCTGTTTTGGGATACGGAATTCCAGACAGAAAGTACCAAATTGGCGAGAAGTTGCCAGTTACATGCACAGCACAGGGTAGCAGCAGAGATGGCAATTACTACTCCTGCCTTCGGAATAAAAGCACAGAACGTTTCCAGGCAGGCTGCAAGATTGCACAAGGGTCAGTAACGCAGCAGGGGACTCTCAGGATGAACACTTTTTGAAATGTATCAGTTTTTGGAAAGCCTGTTTAAATTCTTCATTAAAAGCTGTATAAATGACTGGATTGATCAATGAGTTTAAGTAACCTAACCATGTAAAAAAGTCCAGTAGGATGGGATGAAACCAACAAGCGTCTTGGCAGATTGGTAGGACTAGGGACATGACAAAAAAAGGCAGCCAGCAGAAAATGAAAGCTCCCAGAATAATGCCTAAAGTTTTGGTGGCTTTCCTTTCTCTTGCAGCAGAAATTCTTTTCCTTTCCAGGACACTATCTGCAAGTTTTATTTTAACATGATTGATAAAGATTGGGGATCCACCTGAATGGGAATGCCCTTCGTGAAGGCTAGCGTTAATGGAGCAGAGGGAAGACCCAGCAGAGCCAGTAATCAGGTGTGCAGTAGTAAAACGTTTCCCATATAATGAGGGTGGCTTCAGAATCCTGGATCGAGCTGCGATATAAATTCTACCGTACAATATCAGGAGCAGCACAGATGGAATGTAGAAAGCTCCACAAGTGGAATAAATTGTGTAGAAAATTTCTGTGTTCACAGTACACTTTGCAATTTCTTCATGAGCTTTCACTTGCCTCCAGAAAAAGGGTGGCACAGAAATACTAATAGAGATCATCCAAACCACGGCAATCATGAGCGCTGCTCGGCCAGCGGTCCGGCGTTTGGCATATTCCAAAGCATCTGTGATAGCCCAGTATCTGTCCAGTGCAATAACGCAGAGGTGTAGGATTGAGGCCGTGCAGCACGTGATGTCTGATGATAACCAGATATCACACAACACTTGGCCAAAGGCCCACGTGTGCGTGACAGTGTAAGCAATACTGATGGGCATTACTAGGACAGACACTAAAAGGTCCGTCACTGCCAAGGAGCCAATGAGGTAATTTGCAGGTGTGTGGAGCTTTCTGGTCAGAAAAATCGTAATAACAACAAAAACGTTTGCAAGGATTGTTGCCAAAGTTATAACAGACAGAAGGACTGACAGTGAAATCTTCAGCCCTAAGAGAGTCCTTTCATCCAGAGCCAGTGGTGTTTCAGTGAAATTTAATGACTTGTTTGCTGAGCTCTGGAGAGCGAGCTCTGCTGAATGGTTATACTGAGTCATCCTCGGCTCTGATTTCACTTTTCACTTTCCGGTGTAATCTTTCTGGGATGATGAAGCAAGATGCTTACTTTTTTGCTAAAATAGAACTTTCCATACTAGAGGCCAACACTGAAAAAATATTAACTTGTTGAAAACTTCAGCTTACACAGTAGGTGAGGTACTCTCCTAAGCTAGATTTTCCATCACATCACATCAATGACATCATTGTTAAAGCAAAATGTTAACATAATCATCCAGACACGGTGTGTGGCAATACAAGCGGTACTATAAGTGCTGGGAATTTAGGTGGGTTTCATTACATTTTCATCTTGCAGATGACTAAATCATTGTTTATCTTTTATTCACACCTCCTTTCTGAACTAATCTTCTGCAAAACTGCCTAAATCAATACTGAAGAGTGAGAGGCTGAAAAAGAAATATCTGAGCATGTTAATTGATGGCCCTCTGCCTGGAACAAAGCTATCCTCAAGAGTATTTTCCCTTCCTCCCTAATAGCTGAATGTCATGTTTTTGGTATTTACAAGGGACACTTTATTAGTAGAGTACCCAAGATATGAAACAACACTGTTTGGATTCCTTCTGTAACCATAATTTCTCCAGATTTGTAAATCAAGACCTCTTATTGAAAAGCGCAGAGCTCCATTTTCATTTATTCCTCCAGCCCATTCAGGTTTTCTTTTCAACATTCAGTCTTCAAATGCTGAAGTCAGGTGTTGGGTACCAGAATTCAATGCGTTGGTGCTGAAGCTCACAGCATGTTCTTAGTACTGAGATGGTCCTGATCATGCACGTGGTGAATTATTGTAATGACTTGTGGAGTGGCGAGTCCCTCAAAAGAGGAAGAATAGACTGGTTATGGGGATCTGGAAAAAGAAAGCAGATGTTTTAACCTGGAATGGTGATACAAGAGTTGTGGAAGTTGAGGTATCACAGTATACAGTCTACAGGCTTTCCAAACTTTTCTTTATATTAATTTAGTGTAACTTGAAATCTTTACAAACCTGAAGAAAACGTACTAAGACAGACTTCTTTGAGACCTTTCACTCAGATCCATGAGTACCAAAATGTCACTTACATTAAGCCAGCCCAAGCTTTCTTGAAAGAGATCCTGAATACGGGTCATGAACGGCTTTGAAGCATGCTAAGAAGAGAGATGCCAAGCTTTTCCAAGAAGATAATCACCAGGCCATCCTCCTTCCAACCACTGAGAAGAAACGCCTCTATCCGTCATAACTGGTACAGTTTCATGCCATCTGACACAGAACTGAAAGTCACTTGGTTAGGAATCTGTGGAGCAAGAGCATCATATATTCTATGTGAAACACTAACGCTCTGGTGTCAAACAGCCTCTCTTGAGGCTGAATCCTAGCGTAAGAAACAACACTTTCAGTTTTGCGTGTTTGATTTTTTTATAAACATCCGCCTTCTGTGAGTCAAACTGACTTTTAGACATGCTTTTTCTTTTGAGATGTTTTTTTTTCCAATAAGGGGACCAAGAAGAGTCTTGTATTTCACACTAGACTATTACTTGATTATTTTTCCCCAGGAAGGCTAACCGCTCTTCCTAATGACCATTTTTGTCACACCGCGGACAGGTTCAACTTATAAAATTATTTGAACATACGAATAGCCATATCAAAGTGACCAAAGGCCATCAAATGCAGTCACCTGTCTCTGACAATGGCCCATATGTTCAGCTCAAACCTTTTGCCTGACGCTTTCCCAACTCCGATACACTCTTTTTGAGACAGAGGGACCAGACCCACAGTGTTGAAGGCGCGGATACACCATAGGTTTATACTGCAGCATAATGGGGTTTTCTGTTCTCTTCTGAATTTCTTTCCTAATAACTCCTGAGATTTACATTGCTTTTTTTAATCATTACATAGCACTGATCTGACATTTCCACAGAACAGTCCCAATTAATATAATTCCAAAGCCATGAGTGGTAACATCAACATTTTTTCCTGTTTTCTTAGGTTTTGCATCTGTTTTGTATTCCTTCTACGTTTTTACTCAGGTTCTTTGCAGCTCTGCACAGTCAATCCTTGTCTTTATTACCCTGAAGAACAGCAGATGTCATCACCCCACTACTCATATACTTTCCAGACCACTTAATATTTTAGATTGTCTGAGCCTTCTTTATTTACCTTCTTTAGGAGTCTCTGGCAAAGAGCCTTGTCAAAAGTCTCTTGGGAGTCCTGGTAGTGATATCGGTTGGAATTCACCCAATCCATATACTCATCATCTTAATTACTTCAACAGGTTTGTGAGGCATCACTTACCTTTACAAAACACATGGAAAGTGTTCCCCCAAACCACCATATTTACTATGTGCTCAGTAATACTCTTGTTTATTATAATTTCTGCAAACCACCTAGGTACAGAGATCAGGCTTATGGATAAGCTGTTGCCCAGATCTCTTTGGAAACTGGTATCACAGCAGCTGGCAGGTGCAAAGGGAGTTCTAAGTAGAGGCTGAACACCCCTGCTGATACCACCGCACTTTGGATCTTCACTTTGCATCAAACTCTTTAGCTGAGCACTGACAGTGCTGAGTGTGATAGTGAAGATTTGTTGTTGCTCACTTTGGCCAGAAATCAATGTTCCACCAAGTTCTCCTTGGTGAACAGGGATGCCAAAGTTAACCTAGTTTCTCTGTGAGAAATTCCCTTTATCTTCTCTGGTATTTTTTTCCCCCATACCTTTACCATCCCTTTAACTCTCTGACTCAGCAGTAGCTTGCTTCAGAGCTGTTACTTTTAGAGTCTAAGAAATCTCTTTACCTGAACACTGGGCTGATCCCACACAGGAGAAAATCTAAACCAAAATCACACGATTAGCAATATTAAAGACAATTACTTAAAAACTAAAGCCAAGTCCAGTCTTGATTTCAGTGACTGAGAAACGTGATATCAAGCCTTTCCCATATATTGCAACTATCAGCCATTGTTCAGTGTTAGAACATTCCAGCAATGGGAAATGAAATGAAGAGTACGTGACCCACCAAGCCTATTAGTAGTCCTACTGCTCCCAAGAGCTGTCAATCACTGTGGAAAAAAAAAAGAAATCTGATGTGAAACATGGTATTTGCAGTCAAATGAACTAGTCTGGAGTTCAAGTGAATTATTAATCTTCAACATACCAGTAATCAGGACAGCCTGGCATTGGGAGAAAGTCTTAGTGAAACCAAACAATCCCTCAACAGATACTGAGGTACTGAATTAATTTTTATAAATAAATGATATTTTCCCATGATGTGAGAACCAAAGGAAAAGAACTGATTTTTTACAAAAATACTCCAAGTCGGGTGTTTGCCGTGTACCCATAAAGAGGCATTGGCTGTTTCCTGCCTCACAAATAAGGCTATCAGGACTGAAAGTCTTTTTCAAAAGTAACGCCGGGTCAGGGTTCTAAACCCTGCGACAGACACATCTTGTAGGATTTTTACTGGGGTCCTCAAAACCTTAAGTAGCATATATTCTTAAGTTTAATAAAATCCTGCACTTGTGCATACAAAGGCTCTTGATTTTTGAGTCTTTCACCAAGAAATACATCTAGCACAGTGAGCAGCTCTTATCCCTTCTGATTGGCAGTGCGGCATCTATCAGAGATGTATCAATAATTGTGAAAGGTAGCTGGTCAATATTATTCATTGGTTTCAGATTAAAACAGATTATGAGAGCATGTGGGCCGGACAGAATTTTTGTCCCCAACTTAGAGCTTCATCCTGGGTGCTCACAGTGCTGACATTAAAATGTATTCCCCACGTGCTAAATTATCACCAAGGACTACACACTTATGCAGAATAATCAGTCAAAATAACCCTTCCCTTACAGGGAAGGCGTCACTATGCAGCACAACGTATGGAACTGTAAAATCTTTATGCAAAATGAAAAAAGCAATCAAACAGAACTGCGATCCACTTCAGCTCGTTGGAAGCTCTTGGGCTCTGTGAACAAAACCGGCAGGCAGTGCTGTGCTTGGGGATGTGCACGATAGGATGGTCCTAAAAGGGTCGTAAAATCTACAGCCCCTCTATTGCAATGACTCAGGCATCTGCTTGATGATATAACTTTCTATAGTATAAATGACCATTAAATTCCACGGACTACTGAAAACACAGAGTTATGTGCTTACATACGTGTTTAGGACTCAGGGTCTCTGAATCTACTTTTAAAAGTTTCTTTGAATGTACTTCCCTGTGATGCCTGTTTCAGAGACTCTGCTACTCAGTCTGTCTGCGTTGGTCATCACTACCATGGATTCAATAAAAAAAAGAATTAGCAATGGGACTGCAGTTAGAGTTCGTATATAAGGACGTACTGAATTTTAGTTACCATCGAGCTAAAATGAGTGTCTTCCCAATACTTTAATATTTCAATTGTTACCTTTTACTCAAGAAAAATCCTGAATAGAGGTAAATTATTTTCCTGTTGGAGGAAAAAAAAATAAAATCATTTGCTTAAATTACATGCACTGAAGAAAAATAGCATTAAATCTCAAGCAGTCATTAAATTACGTCAAGTACAAGGTCATACATGTAGCTGCGTGTTAAGGAAAGGAGAACACAAACGCACAGACATACAGGTCCTAACTACAGGGCCACCAGAGACCAGCACTGCCCGCTGGAGCTGCCCCTCTCTGCCCTAGGTGTGAGCCGGGCTACCCGTGTCCCGCGGTTACACACTTCCAACAGCACCGACGGCTGCGCAGGGTGGGGACCCCGGGGTCAGTTCCTGTGGCCACACATTCAGTGGTTCCTGGTAGAGTCCGGGAGGTGAAGAGATGTCTTGACGTCTTGATGCCCAGGAGAGATTGGAGAGATTCCTTCTTGTTCATCAAAAAGAAGGAAAGAGAACTTCATCGCTAGAAAGAGGATTTAAACGGGGAGAGAATTTTAGACAGTGCCGCGCTATTTAACTTAGGGAAAGCTCAGTTCAGGGTCTGGAAGGGGAGGCGAGGTGCATATTCCACGTGAAAAGAACACCCCTCAGCTGTCGGTGATAACCACTGGGACTGCGCCACAGCTCAGGGTCCTGACATAAACCCAGGTACTTTTGAACGAAAGACGCTTTGCGTTCCAGCTCCGCAGTTAAACTAACGCGGCGAGGGCAAGGCAGCAGGGGAGGGTCTCCAGCCTGGGTAAGCTGGAGGAGAAACCAAGCACCAAACCCACGACGAGGCAGGCGAAGTTGCAAGCAGGAGGCGGATGGCACTGACAGGTCCTCACCACAGCGTGCCGTCGTGTGGGCTCTGCGGACGTGGAGCTGCAGCCCTGCGCGGAGAGAGACGGCCAGGCTGCCAAAGGTGTTCAGGCCAGGGTCTAAACAAAGTCATGGCACGTTTCTGTCCCTCACAGAGCACAGCTGCCGTTTCTGGAGAACAGGGTGGTTCCCGCAGACAACAATTTTATGGGGTAGCTGACAACTTTCTGACAATGCTTGGCTGCAAAGAGAACGCTTTGGTGCACCCCTACAGGTCTGTGTTGGGAGGGAAGGAAATAGTGTATACAAAAATAAGTATGTTGAAATGAAAATACAGAATTTGCTCTTTCACTGAATAGATCAGGAAAAAAGAGAACAAGATGAAATGTCTGCTAATAAGTTCAGTGTTTCCTTTAAGTGCACACTTGAAGTTAGAGGAAATGAAGAATTCATTCTCTCTCCTTGTAGCTGAGTACCAGGGGAATTGCAAAGGGATGGCTGAGAACAGAGCTAAATTTCAGCAAATGACTGAAAATTCATTTGCTTTCCCATCTTTTTGTAACAGATTCTAATTTTTCTTTTAAATGTAGAATCCACTACCTTGCCTAAACAAAGCAGGCGTGTATGCACACACACACACCCCCCAGGTATATAACATGCTGAAACCTTCAGCAGTAATAAAGCTACTCCCTGTGTGAGCTGGCAAACACCAGATGGCACTCCTAACAGGAATCACGCCTTCGAAAGAGACGTTTCAGAGGAAAACTTGAAAGAGGGAAAAATTTTGAGTAAGTTCCTGAATATTTGGGACAAGTGATTGAAGCATCCAGCATAAGAGTATCTGTGGAGTCCAACATGGGGATGAGAATCCTGTTCAAACACCACGAAATACATTTAGAGGAAGCTACAGGAATCTGCCAGTCCATAGATCACAATCAAATTGGGATGCAGCTTCTGGGAGAAAACCAAGGAAACGCCACAGTGTATTGCACCGAAAAATGAGATCCACAGAAATGACAGAGTCTGTGTAAAAGTAAAAATATGGTAAAATCTGTAAAATGTAATGTCAGTGGGTTTGCATGCATCAGTATAAAGGACTGAATATACTACACAGTAACCATAGTCCTAACCGGTTTCCTAGCTCTTGATCAAACTAGGATTGAACTGAAATACGTAACATTTTGCAAAAGCTATAAACAAGAGAGAATACACCTGACAGGAAATAAAATATACATGTACCTTGCACCGTAAAGTTGGATTAGGCTGCACTGCGTAGTGAAAAGACTGCCACATGTGACGCACACCTGAGATCTCAGAAGTGAAAAGACGGCCACAAATAAAGAAGAAAAGTTATCAGGTATCAGTTTAAGAACTGTAGTGGGACCCGGTTACTTGCTGTCCATGATGCACCAGCTGATGTGCCGCCTGAACTTGCAGTTAGCCCCCTGAAAAGAAAGCAGAGTAGTGAGTGTCCTCATACGATGAGGAGATGATTTCAACATTGACTACGCCAGCTAAACTCAGACCAAACCAAGGGGAATCTGCACAAGTGTCCCTGTGGCCTTGAGACGAGCTGCTGTGTCCCTGGGAGAAAGGGATGAGCGTGACTGCAAGTGCTCATTTGTTTTCCGCCCGAGCAAGGATCACAAGCTGGAAGGATGTCCCAGTTTTTGGGAGAAGCCACCGGCGCCTGCAGGAAGCAGCAACCCTCCGGGCCACAGGAGAGCCATGCAGTACTGACGGCGAGGTCTTTGCTCCGCTATTCTCACCCACTGCTGTGCAGAGTAACATTCCCTGTGCCCCTGGCTCCAGCTCCTCCACCGTGCCCCTGCGCCCCAGCCGGGGAGGGATGAGCGAGGTTCAGCCTTGCAGAGTGCAGGACCACTTTTGCTGGCAGGAGGACACAAGTACTGCTCACGGTCTCGGCCTCCTCTCCCTCTCCCACTGCCTCCGAGCGGGGCTGTGTGCCCTGGGCAGCACCGGGTCCTGCCCCCACTGAGGCTCCCCTGTGGCCACTGCGCAGCGGGGGGCTCTCACCGCACGGCGTGAAGGTGAGTTCCTGCTACCTGTGTGGCGCGCACCTCGTGCGCACACCTGGAGGCACCGGCCAGCGTAGGAGTGTCCATCTAGACACACACTCAGCTCTGCTCACACCTCTGTGCATCTGGGGAGTAGTTTTCACTTACTGATTCCACCCTGACATTGTAGACAGGATCCTGATCCCTGATTTTTGCAGGTGCCTGTGTTAGTGGAGTAAGTTATGACAAGTTCTTCAGACTCTGAGCTGAACCAGTAAGAGCATGAGCTTGCACCTGAATTTCTCATGTGCTCAGGGAGCAGCAAGGCTACTGTGTTACTGGCTGGACTGGTTATTCTGATTATTCAAGATGCTTTTGAGATCTCAGGTGTACTCCACATCAACACCAAACAACTTTTTAATACTGGGACATATTTCAAGAAGCAGAGCTCTAACACTCCAGCCATAGCTGCTGTGCACCCTTCCTGACCTTTTTTTTGCTCTGAGATGTCTTCATCAGTATTTGGGAATTCAGTGTTGCACTCAATAAGTTGTCCAACAAATATGGGGAAATTACAAACCTCATATACTGTAAGTATAGGTTAACTGTTAATCACTCTATTGTGTTAGTTATAGTACAATAAACTCTACATTTTCTAAGCTTTTTACTAGAAAAAAAGTACTTTCTTTGCTTTATTACATTAGGTCTATACTGTTGTATCAGTTCTGTTTGCTACGGATACAGTATTTTCCACTGGTTATAAAATCAGTGCTATGAGCAGTGGTTTCAACATTCCTCTCCTCGCCCCCTACGTCAGTGACACATCACAAAATAACAAAGTTAAGGTGGGATTCGCCACAGCCCACTTAGACATCTAAAACTCAGCTCAGGCAGAGCTGGTCAGTCCTGACAGGCAGCTGAGCATCTCTCTTTATTGACTGTAAGGGGAGCTAGTGCAAAGGAGTTCATGTTTCTAGAGAAGTACACATGACACTGCATGTGTTCACTCCAACATGGCTCATGCAGCACAACTAAATCTCTTGTGCTAGGATTATTCTGACTATTTCAAACTAAACCATGTACGCCTAGAGAACAGTACTCTGTATGATAAATTGTACACAAAGCACTTCCCAGCAGCTATGATAATTGACAAGCAAATACTGGCAATGCTTAACACCTCCTCTACCCTCTCCCCACCTTCTATTTTTGTTCAGCTTTCAAGAAAGTATTGATATTTTTTCTCTCTTGACTATACAGAGCCAACATGTACTAGCTATCCAACCCACTGCTGACTACCAAGTTACAACTGCTGTTACACCTCATAACTAAATATCACTTACCAAAGGGAAAGGTTGGAATTTAGTGGGCAGTAGAACCATAGAATGGTTTGGGTTGGAAGGGACCTCAAAGATCATCCAGTTCCAACCCCCTGCCATGGGCTGGGACATCCCCCCCCAGACCAGGGTGCCCATAGCCCCATCCAACCTGGCCTTGGACACTGCCAGGGAGCCAGGGGCAGCCACAGCTTCTCTGGGCACCCTGTGCCAGGGCCTCAGCACCCTCCCAGGGAAGGATTTCTTTCTAAAATACAAGCAATGATGGCAGAATTGATCTGCTTAACTATAGACATTTAATCAGAGTATCCCTCCTCACTGACAACACAGAGAATGAGGTAGCTTGAGAAGGCAGCACATTGACCTGCCATGCAGCGCTTCCCCAGTGAGTAAATAAATTCAAAATGCACATTTGCAGAAACATGGTTTTAAACTTCTTGGAAGAAGCACTCATCCACCCTGCTTCCCCTTACCCTCTGTCCTGGGTCCAGTTCAGGAAGAAACTGGGAACAACTTTTGCTTGAATGACCTCACTTTGAGCTGGCAGCCAGACGTGTCAGAGAGCACACCGGGACTTTACACACACTCAGAATGAAGCAGAGCAATTCTACCGTGATGGGAACAAGGAGACCCAGCAGTTGGTACTGCTTTCAGTAATGGTTTGGGTGATGAAGTGGATAGCATGCTTCATTCAGCGAGATGATACTGGAGGTGGTCCAGCATTCTAGGGAACAGGGTTAAGAAGGTTAAACTCAAG
This sequence comes from Psophia crepitans, assembly GCA_013399095.1. Classification (NCBI taxonomy): domain Eukaryota; kingdom Metazoa; phylum Chordata; class Aves; order Gruiformes; family Psophiidae; genus Psophia; species Psophia crepitans. The sequence goes on along the minus strand of VWZZ01002242.1, from coordinate 152,266 downwards.
TTTAAGAACAAGTACAAGGTATTTAGTTTGGGTAGAAATGAGCAGCTGCTTTATTGTGTGATGGAGAGTAACCAGCTAGGTAAAAGCTCTGCACAGTGTAGGACCAACATGCACACTGTCGGTGAGACAGTGCCCTGCAAAAGGGCAAAGACCTTGGCAGGTGTGTAACTAGGAATAAGACCTCAAATAGATCTTGTTCTGTTCACCTTGGACAAGGCCAAATGGGAGCCCTGTGTTCAGCTTTGGGCACTGTTCCCGAGAAGATACCTACGACACCGAACAAGATCAGAGGAAAGCAGTGAGAATCATCAGAAAAGAAAATGTATGGGAATAACCTGAATGAACGGGAATGTCTGGGCTAGAAAGGACACAGCTGAAGGAGACGTTCAACAGTCTTTACATGCATGAAAGCCTGCTGCAGAACAGGAAGGAATAGTCTGCTCCCCATGGCTGTGACTAATATTCTGAAAGGAGAAGGATTTAACTGCAGCAAGGAAGGCAGAGCCATCAGGAAAACCTTGCAGAGGGTATTGAAACTCTTAAAGTATTGTTTGGGGACGCTGTGACATCTCCGTTACAGAAAGTCTATAAGGACAGGTCAAATAATCTTTCTGGAATGTTATTTCCAATAATCGATTCAGCACTGGGGAAGCAAAACAGATTAGACAATAAAATGGTGCAAAACATAAGGGTTTTTTTTCGACTGCAATACAGTGTAAACTTAGTTCAAAATGAGCAAAACCCCAAGACAGTGCAAGTTTTGCAGAACATCATAGTTCAGATCTGGAGCTGGCTCACCACTGTGGTACCGCGGTGCTCCACACGGCAGAGGAATTAATTCTCACCGCCTTCAGGCTGGGGAGGAACGACACAGTTGCTTATAAAAACTGTCACTGGGTGTCACTGGGCACCAAAGCCACCGGCCTCCCCCATCTCAGAGCATGAACAGGAGGAAGGAACTCCCCATGACTGTGCCAGGCAGAAGCACTGTACCAAACGCTCTCTTGCTGTATGACTGCACCAGCCCCAGCAGTGTTTGCCACGTGGCCCCGGCTTTCCGAGTGTTGCTCCCTAATTTTTCACCCTCCTCTCTCACTTCGCTCTGACTTTGTTATACTCCTCTGCTGCCTTATTCACTTTCTAGGATACAGCCACAAGTTCTGCTTACAGTGCTTGTTGCCTGTATTCCTGAACATTTGTAAGGACTATGAAATGCCATTCCCATACATGACCTCCTAAAAGCTCTCCAGGTACAGGAAACTCGGCAAACAAGAAGCTGTACCGTTACTGTTCTGACTACGGTATTTATTAAATGATGATGCTTATTTTTCCCCTGGTTTAGAATAAATTCCCCTAGCCACCCCAATTTCACTGAGCTCAGAGATGGTAAAATTTCTAAATTCTCCTCTGCACAATGTGTCTGTGCTCGTACAGGGTGGGTACCGAGCAGTTGGGAGCTGGCAGGACAGGCAGAAGGACCATCGCAGATGAATCCTGCACTGCAACGCTGGGGATCATGAAGGTTGGACCATAACTGGTGTGCTCTCTGAAGGGTGCCTGAAGGGTCTCTCTTCCTGCATTTTGACATGTCTCAATCTAAGAAATATACTTCCCAGATTTCTAAGAAAGCTGCAAACCAGCATTGTTCACACCACAGAGCAGGTTTGATTTTTTTTTTCATTCCCTTATTCCCTGCCATTTACTCACACATACCTGCGTTACCTGTGTTCAGTGTTTGCCTCCTCCCAGCCCTCCAGCAGTGCGGTACAGGGAGTGACCATCAGCTGCCAAGGAGACTGAGCAATCCGTGATTTCAGGGAAAACGGATGAGTGCTGTTGGGTGGAGATGCTACTCTGAGGGCATCAGGATCTGGCAGTAAACGGGAAAACCAGAAAATGTTAAAGGTAACATTGAAAACAACGGATTGACAATTTGTTTGATATTTGTCATTTTTAATGTTTGAGAAGCATGCACGATGTACAGCCTAAATCCTTGGTTATGAAACCACCTTAACTTTGGGGAGAACAGGAAAAACCAAAGCCAGTTTGTCTTGAGAAACCTCACAGATCCCAGCCACTGCTTCCTGGGATAATCTGTTTAACGCTCCATTGACACCAGTTCCAGTTGAAGTTACAACTACTGGCAAAGTAACTCCCACCACCCCGAAGTCAGTTGCCCACTAAGTTTTGCACAGGAAGTTTCTTCCTCGGGGTTTACATCAGGCTCACAACGGGGAAAGGGACTGTCTTTGTCTTTCTGGGGCAATGTTGTTCTCCTTGAAGTCCTTGCCCAAGCCCCATGCATTGCTGCCCACAGGATCCTGGAAAAATCGGGACCACCTCATGATCACAGGGCAATGCTCGCGGTCCTTGTCCTTGGCTGGCTCCTGCTCTTCGCTGTAGTACCAAAGCTCATCCCAAAGGTGGTTCACATTCATTATTTGCTGCAACACGTGACATGGTGGCAGTCTGTTGGCTACAAGTGTGAAAACCGTGGGCTTTGCCCTGGGCATGCCAGCTTGCATCCAAGCATGGAAGCGTGAGGACTCGAGTACATTACAGCGGAGGCTCCTGGCTTTGTGCTAGCACCTAAATGTAGGTGACATGTGGTCACCGTCATACCTGAAGCAGGAGTGAGGAAGAAGTGAGGCAACGGGTCACTCGTGCCACACACACGAGGGTGGTGTGGGGTAACGCCGGGAGCACCGTAACAAGGCAGATCTCAGCGCCACGGTCACCCAGTGCCTTCCCCAGGGCAATCCACTAAAATTTACACTTTTCCGGTGCTCCTGTCATTTACTCAGCATCACCCCCCACCCGGGGGAAGACACCTGCAATATCCATTTACAACTAAATTCCCTGCGGGAGCAAACCCTCCCTGCAGGGCAACTTGCGCGATAACCCCCC
>VWZZ01002242.1:44624-148879 GCA_013399095.1 Psophia crepitans | reverse complement strand
GCCGGGCTGGGGAGGGGCAGCGAGGGGGCCTGCGCCGCCAGCAACCCCGGCCCCAGCCCCGTCCCACGCCGCCTGCGAGGGGAGCCCCGGCTCCGGGGGTGGGCGCCGGGGTGCGCTGCCCCGGTAGGGGAGGGATGGGGTTTGCACCCCTCCTCCGGGGTGGGCTTCACACCCGACCCCGCTGTGCCAGCCTGGGCCCGGTCGCCGGTGCCGTGAGACATCGCTGCGGCAGGGTGCAGCGCCGTAGACCCTCGTGCTGCTGCGGGTGATTCGAGGGTAAATACCCCAGCACCGTAACGATGGTGCCCCGAAAGGCGGCACCGCCAGCGCCTATGGCCAAGCGGGGCTGCGGGTGGAGAGCTTCGCTGGGTGGACTTGGCCAGGCTGCTGCAGCGGACACTTGCCCAGCTCCCCTCCGCCGTGGGGCTGTTAGCCCCTCTGGCAGTGCAGCCCTCCTGTATCCAAAGCCGAGACCCAGCGTGTTCACTCCAGCTCTTTTGAGAGATGCAGTTAGTGTTTTTAAACTGCTTTTAGTTGCTATTGAGAAATAAAACCTTTCCCACCCCCCCCCAGAGGCAGTAACTTTGTCCATGCTAGACAAAACATGTATACAAAGCAATTCAGCCAAGGTGTTGGAAGAGCAATGCTGAAGTCACAGCGCCTTTGGAGCATCATTTGGCCGTACATAGAATTTAAAGCGGCCATTGCCAACCAGCTGTCTCCATTTACCTCTGGCAGCTAATTTACATAGGGGATTATTATTTTGAATTGCCATCCCTGGAGACACTCAAAAAACATGCAGACGTGGCACTCCAGGACATGGTCTAGCAGGCATGGTGGCGGTAGGTTGACGGTTGGACTTGATGATCTCGGAGGTCCTTTCCAACCTTAGTGATTCTATGATTTTCAAAAAAACAGCTCATCTCATGATTTTTGAACACTTACTACTGCTGAAGCCAGGCTCCGAGGTCTCTCCGAGGCTCACACCACGTTGTCTCATTGTGATGCACTGAAACACATTAACGCTCAAAAGGTTTGTGACTTTGAGCCTGAGTCTGCTTTAGTCAGCCTCAGAAGAAATGTCATGGGCTCTCGAAAAATTCCAGAGGGTTTTATCCCAATTCCAACACCTCAAAGTGTTCTAGTCCTAGGCTACTCCTAGGAACAGCCGCATTTCATCTATTCTCCATTGCAATTTAGGGCTTAGCGCATGTTCTTAAAGCCAGAGAGGCTGGGTGTTGGGTAAGTCATGGGTAAGTTGGGTGTTGGCGACAGCCTCACTTAAGTACGAGAGGAAAACGAGGGCTTTGCAAACTGCACCACCCTCCTGTGAATCATATACAGAAAAATAATAATTCCCTGCAGTATCACTTCACTTCCAGGCTGGGAGAGGACACGTGGTGAATCTTCCGAGCCTCCAGAATTTCCTAGAGACAGACTGAGACAAGTGTACCTACAATAGATTTTCTTGGAAAGTCTAGAGAAGGTGCCTCTTGGTTTATTTTCCTTCCAAACAACGTGGGTGTTGTTTCGTGGATGGAAATGTGTTTGGTGTGATACAATGTGGAAGGAAAGAGGCTGGCTGTCCGACTGAGAAATAAATTCCACTGTTGGGGCAAGAGATACTTCAGGGAATCTTGCAGAGCTTTGCAGCAGATGGTCTGAGGTCTCAGGTCTGGTCTCAGGTCTCAGGTCTGGTCTGCAGCCACCCCAAGCCAGCCACTGCTGTCCTGCAGCAGGGGAGAACTGGTGTGCCACAGGCAGAGGCCAGCGTCCTCAGAGCACAGGGAAAATATATGCTTTAAAGTCAGCGTTCTACCACGCCAGGGCTTCGCAGATGTTAGATATTTTTCTCAAACATTAATTCCATGCAGAAAAAGGAAGCATCTGGTGGCTTTCCTCAGGCTGACTGGGAAAAACAGAGAATTTTTGGGTGCAATCTGGTCTTCAGATATTAAAAAAAAAGAAGAAAAAATATATTTTTCTTCTCCCTCTGATCATCCAGACACTCTCTTGCCTAGTAACAGCTATAGCTCGTTTCACTCATGCTTTATAAGGTCAAAATCAGTGTTGTATTTAATATCCTGTGTTCAACGTCCTGCTTAGAAAAATAATGCAACTATTCTTTTTTGAGATATGTTATCTTTTTTTTTTTTCTTGATGGGGCAGGTGCTCAAAGAGAATTTGTGCACATGCCCAGTGACAGTATGAACATGCACCAGTAAGACAGGCAGATCTACGGATAAAGGAGCCTTTGAAACAAGGCTGCCCTTTGGTTTAACACTAGGGGAAAAAAAAATATAGTTGTGTGGCAAGGTTGGCAGAGTCACAAGAAGCGTGGTGGTGATGTTCAGTCTACAGACTCCCGTGTTGGAGAAGTTGTAGCTGCACATCAGGGTAGCTCAGGCACCTTTGCAACCACTTGGTGCTGCCTGAGGCAAGTTCTTTGGAGAAGATCTGGGCTTTTCCTTGGGCCGTGGGACACAAACACGGCTCTCGTTGAGTTTCTTCCTTGCAGCCTTTCACATGGCTGACTCCATTTTTCTTTCTCAAATTGAGCCCATCTCAGCAGTCCTGCCTCTCTGATTTTGTTTCCTATCATGCATGACACTAAAAATTTCTCATCACTGTTTCTCACAGCTTAACAATTTCCTCAGCAGTCTGAGCCCAGGTTCTGACGCAGCCGAGTCCTGGGTCCCTGGGACACTGGGAGGGGGCGTCCCCGAATCCCGAGTGAATGCCTCACCAGTATTGGGTAGACTCTTGATTGCTCTAAGGTGGAACTGCATCTCCTGGGTGTTTGATTTCAAAGGGCTCAGGTTTTTATTCCCTTGCTGCAGAGAAGTCTGAAAACTTGAGATTTTCATGGTGTGGGAAACAGTTTCGTCCCTTGGTATAGCTGGAAGGCAAGCAGAGAGAAAATGGACGCTTTTCTTCACAAGGGTGGGAGAGCGTGGGCTGTCCGGTCTTAGGAGTGAGCCCAGGATCTCTGGTTCTGAGCCCCTCTCAGGCCTAGGCTGGTTTAAGATCAAAGAAATACTTTAGAGTGCTGGTGCTTCCCCTGCTGTGACTACCACGACTCCCCAGGGAAGTGAGATGATGATTAATTATTTAACTTTTTCAGACACACTAGGGGAGTGTTTTTACTTCTTTGAGCTTACAGGAGGGATGGCGATCTGCGCTACAGAGCTCTGCTGCACCCTGCATGTGCACAAACCGGTCTGTTTCTGGTTACTTAAAGACCTCGGTGTTGTACTGAACTAGCACCACTCACACCCGTCGAGACAAAAGCTCTGGGACTGGAATTATTTTGCTGCCGTGGTTGGAAGCTCTCTAAGAGCTGGAAACCACCATAGACCTGTCTCTGCTGGCCCAGCAGGTGGGAAGGTCAGCGGCCAGAGCAACCCAAGTGAATTCTGAAGAGCATGGAAACCACCATGTGAATCCATCCTGCTCAGGAGAAGGGAAATGACATTAAAATGGCTACAGCCTGGATGGTGTCCAAGTAAAAATACCTCCTTCCTCATCAGCAGCATGAATCCCTGTGGATGCATCACAGCCAGATCCATTGCTTATGTGAACAGAGAGAATGCTTTTCAGTGCTGTAAACCTTGCCAAGCCCAGACTAGAGAACAACGATGGGGGCTTTTTCATCCTGAGAACTAAAATAGTTACCTCAAAACTGCTTTTACTCACTGTTAAACTATGGTCAGAACACTAATACATAGAACCCTCCTAATTTTCAGCCTAATTTTGCCCATTACTAGTTTACATCTAGTTCTGTTTCATCTAGTGGTGTCCATCCTTGAGGTTTACCCTTGTGGTTCACCAACCAGCTCTTTTTGAGTCAACAGAATGTACTGGCATCTTGTCAAAGAAATTTGCTTTGGTTCAGGAAGGCAGATGCATCAAGTGAGGTGCCTCTTTTTGGTTCAGGAATTCTCTCTGCTCTTTGGTATTTGATGTCACCTCACTTCTAACATTGAAAACTAAATTAAAGATCTGGACATTCTAAAAAAGGAGGAAACTCGCAGTACTTACTTCTCCTGCATGAGTCATTTTCCTCTGAATTCCATGTTTTTGTCACATTCCAAACCTCACAGTTAGAGCATATGGAGAGTTCTTCAGGCGCTGCTTTTCTACAGAAGGTGTATTTTGGCTTTACAAAGCTTTATCCTCAATCTTGGAAAGGACTACAGCCCAGACTCCAATCTAAGCTTCCCTCTCCTGAGGCTCCTCACTTTCCTCTCTCTGTATCAGGCAAAGAAATGCTCAGAAATTGGTACAGGATAAAAATACAAAACCTGCCTGGTAATTGCTAAGGTAACTTGCACCAGAGCCTGGAACTGCTTTGCAGCTGCCTTCCCCCAAGAGTTACTTGAACCTGTTTGAACTTTCTGATCGATTCAAAAGATGGCTGAGAAAAACAGCCAGCTTCCAAGAAGTTGTTGAGTTGCTATTCACTGAAGCTCCATGAGGTTACAGGCCTTATTTACATATAAAAACATCATTCTTACAGGTAAACAGTTATTTCGTTTCTCAAGGGAGAGGAAGTTTCTATGGGCACTGTTCTTCCACTGGTTTAGTGAAGCATTTTTCCGGAGAGAGTAAGTGGTACTGGCATCAGAGACAGCCCAGGAGGGGTAGATTGAGATGAGATCTGAGGGAGAAATCCTTCCCTGGGAGGGTGCTGAGGCCCTGGCACAGGGTGCCCTGAGAAGCTGTGGCTGCCCCTGGCTCCCTGGCAGTGCCCAAGGCCAGGTTGGATGGGGCTTTGGGCAGCCTGGACTGGTGGGGGTGTCCCTGCCCATGGCAGTGGGGTTGGAACCAGATGGGCTGTGAGGTCCCTTCCAACCCAAACCAGTCTGGGATTCTATGATTGTATGATAACCCACTGGAGGGCAGAGAGGCAATCAGGGCACTGGAGCATATTGCCAGAGGAGGGGCTGGAGGGCTGGGGCTTGTTCACCTTGGGAAAGATAAGGGAAAGGGGGATCTAACTGTAGTCTTCAGTAACTAGTGGGGTTATAGAGAAAAAGCCAGACTCTTGTCAGATGGGCACAGTGAAAGGACAACAGACACAAGCTGCAGCAAGGGAAATTCCAGCTAGACACTCAGGAGAGTGGCAGCTCCTGCTCACCACGCTGTCTCACTAGAACATTTCCAATTGTTATGGAGGAGTAAAACAACCAAAGGTGTGAGTAATCATTAGAGCTCTGGGAAGTGTCAGGAGTGTGGTGAGGACAGAATGGAGCAAATCAAGTCACTGAGCGATGAAAGCAGATATCTGGACTTAGAGGCAAGCTGGAAGTGTCCTTCTCTGCAACCAGCCTCGTGACAAACTGTAGTGCTGCAGTCAGAGGAAGAAGAGCAGCAGCAGCGCTTGGTATAGGAACGGCTTTGAATGATTCATGACACGAGAGCAGAGTCGTGAGTGAGCTCCCAGACACGGTCCGTCTCTCGTGATTTCCAGCAACTGCCACCACCAGTTGATTCTTCTGAGGCAAAGACAACCCATCTCAAAGCTCTCAGTACTAGCTAAAATGCACACACATATGTCACACTGCAAATGAAGAACTGTGCGTTTTGATCCTGGCCATCTAGTGAGAGTCACACAAGCTTTTTCATTTGTCCTGTGGCTGATGTCAGAGGAGCAAAATGACACGTGCCAAGCTCTGTAAAACACATCTGGCTCCACGTTCCCATATTCGCATTTGAAAAGTGAGGATTAAAAAATTGGAAAGGATTCTAAGTGGTTTGAACCTGAACCGGTAGCTCTGGCGCTCACCTTGTCACACATCTCAGTCCATCCAATGTCAGTCAAAACAACTTCATGGAAAAAATTTATTTCATTCTTTAGGGCTATGCCATGATTAACAGCTACAACGGTGCTGGCTCATCAGCAGTACATAGCATTTTAATTTTGCATGATAGTTGCCCATGGTGGAGCTGTTCCATGGTCATGTGTACAGGGAGCCTTCCCCAGGTTTCCTAGCCCTTATGCTGCTGTGGAGAAGACGGACAATCAGGTCTCTGTGTCTATACTGAACTCCCAAGATACAGAGGTTTCCAGGCTAACAGGGCTCAGGTGCTCACCTTCTGGCTGCTCAGAGCCAAAGGCCAAGGCACCAGTCCACCAGGAATCAAGGACAACGCACTCGTGATTCACTGAACTGATATAATTTTGAATTAAAATTGTCATCAGCTGCAATTGTGACTGCTGCTTCCCCTCAGGTAAAACCCATCCAGGAACAGAGCCGCACACCCTCTGCACCCTGCTCTCAGTGGGACAGGATTTATGTGGGATGTCCAGTGATTTTCAGTGCGAGAGAGACGTTGAGGACCAGCACGGAGGAGGACCCAGGGCACGTGCAACATGTCCACGCGCCGGCTGGTTATTGCCGTACCCATTACTGGCTGGATCTGGTCTCAGTGCACATAAAGCAATCATCAGGCACAGCATGGAAAGGAAAGGGCTATCAACAGGCTGAGTCAACATCTATTTCTTTTGACAGAGATCCCTGCATACCACAGCCAAGAGTCTTGGATTTTGGGCTGACATTCAGCTCTGACGTTGCGGCGAATTCTCTGTGGAGGAAATGCCCGTCTGCCCCAGGCGCTCATTAATGCGAGCACTATTGACTAAATATTTGTATTCTTGATTAGAAGAGATAGATCTGTGTCTTTTATTTGCCATCCTTCCCTTGCCTTATAGGCTATTATGAAATTAAGTGTGGGAAGAGAAGAGCAAGAGAAGATGCTGACTACTGAAGCACAATACACTTTGATTTTGTTTACAAAACCACTTGTCCCTGTCAAGTCCCATTATGTCCCTAACAACGTGTTTCGCTAAAAGAAATGCAAATATTCAGAGCTGTGAGAAAAAGCAGTCCATGGGAAGTGCGTGTTCCGTTACTCCACTGTAAAGACCTGCAGGACACAAGTCTGTGACAGGCAATGTGACAAAGCACATGGGCAAACAGCGGAGATGTCCTCTGTGGTGGTGGTGGTATCTCAGCTCTGCAGTTACTTTCGCAAATGTCGGAGACTCTGAAATAGCCCTTGCATAAGGAAAGGCAAGTTGCATCATGGAATAACTGGAAGGGATTCCTGGAGGTCTCAAGTCCAACCACCTGCTTAAAGCTGGGCCAGCCTGAAAGCTATAGAATCATAGAATCATAGACTCATAGAATGGTTTGGTTTGGAAGGGACCAGAAGGATCATCTAGTTCCAACCCCCCCTCTCATGGGCAGGGGCACCCTCCACTTGCCCAGGTTGCCCAAAGCCCCATCCAACCTGGCCTTGAACACTTCCAGGGATGGGGCCTCTACAGCTTCTCTGGGAACCCTGTGCCAGGGCCTCACCACCCTCACAGTAAAGAATTTCTTCCTAACGTCCAATCTAAATCCCCCCTCTTTTAGTTTAAACCCATCCCTCTTGTCCTGTCCCTCCCTGCCCTGGAACCAGCCCCTCTCCAGCTTTTCTGTAGGTCCCCTTTAGGTATTGGAAGGCCACAGTTAGGTCTCCCCGCAGCCTTCTCTTCTCCAGGCTGAACAAGCCCAACTCTCTCAGCCTGTCCTCGTCGCAGAGGTGCTCCAGCCCTCTGATCAGCTTTGTGGCCTCCTCTGGACTTGCTCCAGCAGCTCCATGTCTTTCCTGTACTGACAACCCCAGAGCTGGACACAGTACTCCGGGCGGGGTCTCACAAGAGTGGAGTAGAGGGGGAGAATCACCTCCCTTGCCCTGCTGGCAGCACTACTTTTGATGCAGCCCAGGACACGGGGGGCTTTCTGGGCTGCCAGCGCACACTGCTGGCTCATGGTGAGCTTTTCATCATCCAGCACCCCCAAGTCCTTCTCCTCAGGGCTGCTCTCAATCCATTCTCCGCTCAGCCTGTAGCTGTGCTTGGGATTGCCCTGACTCACATGCAGGACCTTGCACTTGGCCTTGTTGAACTTCATGCAGTTCACACTGGCCCACCTCTCAAGCCTGCCCAGGTCCCTCTGGATGGCATCCCTTCCCTCCAGCATGTTGACCCACCACACAGCTTGGTGTCATTGGCAAACATGCTGAAGGTGCACTCGATCCCACTGTCCATGTCGCCGACAAAGACGTTAAACAGTGCTGGTCCCAGTACTGACCGCTGAGGAACACCACTCGTCACTGGTCTTCAGTTGAACATTGAGCCACTAACCACAATTCTTTGAATGCAGCCATCCAGCCAATTCCTTATCCACCAAGTGGTCCATCCATCAAATCCATTTCTCTCCAATTTACAGACAAGGATTTTGTTTCAAATGCTTTGCAGAAGTCCAGGTAGATGACATCAGGTGCTCTTCCATTGTCCACCAATGCTGTAACCCTGTTGTAGAAGGCCACCAAATTTGCAGGCACCATTTGCCCTTAGTGAAGCCATGTTGGCTGTCACCATTCACCTCCTTATTTCCCATGTGCCTGAGCATAGTTTCCAGGAGGATCTGCTCCGTGATCTTGCCAGGCACAGAGGTGAAGCTGACTGGCCTCTGGTTCCCTGGGTCTTCCTTTTTCCCTTTTAAAAATGGGGGTTATGTTTCCCCTTTTCCAGTCAGTGGGAACTTCACCAGACTGCCATGACTTCTCTAATATGATAGACAGTGGCTGAGCAGCTTCATCTGCCAGTTTCCTTAGGACCCACAAATGCATCTCATCAGGTCCCATGGACTTGGGCACCTTCAGGTTCCATGGATGGTCTCGAACCTGATCTTCTCCCACAGTGGACCATTCTTCATTCTTCCAGTCTCTGCCTTTGCTTTCTGTGACTTGGGTGATGTGGCTGAAGCACTTGCCAGTGAAGACTGAGGCAGAAAAGTAGTTGAGTACCTCAGCCTTCTCCATATCCCGGCTAACCAGGTCTCCTGTACCATTCCAGAGGGGGCTCACACTCCCCTGCTCTTCCTGTTATTACTGATGTACCAATAGGAGGTTTTCTTGTTGCCCTTGATGTGCTACATTTAATTCTATCAGGGATTTAGCTCTCCTGATCTGATCCCTGGTTGCTTGGACAATTTCTCTCTATTCCTGCCAGGCTACCTGCCCTTGCTTCCACCCTCTGTAGGGTTCCTTTTGGTGTTTGTCCAGGAGCTCATTGTTCATCCATGCAGGCCTCTTGGTGTTTTTACCTAATGTCTTTTTTGTTGGGATGCATGCTCCTGAGCTTGTAGGAGGTGATCCTTGAATACTGACCAGTTGTCTTGGGTTACCTTCCTCCCAGGGCTTTGTCCCATGGTACTCTACCAAGCGGATCCTTGAAGACGCCAAAGTCTGCTCTCCTGACTTGTATATGTTCAGTTGGCTTGGATGCTTCCTAGCTCGATCTTCTCTACTTTGGGACACGCTTCACTCCCACAAGCTGTGAGAAGGGTCAGGGACATGGGAGGCCTGAGTACCTCAGTCATCTCCACATCTTTTGTCACCAAGTCCTCTGCCTCATTAAGCCAGGGGACAAAGTTTCTTTAGCCTCTCTTTTGCTGCCAGTATACTTAGAGAAGTCCATCCTGTTATTCTGCATGTGCCTCGCTAGTTCCAGCTCAAGCAGTGAGGGCTCTGGTGCGGTGTGTGCCAGAGTAGTGGTTTTACAAGCCAGTGTTAAAGATCTGCCCTGGACCCTGTTGTGATGTTGTATCAGGGTGCCAAGGGGTAAAAGGGAAAAGCACTGGAGAAGCGTATGAGGTGTAGGGAACCAAATTTATTTGGCTTTTCTTTTGGTACCTACTTCCCAGTTTCCAGGCACAGCTCAACCAGACCTTAAGAGACTACCAAAGTGGAAAACATGACTGTTTAACTGACAGAGCTCCTGAAAAAAAAATGGCCTACAGTTGAGGGACTTAAGGACACTTTGTTGGAGCTGATTAGTTAGCAATGGCTATACAAAATGTGCAATGGAAAAGCAATACTCTCCTGCTTCCCTGGCTCGAGGGATTTACTGGCTGCTAATTCCTTTCAAAATCTAACCAAAGCCAACTAAAACACATGGCAAAAAGATGGCCTGGAAAGCTCCCCCAAAGCACCTCACTGCAGAAACTGTTTGCCCCAGTAGGTGGTTAAAAATCATACATCTTGGCATTCTGAGCTCCTTTTCCAGACACAAATGGCTTTGGCCAGTGGGTGTAGGTGGTTGTTAGGGTCTCTGGCATCAGCCTTGGGAACTGTCCTGGTTTCGGCAGGGATACAGTTAATTTCCTTCCTGGCAGCTGGCACAGTGCTGTGCTTTGCATTTAGGATGAGAATGATGTTGGTGACACACTGATGTTTGTAGTTGTTGCCAAGCAGTCAAGGACTTCTCAACTTCTCACACTGTCCTGGCAATGGGAGGATGCCAGAGGCATCCGAGAAGCTGGAGGGGACACAGCCAGGGCAGCTGACCCAAGCTGGCCGAGGGGATATTCCATCACATATGATGTCATGCTCAGTATATAGCTGGGGGGTGGGCCAGGAGGCAGTTCAACTCGGGAACAGGCTGAGCATTGCCTTCAGGTGGTGAGAAATTGTGCTGTGCATCATTTGTTTTGTATATTCTATTATCGTTGTTGTTGTTATTAGTGATGTTATTATTATCACTGCCTTCCTTATCAGCCCTATTAAACTTTCTTTATCTCAACCCCCAAGTTTTAACTATTTTTCTTTCTTTTTGACTCTCTCCCCCTGAGAGGGGGCAGGGCAGCGAGCGAACAGCTGTGTGGTTGCGTTAGTTGCCTACCACGTTAAACCACGGCAGGTTAAACCACGACAGGGACATCTGCCTGAGGATGAAATGGGCTCTAGGTCCTGGATCCTTCTCAGTACAGGGAGTAAATGTTGCTAAGTGACTGTATTACTGACAGGAGAGCTTCATGTGACTGCACAGCTAACATCTTCATTTATATCAATGAAACCCTCCTTGGAGTAACCAGATTGGTCTATACTGACCAGCGCTGACCAGTGCAGTCAGTCCCAGTCCCACCATCAGAGCACAAGCTCCTTCTCCTGGTGTTCCCTGCAGTTTCTCAGCACAAATCCACTTTGCCCGCTCATAGCTATGTGCATGAGCAACATACTCACCCATGTCTACGTGGCTGCATGGAGACTATTCATAGCCCTGATTTCTTCCCAGAACTACAGAGCTGGCCAGATGACGGCTGGCAGCTGAGGAGGAAATGGTGCTTCCACATCACTAGAAGTCCTGTTGAAAAACAGGCAACAAACCTAAGGGGCATCAACCCTCTCTCTTCTTCCAGTTCATGCTTCAACACCCAGCTGTGGGCTGTCTGTTCACATGCTTAGAAATGTGCCCATAATTAGAGTATTTTTGAAAAGTCCCTTCTATCAAAAGCAAAATAGAATAGAATAGAATAGAATAGAATAGAATAGAATAGAATAGAATAGAATCATTAAGGTTGGAAGTGACCTCAAGGATCAAAAATAAAGGAAAAACACTGGGCCGTACGCCCAGCCAGAGCGAGACCAACATTTGGCAGCAGGAGCTGTCCCTCCAGAGCCATAGCAGTAGCCTCCAGGCGTGACATTACCACCTAGCAACCAGCCTCTTACTCCACTGGGAATCTGCCTGGCAAAGAAAGCCCTTGCACCCAGAGGTAGACAGACCTTTGTTTAGTTCCCCGAACAAAGAGACAGTCACAGCAATCAGGTTGGGGGTTTTTTTGTGAGGTGAATGTTGACATAAGGACGACAGGGTACTCACTGAGCTTTGTATCATACCTTAGGTAACATCTGAGTCTGAGCGAGTTTCTATTGTTCATGGATGTTAGGTGAGGTCTTTTTCCATTACTATCTCCCTTTTTATAACTATGGAGCTACTTTCATTTTAATATCGTATTTAAATTGCATGCTTTCCAAATAATTGCTTCAGTATCTGGCGTTGTCATTAAAGTAAGGTATTTTGGATGTTTCCCTTGGGTCTGATCCAATTTTTTTCTGAGAAGTTAAGCAAGCGCCCCCAACCTTACTGAGCAGTTCACAATGGCGCTTTAATACCTAAGGAATTTAGTAATTTGCTTCTTTTAAAATTCTAGCAGACAGCTAGAGTAGATAAATTCTTTGCTCATGAAATTCAACAGATAAAGACGTTGTTCACTTTCATAGCACTGCGAAACATTTAAGTACAGCACAGTAAAAAGAAGAAGAAAAAAAGAGCTAAGCATTAAAATAACATTTAAATGTCAAATAAAGAAACAGATACTGTTTATTTTGCCGTAGGAGTGAAGCTGCTTGGCCCACAGCTTCTCAGACAAGGTGGTGATGCCCTGTGATGGTACCAACTGGCTCTGCACAGCCCTTGAAGACCAACACCCAGGAAGGGCAAAGGGCTGCTCCTTTTGAAGAATTCAGAGACTCACAGATGAATCACTGCAAACAAAGTTACTAAGAAAGCAAGTATAAAATGCATGTCCAGTCTCTGTTTCACAGTGTGTCTCTCTGAGGGTCTCCATTTCTAGGATGCTTTATCAAGGTGCCTTCCTGGAGAGACCTGGGCTCAGCCAGCCAGCCCACCCTGCCAGCCACCTGCTAAATGTGACTCTTTGCAGCATTTCTGCCTTCAGGACTTTGGATATTTAGAACTGAATATTTTGGCTAGTCAGACCCTTCCCACATCAACAGAGCTGCCATCCAGCTCTCCCTGGGGCTCCTGGGTCACCTCTCAGCACCTACGCTGAAAAGCATGCGCCTTTGTTTGGAACCCAAATGGATGGTGATGCAAAATAGGCAACCCTCATTCAGGTCTAACCTCCAAGGAGGCACACACTTCACGCATTTCTTTTGTTTTGTGGTTTCTCAGCTGGACATGAGCCGGCAGTGTGCCCAGGTGGCCAAGGCGGCCAACAGCATCCTGGCTTCTACCAGGAATGATGTGGCCAGCAGGAGCAGGGAGGTGATTGTTCCCCTGTACTCAGCCCTGGTGAGGCCGCACCTCGAGTGCTGTGTCCGGTGTTGGGCCCCTCACTACAAGACAGACATCGAGGCCCTGGAGCTCCAGAGAAGGGCAACAAAACTGCTGAAGGGGCTGGAGCACAGGTCTTATGAGGAGTGGCTGAGGGAACTGGGGGTGTTTAGTCTGGAGAAGAGGAGGCTCAGGGGAGATCTGATCGCTCTCTACAACTCCCTGAAAGGAGGTTGTGGTGAGGTGGGTGTTGGTTTTTTCTCCCAAGTAACAAGGGATAGAATGAGAGGAAATGGGCTCAAGTTGTGTCAGGGGAGGTTTAGACTGGAGATTAGGAAAAAATTCTTCACCAAAAGAGTGGTCAGGCCTTGGAACAGGCTGCCCAAGGAGATGGTGGAGTCACCATCTGTGGAGCGTGTTTAAAAAAACGAGTAGATGTGGCGCTTTGGGGGCATGGTGGTGTTGGGTTGATGGTTGGACTTGATGATCCTAGAGGTCTTTTCCAACTTAATGATTCTATTATTCTCTTGGTGAAACCTGCAGAATCTGAACAAGGTGTATAAGTGAGACTGCTAATAACCAGCTTGCTGTTCATTTAGACACTCAAGTAATGGACCCGCGAGCTTATAATAATGAGTTAAGGACCTGTAAGAATTTCTCTGTCAGCATCCTCTTCTCCTGAAATAAATTGTTGATAACTAGAGCAGAGATGCTGACATAGTCATGCAGAAACCCCAGCCTGCAACTAGCCAGAATCCTGCTCTGTTTCAAGGAATCACAGTTCCAGATCAGGTATTTTCTAGAACAGGAAATTGCTACCCAAGTGGGATAGAGATACATCGTTAGGGTGAGGAACTCCAGAGATGTACTCAGCTTCGGTTTCTCTGAAATCTATGGATATGTGAACAAGAGTCAAGACAATCTTGCTGTGCTTCTGTGCTAAGTGTGCCAGGTTTGCTTTCCTGAGCAGGCAAGGTGCTGACACTTCAGACGTGTTAGAGAAAACCAAAGCTATGGGGACGGACAGATTATGCCATCAGCTGTGCTTGCCTAAGAAAGCTTTCCTCTGAGGAGCAATTAGCAAGAAAATGCAAACCCGTCTGTTGTGTGCTACGTGATGGTTAGAACTAGAACAAGACCTAACAAGGCATGTAAGTGACACTGCGAGTGACAGGTCTCTGCTGCATCAAATGCTGCTGCAGTGAAAGCAGCATTCCCACAAGGATAAAGCACATTGTGAGACCTTTGTGGGACAGGTGACATTATCCTGTATTTCACTGAATTTTTAATAACCTAGTTACACTTTTGCATTTGCAGTTCTTGATGTTTACCCTAAATATTTGCTCCTTGAAGTGACTTGTCAACATCTAGAGGAAGAGATCTTCAATGAGCAAAGCAAATGTCCTCCTGGAAGAAGGGGCTGCTATTCCAGGCTGGATCCCTGGGGCATTAAATGGATCTCAAGCATGACAAACCACAGTTCTTAGCAAAAAGCTGTAGCCTGAGTATCAGAAGCCTCTCATAATTGTGAGCTTCTCTGCAGTCTTTGGAAGAGGAAAAGCTTCCAGAGAAGTGAAGGACAACATGGAATGGGTCTGCTGTTCCGTGTACAGCCAACACAATGTTAGAGATAGCTAAAGGCTGAAGTAACTGATAACCACTGAAAATATGGTATTTAGCTGAAAACAATTCCCCTACAAGAGGAAACATCTCAATTTTTTTATTGACCATCTGTAGCAGAGCAGGAAAAAAATGGTTCCACAATTACTAATTCCTTTTCTAATGCATCGATCACCCTTTGAAAATATTGGGGTGGAGTGGGGAAAGAAATTATGTCCTGCTGTGACAGTACATCCGTATTAATAAATGGTTTCTTCTGGGATAGAAACATTCTTCTGGACTCAAAGCTGAACAACACGATTTGAAAAGAACGGTAGACATGAGAAATAATTAATTCAAGACAGAGAGTTAAGAAAAAGAAGAATTCACATCTGAAAGGGCAAAATTTAATCTTTTTTACCATTAAAAACTTTCTCTCTAATGCACGTTCCGGTGATCTCACCACCATGCCGTGCTTCAGGGAGAGGAGGAGGTAAGCCAACATTGTGTGATAACTCCTCTGCCAGAGCTGCTATAGACTGTACTTTCTGTCTGGAAGCTGCTAGGCCATGGCAGAGTCCCTCCTCACAGCCACAGACCACCCTCCTGGGCCCACACTCGGCACAACCTTCATCTGAACCTATTTCTGCCCCCTTCACCTCACTCTTCATGAGCAAGACCAGAACAAGTCACTTTGAGTCTGAAGAGTACCCTGCAACGACCACTTTCCCATGGCAATTCTTTTTCTTGCTGGCAGGAGGGTTCAAAGCTGCTTCCCAAAGAACAAAACCCACGTGCCTCACAAGTAGTGGAGAGAGCTCTGTCCTTGCCGAGCTGCCACTAACACAGCATGTACGTTACTGAGAGGAACACCTCTGGCAGCACAGCTGGCTCCCCACCAGGGTGGGTGAGATCTGAATCACGGGCTGGAAGCACACCATCTCTCTCCAGTGTCTTGGCTAACTCAAGCGCTGCAGTCAAGTGCCAGAGCAAATCCAGCCACTGAGGCTCTTGCTTTTCATGCAGATGGTCCTTATCCTGTCCCCGATGGTAACCCCCAGAAGCAGTGCAAGGTCTCACCACAGCTAGACACAGCCACCCAAAAGCTAATTGTCTCAGCCTGAGCTGGTCTTCTAGGTTTGCTTTATTGACAGCAGAAACAAATATATCTGAGAGAGTTACTTGGACACTCAAAAGCAGTCAACTGAGTAGCCCTGAGGAGGATGACGTTGATCTGTCCCTCTGGTAATCAAGAGGATTATACAGAGTTACATGAGATTAACCCAACCTGCTTTAGGTGTGAGAAACAGATTCGCTGAAGAATCGTGTAGCTATATGATAAACCTCTATAAAAATGATGCCTTCTATCAAGACATTTGCTCTGCCTGACTTCGGAGTGGCAAACAGGGAAAGCTCAATAGATTTAATGGGGTTTTCTCTAGGAGCAGATAGGAAAAAAGGAATTTTTACATCCCAATTGTTTTGGGATAATAGCATTCAAAATATCATTCTTCTGCACAGACTCTCATTCCCTAGGTTGCGTTGGAACCTCACTCCCACAAAACCCTTTCTGATTCACTCTGCTGCCAACGGGGTGTGAATATTTCCTATGCAGTGCAAACACGTTCCTGCAACAAGCCCATCCTTTGCTCTGGCAGAGGGTAAAAAAGGGATAATCCGCTCAAGTTAAATGCCAAACTCTAGAGCATCTCGCTCTCAAACCATCAGGCTGTGAACTTGGTAGAGAAGTAAATGAAAAGAAGGAATGGCTGTGGTTGCTTCCCATAGCTCTAATTTCATGAAAAATGTAATTCTGGTCATCTGGCAGGTCCAGGTGCCACAGCATCCTTCACGGTGCAGGCAAGTCAGAGTTGAATGTAACAGGCCTGTGCTCAACAGAAGGACCACCCAAACCAGGACTCTGGAGGTGCTCCCTGCTCTCTGTAGCTGTTCCACGGGTACTTTCCCAGGAGACTTTTACCATTTAAATGGTGATTACGTCTTTCTTGTAAAGTGACTTGTACTCCATTTGTTTTGGAGCCTCTTCAATAACTATTTTGAAAATGATCTTAATCAGTAAAAAAACTTGACTTTTAACTAGAAAATTTTTGGTTTTGCATGAACTGTCATTTCCAAGCCATTGCAGGGCCTCATTATAATGGTCTTGTCCCTCAAACTGATCAATAATAACTTTATTTATAAATGTGGTCCATCAATAGCTGTGAGGTGTGCAAAGGCCACATCTAGATCTAGTTAGTGCTATTGTGTGATGGCAAACAAGAGGTGCAGTTCTTGGTACAGAAGAGAGGGCTCACTGGAGCGACAGGAGGTGAGCAAGCGAAAAAGGCTCAAGGCAAGAGATTGGAGTGGAAGGAGCTCTGCCACTTGGTTCACTCTCCCTGGAGATAGCCATGGTTATCACCAGACCAGTACCATGGATCAGCTTTTTTCCAGAGGAAAACGTGTAAAGTACCAGTAGGACAGATGTTTTCCAAAGGCTGTGTAACCACAGCTTTTCTGGACATTCCCTGATACCTGCACATCATCCTGGATCTTCCTTTCCATAGCTTCACTGCTCAGCAAAATATGCACCTGTGGGGTCCCTGGCGGTGCCCACATTGCCCACCTAGTAGGGCCTCTTCTGCAGCCACACAAAGCCCTCCTTGTTGGTACCACATTCCCCACAGTGCTAATGTCCCATCTACCTTTGAGCAGGGATTTCCTGCTACAGGGGAGAGGTCATTTAATTCTGCATCAATATCTGCAAGGGGGACCTTTGCCTCGTGTAGACCCTTGCTACGCTCCCTTGGCTACCAGTGGAAATCTAGTCATGGGATCTGGAGACTGAGTCCTACAGAAATAGATGGCTGAGATATGAGACGTAAATCATGTCCTAACTGTGCATGTTTCTTTCCCTGGCTGTGAAGAATACCCAGGGTGGCTGTCTGTGCCGCACGCGTTTCTGCCATGGTTGTCTGAAGTTAGCTGATGTGCCTGGCACTGGCTAAGGACAGGGACACAGCAGTGGGACTAGCTGATGTTGGCCCCCAAGACACCTTCCCCTAGCTCTGCAGCAGCCCCAGGTCCTGCCTGGCCCAGGAGTGGCAGGCAAGCACAGGAAGGAACTGTTCACACTGAGCCAACACTGACCTGTGTCCTATCGGGTCAGCGCTGGTAGGTCTGACATGGCTTCAGCATGGTGTAGTCTGGGATTCTTCAAGTACCAAGTGGGCTCATTTCACTTTAGATCTTTATATGGGAATTGTTAAAGTCATTTGAGGTCCTTGTATAGTTACTGTTGGAAACAGACCTAGTCAGTGGTGTAAGGATCTCCTAGAAATTCCCATTTTAAGCCACCCTGCCTGAGGTACCGGTGGGTCCAAGCCCAAATGTTAAAATAGAAACTTTAATTACCTACCTTAAATATGGAACAAGTGACACATAAGAGATGTAGTAGAAAAAAATCTCAACGTGAGAGACTTTGGTTGCAAAAGATGTCAGGTTGTAGGATTATTATGAACTAGAAGAAGACATACCTGGCATTTATATGGCCAGAGACCACTTGTTGACATGCAGGATCCATTGCGTTAGAGAACTGTGCTCCGCCTGACTTAAAATTGCTCCCTGTTCTTAGAGTTCGTCAGAAGATGTCCAACAGGAAGACTGGGATTTTCACCTCTTCGTGGAACACAGCTGCAAGCAGGAATGTGCAGCTGGTAGATGTGGAACTGTCCTTGTCTTATCCCAAGAGCTGCTGGTGTTTGGTGGGCAATTCTTACTGCTTTAACACAGGGGAATTTTTGCAACGTCCAGTTCACTGAATATTCCTGAGAAGCCATTTATCCTTCCCCTGTAGTTGCACAGTGTTCTTCCTACTGTTAAATGGAAAGATGGAGATGACTACATCTGTTACATTAAAAATACATTGACCTTAAGCTTCTAATTATACATTGACCAATTTACAGGAATGTCGTATTTTAATCACTCTTCACTGTGCCAGAAAAAATCATTTTTAAAGGCAGTTCTAACTGCATTAATTGATTTTTTTTTTTCCCAGTGGGAGAAGTGCAAGCCAACATTTTGTCATATGTGCTAAGCTTAACGAGGGTGGAGCTGCACGTAGCTTTAACGGAGGATACTGTTTGAGGAAGGGGCTGTGTGCAGAGGGCTCTGGCATAAGAGCAATAAGTGATGGCAAAGCTTCTGGCAAGAACCACCGGGAAAAAAAAACCCCATACAAAGCAATATCCATCACAGCCCAGTGCAACTTATAGTTTTCTTTCTTATTTGTTTATGAATTTGAGAATTGCAGAATAATACAGGTTGTAAGGGATTTCTGGGGGCCATCTGGTACAACCAACCTTCGCAAAGCAGGAGGGAGCTAAAAGCCAGTTGACATAATTTGGATTAATTTAGAAATTAAATCAGGTTGCTGAGGGCCTTGCACGTTGAATATCCTCAAGAACGGAGCCTCCATAACCTCGCAGGGCTCCTCTGCGTTGCTTGATTTCCCCCTCAGTGTTGAAACAGTTGGTATTTAGAAACTTGTAGATGATCTTCATATTCCTCTAGCCGCCTAGGCAGGCAAGTTCCAGCCTAACGGCTGTTTTACAGGACTGAAAGCTCTGCAAGGTACTTGAAGTAGTTAATGAGATCAAAGCCTTCTGCTTCTTTAAAGCCTGTGAAAATCCCAATCAAACAAACAGGCCATTTTTCTCATGTTTTGGAGTTTTTTCAGCACAAACCAGGTGGCATGCATCCAAATTACCAGAGTGCGCTTTCTTGGGCAGAACATGTTAGCCTGCACTTCTTGCCGTGTTCTCTGGGCCCATGTGCTCTGACTCACTCACTGGAAGAGGCTGAGGGAGCTCTCATAGCTGGCTGATTTGCCAGCTGCTTCACTTTTTTAATTTATCCTCTCTGCCTGTGAGCATGTTTGTATGCAAGATATGACATCTTTGATATGAGATCCAGTTTTATCACAGCTCTGCTGTGGCAGAGAACATCCCAGATGACCAGATAAAGTCAGGTTCTGGTATGTTACCCTTAAGGGCACTCAATGCTTCATACCCAGTGAGAGAGGCCCATCTGCCTAGCAGTACAGGAGAAGACAGACATTTTTGAGGGAGCCACAAGACCATGCCACACCCATGCTGGCTCAGCTGCAGTATTTGCACAAGGGCCAGAGCAAATTCCCAGGCCACCAACCAAAGTGAGCAGCACCTGCCAAGGTTGGCCAAGAGGATGAGGAGGCTGGTGGCAGTGTGTCACAAGGTCTCCCCTGCCAAGTGGCATCTCCTCAGTCTTCTGTGTCCATGCCTGTCTGCTGCCCATTGGCTCTGTTCCCTGATCAGCACTGGGGTCACTTGTGCAATGGCTCGTTTCATGTTCTCTTTCTTTTGAACTCTTCACACAGCACAGCCTTTAGGAGCTGCATCGCTTCACTGTCATGTTTTCCTTCAAGACCATGACTTACTTCTGCAAGCTCTACCACCATGAATCAGAGATATTAATCACAAATAGGGGGAAATTGTGGGTGTCTTCTTCAGGTGCAGGCAGAAGATGGAAGTGCAAGGTCAATTGCAGAGGAACCCTTAAGACTGACCAGCATGGTCTGTGAACATGAGGCTTCTTCCAATTGTTAGAAGGCGGCCTCATATACTTCATCTTGATGAGGAGGTCTATAGCAGATAGACACTACAACAGCACCCATGTTGCTTTGCCCACTAAATCTGACCCAGAAGCTCTCAACCAGGCAGAGCTCCCTGTATTCCAGCTGTTTCACATAAAGGGCAATCCTCTCCTTGCCCCTCTGGCCTATCATTCCTATAGAACTTCTACCCATCCGTTGCAGCACTCCATTCATGTAAGCCATCCCACCATATCTCCGTGATCCCAAGAGGTCATAGGCCTGCAACTGCACACACCGTCTGATTCAGCCTCTTCCTTCCCTGTACAGTGTGCATTAGTGCAGAGGCATTTCAGAGAGGAACCCGAGCGTGTTGATTCCCCAGTACAGGCTTATTTATAGACTTTGATGGGTTTTTCCAAGTATTCATCTTTTATAGAACTAAGATGTTTGGTTGACATTGATTCTTTCTGTGTTTGACTGAACTGATAATCCTTCTCCCTGAGAAAGCTCCAGCTCACTTTTGTACATGCTGGGTTTCTTTGGTTATAAACGGATATTTTCAAGTCTAAGCCTTGTCCCAAACCCACACCCAGAAAATCAACTCATCTGTTTGGGAACTCTGTGAACTACATGTGCTTGGCAGTGATGATGCAAGTATTTTAACAAAGCAGAGTGTTAGAGACAAGGAGAACAGGAAGATAAACAAGGTACTCTGTGATGAGCAGCTGCTCATCTTCCAAAACATAGCTGTAGCACTTAAAGCCCTTTTTTTCCTGTTGATCGTTGGATTATGAAACTGTTTGCAGCAACAGCTGCTCCCCACATCCTGCAGTCACCCTGTACCGGGTAGCAAGACATTCTTGCAGCTCTGACCCTGCAGTGTAAAATTCCCGGTAGTCCTTCTGGACACTCCAAAGACCCACTCTTTAGATTGAATTTCCCAAAGCAAGGGACCACATTCAGTCTTTCCTATCTCAGGAATTATTCTGAGATAAAATCTGCTCTTCTTCAGGTGGGAGATTTGCATCTCAACACCAATTAGCTGTTCACAAGACGATCACTAGCCTCAGCAATTTCAAAAGTTTGATTTGTCCTTTTATACTATTACAGCTTAAAAACATTTTCATCTTTATTTTAAGAGATGTGACTCCAAATATCACAAAACAAAATGCAAATAATTGGTTTTAAGCTCTTTTGAGCAGTTTAATGCTACGCAGATGGTGGATGGTGAGGACCTCAGGAAAGATCTCACAAAACCAACCTTGAGCAAATGGGTGGCAGATGAGCTTAAGTGTAGGTTATAAGGGAATTAATCTAGAGAAAAACAATCTAGACCACATTTCCACAACGCCGAGGCAGGAACAGATAGTTGTAATTCAGGAAAGCGATGTTGGGAATATCACTGACACCATCAATTCAGTGTGCAGGGATGGCAAAAAAAAAATCTTGAGCATCATCATTTCAATGCATACACCTTGCAGTTCAGGTCTCTGCACACTAAGCATGAAATGGTAAAAATGGTCTAGAGAAGGGAGCAGTTGCCTTCCAAGGAAAGGCTAAGAAGGCTGGGACTCTTCAGTTTGAAGAGGGAAATGCTGAGGAAGGCAGTGTGATCAAGGTTCACAAAATCCTGAATGCAGGACATGTGCTGAAAATGGAGCTGCTCACCCAATTCTGACATACTAGGACTGAAAATACTCAGAAACTCATTGGAGGTGGGTGTAAGACAACCAAGAAGTTCTTTATGTGGCAGGTTGTGAGCTGCCCCAGGCGGCTGTGGGAGCTGCCGACCGCAGCCGGTTCGGAGAGGGACCGGACAAATCTGTGGGAAACGGGTCTGTGCGTGGAAGCTGGAGGATGTGGCAGGGATGTCCCCTCTGCGATCCCACCCTTGTGGCTGCTGGAGGTGTGCAGGGGGTGGTGGACAGCAGCCAGGCTCATGTGCTCCCTGCCTGGGGTATCTGGTGTTGGAGGAGCACTGGGCTGGGCTGGGCTGGATGGACCATTTGTCTGACCCAGTGGGATGTTTCCGATGTTCTTACATTTTGGGCCTTTCCACTGGTCCCTTTCATTCATTTCCCACCTCTCCACAAAGAGAATACACCTTCTGCTCCTTTCACAGGGGCTCTGGGTAGAGAGTGCTCTTCTCTTTCAGGTCTCCGTCACCGCTTTACATCTGCCAGACCCTTCAGGTCCAAAGCACCTACACAGCACAGCTAAGGTGTCATTCCAGGAGTATTAATTTGGCAGCAGTGGCAGTGCAGGTGACACCACACTCTCCCTTGCTTGCATCACAAATCCAGATGAAAAATAACCCATTAAAAAAAGAAAAAATTGCTCAGACCGTACTATATCAGCACTTCAGAAAAGGTGTGGTCATTTCTGTGAACGGCTGAAAGGGAAAAGCTACTTAAAACTTGATGACCGCTGGAGTGCTTATGAAATTAGGCTTTAAAGATATTATTTATTAAATAGTTTTGTTATTTAAAAGTATAATTAGGGTAATCACATTTTATATATTGCATAATCTTTCCTTAACTACATGTAATATGCAGACTAAATCCTAAGGGCACAAGAAGACAAACTGTGAAAGCTTTTGGTGCAAAAATTTTATAAAGAGAAATATTCAACATTTGCTCAGACAAAACAGCCTCATTTAAAAATTGGCTCAATGTCCAATGCAAGTAATTAAAGTGAAAGGCCTAAATAACCCCAGAACACAAAGCTGAACATTTATTATGGGTTGAGAGAAATACACCAAGTTTACTCAAAAGTTTGAAATCTCCTTAAAATTTCTGCTTGACTTCTGTTTGGGTTGAATTTTCTATCAGCTGCTTGGATTGACCACGTAGTCAAAAATGTATTTTTGCCTGATGTTGATGGTGACTCACTGAGGGTTATGCCGGGTTAGATGTAGACATGTTTTGGGGAATGATTGTGTTGGCTCTTCTCTCTTGTGGGATGCAGTCACTCCACCATGAGTCTAGGATGTCTAGGAGGAAGGGTGGCTCTGTAACGCAGCCCATATTTGTCACAGTGGGTGTGCAAGCACACACAGAAAAAGCAGTTGACATGCGTGACACATTTGGGTGTTCTATACATAGAACGGATGAACTTTTCTATCTGTGCACAAATATAGATCCAAATGCTGCAGTACAGGGCTTTCCTCTGCTGGAAAGCCACTCTGCAAGACTCAACACTTACTGACACTCAGGAGTTAAGCAGCAAGATTTTCACTGATAAATGTCTGTTTTGGAGACCTGTGGATACCTTTGGCCTGATCCCAGCAGCTGAATGGGGCTTTATCCCTCTGAGTGCTAAGCCTGCTCTAGAGAAGCTCAGTGACCATGCTCTGGGAGGGTGCATGTGGTGGCAGGTTGGCAGGTCATCACAAGAGGAACGGAGCCAAGCTTTGCTGACAGTTGAGACTTAGAACTCTACTTTCTCAGCCAGTGATTCACCCAGGTTGGAAATGCTGGGAAAGCGTGACAAGATGAAGAGGAAACCAGTGGTCATTTTTAGCAGGTACATCGTGCTGCCTTCACCTGGCCCCAAGTATCAAACTGTCCCTGGTACCAGGGTCAAGGTAGAACTGAGAAATTTTGCAGCGAGTAGATACAAACAGTTGTGTTTGGTGCATGCACAGGGAGGGAGTAGGGAGAGGACCAGTCCATGTAGGGAGAGGACCAGTCTGGAGAAACAGTGAAGCTCGCAAGCACTGAAACCCTCCTGGGATCTCTAGATGCAGCTGTGTGCAGCCCATGGGGGCAAGCTGCATATTGCTCGTTAGAGATCCTCTCACTTTCAAGGTTCAGCCCAAAGGCTCACTGTGGTTATCTTATAGCAGCTGTCTTCTGGCCAGGATAACAAGAAGAGGAAAGGTATATGTGGTGTGTAGTACCTTGATGCCATGCCATCCTCCTGTTGTTGGAGTGCATGTGGTCTGCTGAACTCATCTGCATCTTGTTTTGATATAATTGACACTTCTCCCAGTGCTAACCAGTTTGATTGCTTGGTTATCAGTACTTTAGTCCTTGCCCTGTTTTTTTCTGGTGCTTTCACACAGAGACATTCCCATTAATTCAAATTGAGCTCAATATTTCTCTGACAAATCTCTAAACCAGGATGTATTCCACATCTGTCTAAACCCAACTTTTTCATCATTTTGCTAGTCCATTTACACTTCAGTCATCACCAAAGGGCAAAAGCCTCTTGGCCAGGTTGGAAAGGGCCATGGTCTGGTGTTGCCAGTAAGGTCTTCAGAGGATTCTGCTATTTGATTCAAAGCAACCTTTACCCTTTGCGCCAGTGTTTATCATCTGTTGCTAATAGATGATGACAGGTGACTTCGAAGCACTTCGTCCTGGAGCAACTATTTGTACATCCCAGCAAGTTTTGCCATCCTGTAAGTGAAAAGCAAGACTGCCATCTGTGCTGTGTTCCCCTGTCACTTCTGTTTACAGCTGCCTCTTATTAAAGGTCTGTGTTTTAGAGCTCAAAAAATAAAAGGTGAGTCAAGGTAATCCCACTCTGGTTCCCATTCCCTCCACTGACCATGCAAGATGCACATGGAGAGCGCTTTCAGATCTGAGCTGAAAACACTCTGAAGGTATGAGCACCACGCTGCTGTGCTTGGCTTTGCAGTTTCCTTCAGCAGGCACCTAGGGACTTTTCTTCATGTTAAGAGTTGGGAACAGTGGAGTTGGTGTCAGCAAAGAAAAAACACATTGGTGCTGGAAAAGCAGTAAAGGAAATGCTTTTCAAGGCTTTTTCCTGTAGTTTTGTTCTTTTAAATGGCTGCAATATGTATTGCCTGGGCTGTAATTCAGCAGTTGGTGTTCAGCGGAGGAAAGTTGTGGAAAGGCAGACAGAGCCAGTAGCCTTCACTCAGTGTTTAGGGTACCTGAACACCGAGCAGAGATGGAGGCACTGGTAAGGTATATTTCATCTCCTCTCGGAGATCCATAGCTGTTGTTGAGCTGTTGGCACTTATGTTATGGATGCTTAGGGCATCTACAGATTGAAGACTGTTTGCATCCAGCAATGGCTGGAGACACAACATGATTAATATGCTACACTGTCTGCCTTCAGGGGAGCCCAAAAGTTTGCAGACTCACAACCAAAGCCTGGCTGGTTTCAGTGGTTCTGCAGAGCTACCAGTTAGTAAAACTGCTAGGGCAACTCTGTAAGACTGGAAACGTGTTTTCTTGGCATAGTAAGGTAAAACAGCTGAAGAAGGCAAAAGGAGAAGAAGATCATATGAAGTGAAGAACTGGATGGAGGGAATAATTGCAGTCCTGGAGACTGTAGGATCCTTGAATGCTTCTACCCAGAACAGCTCAGGGAGCTAACTCTGATGGGTTTTCTTTGGAGCTGGCTGGAGACTGACCTGTCACCTGAACCTGTGTGAAACTGTGTTGTGGTTGTTCTGGGGATGACATCCAAGCTGCCACCAAAGGCAGGAATTAGTGCTACCTTCCTTTGCAAAGCACCATTCATCTGACACACAGGGCTCTGTGAAAACCAAAGTTATTCACAAAACTGATGTCCTGTTTAGCCACTCACTGCCTCTGTCAGCAAATAGTCACATTCCTTCCTGGTAGCACAGACATCCTCCTACTCCTCTTTGCATGCAAATCTTCCTATTCACATTCTCACTAAGTCAATATATTGCACTTGACTCTCAGAAAATAGGATGCTAGGAAGCCTGATGGTGTCCTTGATGGACCTGTTCTTTTCTTTCTTGGGACTTTACACAACCATATTCAGAGGAGTTCTCAAATGGCTTCAATATCACAGACTTACTAGGGAAAGATTTCTCATCTGGAGCATTTTGATAATAGTAGTTACAGTTAAATAAGGTTGTAGAGTCAAAAATCATTGATTTTAGCTTGGATATGTGAAATGTTTCCTCTGTCATTTGAGTGAGTGGCCACAAAGATGAACTGGCTGCTCAAGAGGTTCCAGCTGGAAAAAGTCCCAAGCAAACTGTTAGAACTGGTCCCTTCCAGCTCCTTCCATCCTATATTATCCCAGGATCTATTAAACAGTCCTTTACAGTTGTCATGGTTCAACCCTGCCAGCAGCTAAAAACACCACACAGCTCCCCCCCAAGTGGGATGGGGCAGAGAATTGGAAAGAAGAACAGTAAAACTCGTGGGTTGAGGTAAAGGCAGTTTATAGGACAGAAAAAGAAGATGATGATGATGATAGTAGTAATAGTAACAGTAACAGTAATAATAATAAAAACAACAACAACAATAGAATATACGAAACAAAAGACGCACAGCACAATTTCTCACCACCCGAAGCCAATGCTCAGCCTGTTCCCGAGCTGCAATGCCTCCTGGCCCAGCTCCCAGTTATATGTGGAGCATGATGTCATATGGTATGGAATATCCCTTTGGGCAGTTGGGGTCAGCTGCCCTCGCTGTGTCCCCTCTCAGCTTCTTGGGCACCCCTCTCTTTCTCGTTGGCAGAGCAGGATGAGAAGCTGAAAAGTCTTTGACTGCTTGGCACCAACTGAAATATCAGTGTGTTATCAACATTATTCTCATCTTAAATCAAAACCACAGCACTACAGCAGCTACTAGAAAGAACATTAACTCTATCCATACCAAAACCAGGACAATGGTTTGTGGAATAAACTAAAGATGTTTTGCTCTTTCAGATGCAGTCCCAAATTTTCACAGCCAAGTACTCATTAAAGCTGGCTCAATGAGTGCTTTTGGTGGGTGTTTACATCAGCAAAACAGGAACACTGAAACCCTGCAAGGAGCAAATGGAAAAGGACACAGAATGCAGAACACGAGTGCTCAACTGAGAAGGTACTGTCTTCATATGAAGTAGCACTCAGAACTGGTCTTACACAGCATTTTCTTTCCAAATGAACCAGTGGCACCCAGTCAGCATTTCTAGAGCTCTTATTGCTCATCCTTGAAGCACTGCTTGAAGTGCCCTGTCCCTTGGACTAAGGTTGTGATGTGATGCTTCAGACAGGCCAGCTAAACCTCATGCCACCACGAAAGACACTGCCTCTCTTTTTGCATTGGCACAGGTATTGGTCTGTTCCTGCCATGAGACAAGACAGGAGCCCAACCTGCAGAAAAGTTCAGTCTTTTCGATGGGTTTACATCTCTGCCAGTTCAGCTGCCTGCCCTGGCTCCCTAGGGATGGGAAGAGCAGCAGTGCTGAGGGGGGAAGCAGCAGGATGGAGGGGGAATAGCACAGCTCCACCCAGTGCACCCTCTCTGTAGCCTTCAGGAGTGCCTGGAGAGAGGCAGCTGATGGAACAGCTTGAGCATTTCCTGACATTATACATTCAAGAGGGTGTCCAAAGTCCCATGTGAAGGTAGTCTGCAGGGAGAGGAGGTCCCTACTTCTCACTGGGAGTTTGACGGCTGAATAACATCCTGAATCTCAAACTCCAGTGCTTCTAAGCCTCAACACTTCCTTCAGTCAAATGTTCCCACAAAGATTGCATTGCTAATTATTTCCTCCTGAAATGATGCACTACTAATAACAGGTATTGTCAGGAAAAGGAGAAACCAATTGAACCAAATATTGGCAGATGATGGGGCGAGGGTGAGCTCTGCTGCCCCAGATGTACTGCTGGAGTGAGAGGAGAACATGCCACCATGGGGACCACTGTCTGGCCAGTACCTGAGTCACATTAGGAGACTGTCTTGATTAGCACTGAAGTTAACTTCAATTGTCAGAAGAAGACAACAGAGTCTGGAAATGCTACTCTTACCATTAATTAATATGACTCCTAGTAGATTTGTCCTTGATGAATTGTCAATAATTAGTACATGCCATCACCCCTGATGACATGAGGGGGCCAAATGCGTTTTTTGCTGTGGCTTTCCTTGTTTCATCAGTCAGCTAAATCTGACCTGAGGGCATGTGTGACAGTCTTCCACAGCTGGCTGCTCAGTCCTGCTGCACTCCGTGGCAAAGCACGCTGAGATCAAGCGCATGTCGGAATTACAGCAGAGAGTGGTACATGCATGCAGCACAGGACACCCAGTGCAGTATGGTTCTGGGTGACAAAATAAGCATCCTTCCAACTTTGACCTGGCTTCCTCAACACTGGGGTGAGTGTTTGATGGTCAGGACATGTACCACTACGGTTGCATGGTGGTGACCATAGGGAACCTGCCAAAGTAAAGGAAAGACACTTGACACAAGCTGCCCTGCTTAATTTACATGCCTACTTTGATGGACAGGCATAAATCCCTTACTCAGGTCACGAGTAGACTCAGGGTCTCCACTCAGTTGGCTTGCTCAGCCAGTTTTGTGGCTCAGTCCTGGCTTGCCTGTTACGTCATTCTTATTACATTATTCCTGGCTTGAAAGGGTAAATTCAATAATTTTTCCAAGCATGTAAAAAAGTTCAGAAGTTACTCTGCTACTGCTTGGGCATCTTCCCCAAGAGCGTCTGGTCATAGGTCGCATAAAATTCATGTTGGGAGAAAGGAAGGGCTCACAAACAAGGTGAGAAAACTTGCTGGTGATGCAAAGTAACTGATGGTAATCCCAGGGAGGCACGCTGAGAAACTGTGCCAGAACACATCACAACACAGAGTGACAGGCGATGAAACCAGCAGTTGAATTTAGTTGGCCATGGATACAGAAGTGACAATTCTGAGCATCTGCAATGGAGAGAAACTGTCTACTCACACGTAGTTTGTGGGGGCAGTTTTCTGCAAAAAGGAGCTTTATGCTCAGCTATAGCTCAAAATCAACTTATGGAATGGGTAGTAGAAGAACAGAGGACAAAACACAAGCTATGACATATGTGTCACCACACCATGATGACCAACCTTCAATGCTGAATAGAGTTCTGGTACTCCTATTTGAAATGGGCACAAGATCTTTGAAAGAATGGACAAAAGATCAGGCAGGGAATAGTTTTGCAGTGAGAGGAGACTAAACAGACTAGAGTGATCAGTTTGGAAGAATGAATAGAAAACGACGAATGCGAAGAAGACAACAGGGAAACAATTACTTACCTTCTTGCAGTTCAAAGACTAGAGGCCTTCTAGTAAAGTTACTTGGTAAGGGGCTTAAAACCTGAAATTTAGTTGTAAATGTCAGAAAAAAAGCTTTCCATGGAAAAAAAATTCCATTAGAAAAAAAATTCAACGGAAAAAAATTCCATTAGAAGTAAGTAACTTCTGTAGCAGAATGTGGTCCCTTATTCAGGGTGTTCTCAAAGCACTGACTGCCAGGGGCTTGGGGAGGATATACAGGATGAGATTACTCTCTTTGTGCCACGTTACTTGTCCTGTCCCCCCAGACAAACGGTGCTTGCCTTTGCCAAAGAGCTTATTAGCTAGTGGTCCTTAGCGCCGCTTTCAGCTTCTTGCATGCAGCCGCTTGCTGCAGGCCTCAGTCCTGGGTCTGGCTAGGATAGGGTTAATGCTCACCAGAAGCTGGGGTGGGACACAGCCCGAACTGGCCAAAGTGGTTATTCCATACCATATGATGTCATGCTCAGCATAAAAGGGGGCTGGCTGGGGAGGGGCAGCACAGCTCCAGGATGCTGGGGCTGGGGCAGTCCGGCTTTGGGAGGGGTCTGAGCATGTGGTTTTACTTATACTGTCATTGTGTGAGAAACTGCACTGTGTACCACCAGTTTTGTCTATCCTAAGTAATGCTGGTTTTATTTCCCTCTCTCTTTGCTGTCTCAGTAAACTGCCCTTATCCCAACATGAGGTTTTGCCTTTGTCTTTTCCATTCTCCTCCCCATCCTGCCGGGGGCGGTGGGGAAGGTGAGAAGGAGCCCCGCGGTGCTCAGCTGCCGGCTGGGCGTGAACCATGACAGCCTCTCTGGGCACTAAAATACCCCCGACTCCTTCCTGGACTGGAAGGAAAGTTGTGTGGAAGCCAGACCCCTGGCACCCAGTTCGGGTGCTTCTGTGTATCCCAACCAGTAGGGAGGCAGCGCTTCTCATGGACCAACGCAGATGGCATCCTCAACCTTCCAAGGCCGCTTTCCTCCCTCAGGGTAAGACGGAGATACTTTAAGGAAAGGTTAGATATGGTACTTAGGGACGTGGTTTAGTGGGTAATAGGTGGTGGGGGGATGGTTGGACTAGATGATCCTTGAGGTCACTTCCAACCTTAATGATTCTACTCTATTCTATTCTCTCACCCTTGCAAGGAAATACCAGGCAGCCATAAAACGAGTGATGGAGGAAGGTCCTTTGCCAGTGAAGGAGTCAGAGGCAGAGCCCAGTGAAGAGCTGTGTGTTTACACTCAGGGTGTTGCACAGACAAATCCAGACAGTAACACCGTGTGGATAGCCAAAGGACAGTCCCAGGAGGAAAAGCTGAAAGTAAGCAGAATCTGGTTGGTACTTACCTTGTGGGCCCACCCTGGGTCACAAATCATGGTCCAATTCTGGCAAGAGAGAGAAAATTATTTCATGGTTAAATGCGATTCCAATTCACAGGGCTCCGAGAAAAACCCTGCACAAGGAGACAGTCTGCACCCATGGGTTGGAAACCTCCTCTCCAGAGAGGTTTCTCTTGCACTGAAAGTGAGTAAACAACTCCACACTAGCTATGGGTCCTCAACCATGCTTGGTTTTTTCCTTTGACCATGTCTGTTCAAAAGAGAGCCAATCAAGCTGAGACAACAGGACATTCGCTGACTTTGCTGCCAAGTGAGAATAAATTATCACCATTTTTTTTCTAGTCTTGGAGTCTGTGAATTACAGGCACCTTGATTAGATTTAGCTCTTAGGGCTCAGTCCCCCGAGGTGGATTTTTTTGAGAAATATGATTGATTTTCCATGTCCTGCTGTGCTGTACAAGGTGAAGAGTGAGGTATTGGCTGAAGGCTGGGAAGTGCTAGAAAGGTGATTAAAACAGAGCAGGCTTGGCAAGTCACTTCAAGCTGTTCTAAGGACAAACTATCTAATCATAGAATCATAGAATGGTTTGGGTTGGAAGGGACCTCAAAGTCCATCCAGTTCCAACCCCCTGCCATGGGCAGGGACACCCCCCACCAGCCCAGGCTGCCCAAAGCCCCATCCAGCCTGGTCTTGGGCACTGCCAGGGATCCAGGGGCAGCCACAGCTTCTCTGGGCACCCCGTGCCAGGGCCTCAGCACCATCACAGGGAAGGATTTCTGCCTAATATCTGACCTAAATCTCCCCTCTTTTAGTTTAAACCCATCCCCCTTGTCCTGTCACTCCCTGCTTTTGTAACCAGCCCCTCTCCAGCTTTTCTGTAGGTCCCCTTTAGGTATTGGAAGGCCGCAATTAGGTCTCCCCGCAGCCTTCTCTTCTCTAGGCTGAACAAGCCCAACTCCCTCAGCCTGTCCTCGTAGCAGAGGGGCTCCAGCCCTCGGATCAACTTTTTGAGTCCAGTCCTCCTGGATTCACTTCAACAGCCCCATGTCTTTCTTGTACTGGGGACCCCGGAGCTGGACACAGTACTCCAGGTGGGCTCTCACAAGAGTTGAGTAGAGGGAGAGAATCCTCTCCCTTGACCTGCTGGTTGCACTGCTTTTGATGCAGCCTGGAATATGGTTGGCTTTGTGGGCTGCAGGAGCACATTGCTCGTCATGTTGACCTTCTCGTCCACCAGCACCTCCAAGTCTCTCCTCAGGGCTGCTCTCCATCCATTCTTCGTCCAACCTGTAGCTGTGCTTGGGATTGCCCTGACCCACGTGCAGGACCTTGCCCTTCGCCTTGTTGAACTTCATGCAGTTCAAACGGGCCCACCTTTCAAGCCTGCCCAGGTCCCTCTGGATGCCACCCCTTCCCTCCAGTGTGTCGACCCACCACACAGCTTGGTGTTGTCGGAAAAATATCTAACTATCAGTTAGTTGTAATGCATTATCTTCTCCCAGTCTGGCAGTACTTATATTGTACAAAATGAACAGGCAGCATCACAGACAGTGCATTAGAAGCAGACACTGGAGGTTTTTAATTCATCTGACAGCATTACCAACACAGGCTCTTACCTTTTTTTTATGGAGTCAGAGCTTCTGGCTGAAAGACTGGGCACTTTTCTCTCCTTAAAATCCGTCTTGCTGGCAATCTGTAAGCAAACAGGATTCAATAAACTTATATCTGATTCTTCTACACGCAGGAATGGACTAGTCTCTTTCTCCCACAGGAAATGAAAGAGAGCATTTTGAGATAGGATGATGAAGGCCAGACCACGAGCAAGATCGAAGACAAGATGAAACCACGAATGTCCTGTGCAGCAGTGCCAGCAGAAGGAACAACGTCGTGCAGGAGGTCGGAAACAGCACCCACTGCTTAGCTCCTCCCGTGCTTCAAAAGAGCCATCACAGCCCTGGGCATAATGGTGCCCCAAAAAGTGAGAGAGCAGCAGCTGTATCATGGTTCTTCTTTTGGGTAGGTCAGATGGGTAAGCAGAGAAAGGCTGAGCTATCTTGCCTAAAGGACAAAGCTGACTCAGAACTCATGGGTTTGAGCTCATGGGTTTAAGCTCAGTACTTATGTGTTTATAGCTTATAAATAGATTTACCTGAGAAATCAGATGTGCCCAGCCACAAGATCAGTGAATGCCAGAACGGCCTCACTGCAGGTTAGACAGGAATAAATAACCCAGCTGGATCAAGGGTCTGATGAAGAGGAGGATGTGACATTGCCGTATGTGAGCTCTGGGACTGAATAATTGATCCTGCAGATCTCTTTCAACATCACTTCTTTCGACGAGAAGTGCGACAAAACAGATTTGAAAACTTCCCTCAAAAAATCCATCCCAACACCATCATCAGCAATCACGGCTTTGGAAATTTATTTTGAGTCCTCTTTTGTCTGTACCATTCTAGATACCAATCCCAGTCCAGTGAATAACACTTGATAAAAGTGTCTGGATGACGGGCAGAATCCCTACGTTTCAATGACTAGAAATGGGCAACAATTTCAAATGCACTTGTGTTTGGCCACTCCAAGTAAAGTCTATTTTCGGTTCTGTCCGTTCAGGCTTTCCCCTTCTGCAACTTGTGTCCATTGTCTCTTGGCTGCTATTCAGCCAGAGCAGCCAGTGGTGAAACCACTACCTGGTGAGGCAAGGAGCTGTGGGAGACTCAAGCAGATCAGAGAGGATGAAACTGCTCCAGAGCCACCACTTAGCATGATACAAAACTTTTCCTGGCTGAACTTCTTGGCTCTTCACTGAAGTCTGGGATGCCAGAGCTCTTCCAGGAAAAGATTGGGAGAACTTACTGCTGAAAAAAAGAAATTTCCTATATTGCTGGAAATTGCTGTGGAATATATTCAAGCTATAGGGAAACACTTGGAATAATAGAATTGTGCAAGACATACAGAGCACAGAACATTTCAGAAAAGGATCAGTGCGTATGATTACATGAGGTATATCCAGCTTTAAACTGGGAGAAGCAAAATAAAGTTGCTAGTGCACGTAACTTGAATATTGCAGCAAAATTATGTTGACAACTCAGATCTGGAAATTGAGCGTGGAAGTTTGAGTATGGGTAAGAAAAGCCCTACACAACTTGCTGTTCATGGCTTTTAGTCCTTCTTGCTATCTTTGAACAACAGATTTAGGCCAACATGTCAAACTCGGATACCCACAGTAAAGGTTCAAAGTAACTGCATGTAAGTACTCAGACATATGACTGGGTTTCCTACAGTATAGAGCAGCCATAATTCCAGACTATCCATGGAAAGTGAGCTTGCTCAGTCCCACTAATAACTTCTTAGCGTCCTAAAGGGACTGGTCTTCAATTTTTATGAGATACTCTAAGATCCTCGGTTGCACCACTCTCTAGAGCTCTTAAATTTTGCTATCAGGAAGGCCCTAAAACATCCAGAACAAAGAGTCCAAAAGAATTTGAAAAATAATTTTCCTTTCTCATGGTATGTCATCAGAGACAAAGAGAGTGGCAGAAAGAAAAAGAAAGCAGAAAGGAAGAAAATGGAAAAATTTCACCATCTCAAGGATCCAGTGGAGCTCTCCGCTTGTGACTGCAGCCCTCGGGTGGTGGACGCATGCCAAAACCTCTTGTTTAACCCTTCTATAAGCCAGTGTGCCCCCCCCTCCCTGTCCCATAGGCGGCGTTTGTCACTGCTGAGCATGGCCGTGTGTGTTCAGGAATGTTCCAGAGTGGTCAGGAATGAGTCGGTGGGCTGTGGGGGTCTCACTGCCCCCTCCCTTAGGGGCTGACTGAGCGATGGCCCCTCATGGGCGTCCATGTGCAGCAGAGGTCTTTGTTCGCGTGTTTCAGGGATAGGGGGATAAGCCCCCAAGACAGCACCCTGCCTCTGCAGGTTCTGCCTTCGGTTGACGTTCCCTCATTCATGATGGATGTTTGGGACGTTCACTTGTTATTGGAGCATTACAGTGAGTAAAGTCTAGCATAGGGGATTTAAGACTATGCTCACTGCCCTGTGGGAAGCTACAGCTTGAGCATGAGGCAGAAGAGAGTGGAGTAGAGCCCAGTGGAAGCTGGCACAGCTACACTGGTGATCTCACCCAAGCTATTAAAACCACATCCACTTGCTTTTGACTACTGAATCTGCTAAGAAGAAGAGCACATACTGTAAGAACCCCTGAGGAACACCATTAATCACTGGTCTCCACTTGGACATCGAGCCATTGACCACAATACTTTGAGTGTGACCATCCAGCCAGTTCCTTATCCACTGAGTTGCCCAACTGTCAAATTCATGTCTCTCCAATTTAGAGACATGGATGTCATGTGGGACAGTGTCAGATGCTCTGCACAAGTCCAGGTAGATGACGTCTGTCACGCTTCCCTTGTTCACCAATGCTGTAACCCTGTTGTAGAAGGCCACCAAATTTGCAGGCACCATTTGCCCTTAGTGAAGCCATGTTGGCTGTCACCATTCACCTCCTTATTTTCCATGTGCCTGAGCATAGTTTCCAGGAGGATCTGCTCCATGATCTTGCCAGGCACAGAGGTGAGACTGATCGGCCTGTAGTTCCCCAGGTCTTCCTTTTTTTCCCTTTTTAAAAATGGGGGGTATGTTTCCCCTTTTCAGTTGGAACTTCACCAGACTGCCACAACTTCTCAAATATGATGGACAGTGGCTGAGCAGCTTCATCTGTCAGTTCCCTCAGGATCTGCGGATGCAGCTCATCAGGTCCCATGGACTTGGGCACCTTCAGGTTTCTCAAATATTCCCTTCCAACCCAAACCATTCTATGATTCTATGATGGGCTCACCATGGTGCAGCCAAAGCAGCCATGCTTCCTATTTGAGAAACTGTCACCAAACTGGGCCAGGAAGGAAAGCCCTGAGAGGCTGAAGCTTTGCGTGTCTAATATGGAGTATTTTGTATTTAGCAACCTGTATCTCCTGCAACATACTGATATCATCCATCAGCACAGAACTTCAGTGTTCCCAGACAAACATCTGATTTACAAAGAGGGCTTATAGCAAAGCTCAGCTTGAATACGTCAGTATCAAAAAGACAGTCTACCTCTCTTCTGTGATAAAGCAACAGGTTTTCTTATCTCCTTCCCCAAAAGGTACTTACTGAAATACACTCACAGAAGGATGCCCAGCAAGAACACCCTGATTGTAAAAGTAGCTGGCCAACAAGCTCTGGGAGCTCATGAAAAAGTTCTGTTAGCAGAAGATAAATGGAAAACTACTACTTCAAATAGGAGTAATAAACACTAGGGAAATCACTTCTGCTAGGAGACGAGGAGTGCCCTGTCTTTTCTGAGATGGAACATCATTTCACGAAGAAATGGAGACCCCAGCCTCTCCTGAAGACCTGGGCTAGTAAGCATTTGCAGGAACTCAGCCCATCATTGTTTTTTAATGACTTACAAATATTTCAAAAGCAAACACTTTATTTCAGGTCAACTGGAATATTTTTTTTGACTGCCCGAAGAGTGTGTTTCACTATTCCGCATTTTTATCATCATTTTAGATGATAGAACTTATTTCTTTCAAATCTGGTCTGTCACACTTCACCACCCCAAAGCTTTCCTTTGCCAAAGGAAATACAAACAGACTAAAGCATAAATCTGTTAAACTCTAATTTCAATACAGTGATCTAAATTTGTATTTTTAGATAGTTTGAATCACCAAGCAGTGTTCCCAACATAGTCTGTGTTCCTCCATTATTTCTTCTGGCAGTGGAGACATCTCAAGGAACATTGCCCCCCTTTAGACTTTTAGGACGTGTTTTTCGCTTGCTTTGGGAGTTCCAGTGACCCCAGTTAACTTCTAGAGCTGCACGCATGAAAAACGTTTCAAGAGAGACAGGAAAAGAAAACTGGAGCCCTCAAATGGAACCAAACAGTGTTACTGACTGTAAGGCTCATTCATTGAATACTAAAAACAGTGTCGTTGAGTACAAGGCGTCCAAAACGCTTCGCACAGGTGGGCGAGTCTCATGATGTGCTGCGAAGAGAGCTAATCTCTTGTTCTCCCTGCCGAGAAAACAGAGGCATTTGGAGCCAAATGCAGAGCATACTGCAGCACTGGTGCCAGGAGACATCTTAGATGACTCAAGGCTCCCTTCTGGCTGTCTGATCACTACCATGGAGATATCAGGAATATGGTCTGGGTGGCTCTGAAGGTGCTCATGGTGGCTTGTTCGTTCAACTTCATTCCTTTGGTTAAGATAACCAGGAGAGCACCTTCCCTGGGAGAACTCCCTACCTACAAATGTGTTCTCTAAATACATCAGAAGACTTGACTTCTCACCCACATCTTGGTGCAGAGTCTCAAGGACCGTCCATCCCATTGTAAGGTGCTGCTTCTCCTAAATAGCTTTGTGGCCTTTATGTTGGACTTTGCCATCGCATTAACAATAGGAGTAAACCCCTGGCACAGCATCATACCAGACAGGAGCCAACCTGACACCCAGCCCAAGGGGCACAAAGACACTTCCAGAGGATCACTAGTGATGAAGGAGAATGAAGATCCCAGAGGCACTGATGGAGGTCAGGGATCTGGGTCAAGGTGGGGTTCTCGGTGTCTGCTGAGTGGTAGTAAAGAGTGTTGTGTGGGGAGGGGAGCAGATAAGGACCCCATGCCAGGCTGGGAAAGGTTTACACCTCAGTGCATGCAGCCAGGGTGTCCTTGGAGTCTGCCCACTGCTCCAAGGTAACAGCCTGAGGGGTGGCATGGGGAGACACCCCCATGGCAGGTGGGGGAAGACCCCATGGCAGGTGGGAGACCCTGTAGGGAGACCAAACTCCTGAGTGTGGATGCAGGAGGAAGAAGGGAATTGGTGATAGGAAAGAGGGGAGAGAGCTCAGAGACATCTGACAACCAAGGCTTTCCAGGTATGTGAAAAGGATGAAGACAATTCCCCGTGGAACCCCTTCTCCACCACCTCTTGGACAGGAACCTGCACCCAAAGGGGACTAACAAGGAGAAAGGGCCATGTCCCATGGCTGTAACACATGTACTGCCATTGTGGTGAGCTGTGGGGTTTGTTTGTGGTCCCTACCCTTCTTTCCCTGCATCTTCTTGCCAGCTTAGGAGACACTTGATGGGTCCTGAGGTCCAGGTAGTGTGGACCCTTCTTGGGTCTATCTGTATTAAGTGGGCTTGGTGTTCAGCTGTCTCAGAACAAGTAAAGTTCTACCTTGAAAGGGCATCAAAACAGATCTTGAGTCACACAGGCCTCTATAGGGCAGGTAATGGAAAATAATGCATGTGGTACTGCAGGAGAAGAATAGAGCCAAGGTATGCAGCGCAGTCGGATGAGCTGGATTGCTCACTCTTCTGTTCCTCTTAGCACATACATTCTGACCATCTGTTAACACCTTATTGTGCTGTCTCATTCTACTGCATCCTTTTTCAGCCCATACTCCTTCTGCAGTGTAGAGGATGTGTTGCCTTCAGGGAATATTAAATGTCCCTCCTAACCCTCATTTCTTTTAAAGTCAACAGGACTGTATTATTCAAAGCCAGCACCGATGAAGAGTCCTTCTTTCATCAGAGAGCCTTTGCAAACTGTCTCATCCACCCCAAACTGGGCACCAGATGC
Source organism: Psophia crepitans (assembly GCA_013399095.1). Lineage (NCBI taxonomy): Eukaryota > Metazoa > Chordata > Aves > Gruiformes > Psophiidae > Psophia > Psophia crepitans. Next base: position 110,742 of record VWZZ01002242.1, on the reverse strand, counting down.
CACCTGGGAGGGTGTCTTGACCAGCTTTTTTCAGTCTGGCACCGAGTACAGGTCCACAAGTCCCATTTGTATGCAGACCTACCATTGAGGTTCTTCGGTCTGGGTGAATGGTCACTGCAGCCTCACCTTTGAGTGATGTGTCTTACAGAGTTTCAATTCTGTCCCCCAGAGGGTTAAAAAAACCCAAAGTGTGCACAAAAAGTCATGTTACTCCAATTAAGGCCTTCTGATCCCTGAAAAAATGAACTATGCTATGCTACTTTCTAGGCCTTCTTTTTACTCCTGCAGTTACCACCTGCCATCATTACAGAATGGAATGACTGACGCCGTATATATCCAAATGATTTGGGATTTAATAAAGAGCCAGTCATACACCTGGATTTCCCATGCTTGCAGCATTTGGATCTCATAATAGGATCAGAAAAAACTTAGGCTGGTAGGGATCTCTGGAGGTCACCCCGTGCAACCTTCTGCTCCAAGCAAGGCTAACTTCAAAGCAGGGATCTAGCAGGGTTTTCCCGAGCTAAGTTTTGGGAATCTCCAAGGATCAAGACTCTACGAGCTCTGGACACCTTCTCCAGTGGCTGATGTTCTCTTGGTTAACCATTTTTTTTCTGATGTACAGTATCCCTCACTGCAACCTGTGAGCTGCCTCTTGTCCTTCTGCTGTGCACCTGTGTGATGAGCCTGGCTCCATCTTCTTTATGACCTTCCTTTCAGGTAGCTGAAGATGGAAGCTTGATTGTCCCTTACACCTTCTCTTCAGTGGGTTGAAGAAGTCTAGTCCCTGCAACTTCTTCTTGTACACCATGTGCCTCCATTCCTGATCATCTGACCGGCCTTCTGTTAGATTCTCCAGTTTGTCAGACCTCTCTTGCCCTGGGCACCCCCAAGGTGGGAAAAATGCTGAGATGCTCAGAGGCGATGAGTCAAGGAGATGAATCACTTCCCTAGACCTCTGGCTGTTTTCTTGCTAATACAACTCAGTATGCGGCTGGCTATGTTCACAACATAGACTCACTTCTGACTCCTGTCACACTTGTTGTCCACCAGATCTTTTTATGGAGCTGCTTCCCACGTAGTTGTCCCTCACCTGTCCTGGTTGCAGGGGGTTATTCCATTCCTGAGGCAGGAACAGTTATTTGCCTGGGTTGAACTTCATAAAATCCCTATTGACTCATTTCTACAGATTACTGAGGTATCTCTAAATGGCAGCTGTCTTTCCCAGGACAGACTGCACCATCTTTGAAACATTCCTGAACTACTGGCACGGCTTCCCAGATTTGAGTCCATATTAACACAGAAGTTGATACTAGAAAGCAGCAAGGTTTGTTTGACAAACCCAGCGCATGCCCAAGTAATGATACAGATAGGCATCATCTCTAAAAACAGTGGAGTCAGTCATTTGCTGTGATGAATAAGGTCATGTCCTTGGGGTGGCTACAAGAATCAATGCAACTGCAGAACACAGCAGGGCTCACTGCAGCAAGGATTTATTTCCTGGCTGTGCTTTAACAACATGTGACAGTGAAGGATGGAATACTGGCAATATCTTTCTCACCAGGCTCTCCCAGAGTGACAGCAGATGGACTGGAGACAGTCTGCCCTTGAGGCATGTCTGGGATCATCCCTCATTTGCTACTGGAAAAGTGTTGAACAGTGTCCAAAGAGGACATGATCTTCACTAAAAACTCCGACTGGACAAGGGGCTGACAGAGGCAGGACTGCGCTTGCTATAGATAGGAAAGCACTTTCTGGATCAGAGCAAAGGCCCATCTCACCAGGGTTTCTGTTGGAGGGGACACTACAGTGAGGAAGGTGGGTGTCCCAAAATGAGGTCTGCCTCTTGCGTTTCAGAAGTGCTAGACCTGGGAAATCAGAGCAAATGCACTTCATCAGTTGTGGGGATGGGGTTCTGCAGAACGTGCTGGAGTACAGATGTGGCACTGGAGGGTGCAGGGCCTGGGGTGCTGGGGCACTAGCTCTGCACAGGTGAACCCCAGGCACCAGGGCCAGGTGGATGCTAAGAACCAGAATGACACTGGAGATGGAGATGCCACCTTCATATGCTACGAGAGGAACCCACACTACATCAAAGCAGGTCATGTGGCGCTGGCCGCAGCTGCACCGTGAATCAGCACTACATCTTCTCCTTGGCTGGCCACGGAGCATTTGGGATGTGGAAAGCTGCAGAAAGGGTGTGCTTTGGTGTGAAATTCTGTGCAGATGGGGTGGTGATGTGCCTGCTACAGGGACAGGAGGGTGCCCAACCCAATGTGAAGTACCAAGACTGGGCGAGGGGAGCCCAATGAGCAGAACAGCAACAAACATTCTGAAGGCTTAACTTCGAGGGAGCTTAATGAAATGCAGAGGAGAAGAATCAAACTTGTGCTCTACTGTTTCTAAAGACCTGAAAGGATTTAGAAAAATCAATATTTTCCTGCTTGTTCTTTCATTAGAGATTCTGGCCTGTGTACACAGCTTTTCTTGGAAGGTGCTAAAGTCAGTTGGAGAGCTGGTTAGGCTGTAATAATAGAGATTTCATGCAAATGAATCACAAAAACACCCTCTCCAGATAATTTTTGTCTCTATATATAATGAATCGGATCTTGTTTCCAAATAAGGAAAATTTTCTTAAGTATTGTGCTATTACTGCGCCTGCATTGCTGCTTCTATAAATTGGTGTTGAAAAATCTATATCTAATTTTGTGCACTCTGTGATTTCCCTGAGCAATCAGAAAGACCAAGGGACACAACGTACCCTTTGCAGTGATGGCCAGAAGGGTGATTTTAAGCATCCTTCCTAAAGCCCTGCGGTTCCTGCCCAGAGACCTTGCTTTGTCCATTTGGGTGTGATGCAAGAGAAAGTCAAGCACCTAAAATCTAGGAAAACCACCAAGAAGTTTTCCCTACACTGGTTACATCTGAGAGTGGAGACACGTACCATGGTGTGAGCCCCCTGTTCAAGCCCAAAGATTCCCACCCTGGTGGGAAAAACAAAGGACTTAAAAATACATTTTTCAGACTAGCTGTATTCTGTCCTGGATTTTATTGTCTGGGGGATGACGTAAAGTGTCTGTGCTTCAATATGTCAAAGTCAATGTCTTGATAGGCCTTGAGATGCCCTGTGGTGGCAAGCAGTGGTGCTGCTGCTGTGCACCTCCCCAAAGTGCACAGGTTGAGCTGTCTGGGGACAACCCATCCCATGGCACACGTATCTCTGGGGGACCAGGGGGTGACAAGCTTGGTTGTGGCATTTGCCATCTCCAGCACCAATGGCAGGAGCAGATTAGAAGCGAGATGTCCCTTTCTTGCTCGGTTCATGGCTGCGGTCGGGATCAGCATGTTCGTGTTGAAGACCTGGAGGACAATCACACTTCTTCTCAGGCACAAAGAGCTGAGGTCCAGGGTGGCTGCAGACCCAGGGTGAAGAAAGGGCACAGGGAAGCCTGTAGCACGGGGGAAACCCTCCTGCAACGATCTGGCCCTCACTGTCCCCGCATCCCGTCGCTCTCCCTGCCAGAGGCTCTGTGAAGCCCTGGCCAGGCTCAATATCCCACAGGGTCAGCGCGGGCAACTGTCTCCAGTTACTCCTACACACCTCCAGTGGTCGTGCTCAGCTCCCTTGATCTCCAGAGGCCTCCAGGGAGTTGTGCCCTGTCATACGCCCACCTACTGCCTCCAGCCCAGATCCTGCACTTCTTAACCTTTGCCTTCAGACTTTTTTTTCATCCAATTTCCCTGCCCCAGACTCCCACCACTTGGCCTCCCTACCCTTGTGTCCCCATCCTTTCATTTCACTGTCAGGATCCTTTGGGTTTTTTTCTGTCAAAGTGCCAAGCAAGTCCCTGTGCCTCAGAAACACTCTGAATTTCCTTCAGCTGGCTATCTAGGGACCGCGTGAGCTGCAAGCTGCAGGCTGGGCATCATGTAGCTCCAGTGACCCACCCGGCAGGCCCAGGCAATGGATTCTGCACAAAGGCTCTCCTTTCAGTCTCCAAACAGCCCTTCAGAAGTACCTGCTAGAATCGATCCACATGTGCCATGAGAGCATCCCTCGAGATTTGCCACTGTGCAGGCACCTACCATAACCTCCCTGCAGGTAGCTCAGGTCTCCTGCCTTTCACTGCTGCTTTCTCTGCAGTCCTGTGGGGCTGAACAGCACAGCCAGAACATCTGGCACGACCAGAACAGCAACAGGGCTGTGCGCTACGTCTGTCTGCTGCTAACGGTGGGGGCAGCCCTGCCTCCAGAGCTCGGCCAGGAATCTGACCACAGCAGCTCCGCTGCATGGCTGGAGTCCAGGGCTTAACCCTGCAGAGAGAGGGGGCTGGTGCAGCATCATCATGAGATTTCTGCCACCTCCCGGGTGCTAGAGGCATGAATATTATGCTGAAGTTCCTTCTAACAGCAAAGTCAGTGCGTGGCAGAAGCCAAGCAAACCCTTGCTTGCAGACTTAATAAATTAACCAGACTTGGTAAATTTTTATAGACTTTATAGACTTGGCAAATTAACCAGATTCTTTCTTCTGACCCAGTAAAGATGCTACCACCATCCTCACTACCAGACAATAACGTATGTTCACATCTCAGCACGTGGTGCTAGTCCCTGGCTAAAAGCAGTGCCATCCCACACACAGGGCTGATGGTTTAAGTATCTTTCCCAGTCTGCAATGCAGTTTTTGGGTGGTTTTTTTTTGAAAGAATAGTTTCTTATGTTTTGTGTGTTCCTCCCCCCCTAGGGTCATAACGACTGCCATGGAGGGTGTCTGGAAGGGTAAGAGGGCAGGCAGCTGGTGTGCATCACCCAGTGGTATTTAACTGCATCTGGAAGTTGCTTGCCAGCCTGCAGCGAAAGCCAGACCAAGGCTTCTCAGTAGATCGGGCAAAACCCACTTTTGTGGGTGTGGGAGAGTTGTATGGAAAGGCCGGGGTGAGCAGGGGTGGCACCTGGGCTCCTGATACAAGGGAACCGTGGGAGGGGAAGGAGCGCTGTGCGAGAGCAGCGTGAGATCTGCGTGGGTCAGCGAGGGGCTTCCTCCTCCATTCAGCAAGCACCCCCCACACACACACCCCCAGTTCAGCTTCCTGCTCACCCCCCCAGTACCACCCCAGCTTCTGGGGGCGATGAACGACAGGACCACAAGGATCAAAGAGCTTGTCCTACAACCGTGACCTCAGAATATTAGTAACCCAATCAATCTAAGCCGAGAGAAATGATACCAGTCTACTGCTTATAATTAAAGATTAATGGACTGTGCAGTGAATTTCTGCTTAGCAAAGAGTAGAGCAATTACCATCTATCAGGCTTTTTTTGCACTGCACTTGTCATGATCCGAAGGCCTAGCGCTGTGCTTTAAATGAATAAATTGCCCGCCCTGGAACATGGTCTCTTGTGTAACTGCCTTGCTAATTAACTCTTCTGTGCCTCTGTATTAAATCGTTCTGCACTTACACAGCCAGTGGGGAAGAGCAGCAGAACAAGGCCTCTTCCCCACCAGCTGAAGAACTCTGTTACGCTGGCACAGGTTGAGGTAGGTGTACGTCAGGACTAGGACAGTAGGGGCCCGTGGTACTTGCTGTGTGATTTGCTGCGGTGGTGTACGCGCCATGGTGGGCAGTTTTCCTGAGCTGGTGCAGAGTGATGCCACCGCTGAGGCTGGGGATGGCACGGCTGGGCAGAGAGGAGCAACAGACCTCATGGACAATTCATCTTGACAGCCAGGAGCTCTACATGCAACACAGGCACATGTCAAACCCTGAATCACCAGGGTCCTGAGTTTTCCCTCTTTGCAGAGCAATTTCATTTGGATCACAGATCTCCCCTCACTACTGCAAAATAGCTCCCACCAGCCACAACGTTGGACAGAAAGCTGGTTCTCCCTTTAACCAGTGAGCTGTCTTCCCAATGGCCAGGCACCAGGGATAGGTCTCCAATCCCAAATTCCCTGTTGTCCCTCTCCATACCAGCACTTTCCTCCACATCTGGTTCACAGGCACTAGTCCTTTCATAGGCCTATGACCAACGGATTCTGATTTTCCTTTACAAAACTCTTAATTTTCCTTTACTAAAACCCAAGGACAAACTCAAGGACATTCCCAGATCCGTGCTCAGTTTCCAGGAGAAATCCCAGAAGCCTGTATGTGAGGAGCAGGAGCAACCAACACTGGTCTTCACGTGGTATTTCATCCCACGCCAGCAGCCACAAGAGTAGCACAAGAGAAGCAAGAAAGTTTGAGTCAAACCTCGCTTAGGAACGGTTGCAGTGGGATTAACACTGTTAATTACTACAGTCAGTGCTATCAAGAGCACAAGGATAAATTCACAGCCTCAGGAACACCACGGCCTTGCAGGGTACCACGCTTACTGGCTGCAACTGGCCAGTGCAGCTCCGGGGAGAGGTGGACAGGGCTGATGTGATGCGGGTTAGCCACTGCTGGGTGCTGGGTGCTGCCTCCCTCTGGGTCGGACAGTGCTGGTCAGGGGGTCAGTGTGGACCAGCCATCTGAGTTTCCTTATTAGCTGGTTTTCAGGAAAAAAATATATGTGTGATTTAAATACGCCTCCTGTGAGTTCAACCCAAACCTGCCGGTACTGAACCTGAGCTGGGTTACCAAAGCAGGGAGAACAGCATCCACCTGGAGAACTTCTCCCAGGCACGTGGAGATCCCCACCCGCTCTGCCTGCAGGATTTGACCTTCCAGGCGTGCCTCAGCACCAGCTGTCTAAATACTTACCTTGTGCTGCTCTTTTGCGTGCTGCCTTGCACTTGCAGTCACTGCTTGACTTGCCTTGCAGTCGTCGAAGGAAGGGCTCAGTGGCTCACCCCACTGAATCCACCAGTAGGCTGCAGCCTCCTCTAGAGCTGAGACCAACCATCCCCATCTCTGCTGCCCACACTTGGATCTCCTTGCTCCCCACAGGGGAACAGCCAGTACATGTCCCCCTCAAGAACTAGACTGTGAGGTGTAATCACCTTTTTCCCTCTTTCACCAGGGTTTTTGTTTATGTATCTGCTGTCTTTACTACTCAGACTGTATTCTTGGTCGCCCACTGTGCAGCCCTCCATAGCCCGTTCCTCAGCCCAGGCTCCCGTGGGCCCCAGCCAGGAGCAGCAGACATTCCTAGGCAGAGATTGCTCTGGCCTCTTTGGGATGATGAGTCAGGAGGAGGTGGACAGGGTCCCAGAAGTGTCTCTTTCTTTCCCATAGATGCACCCACACATCTCAGCCCAGGGATTTTTTCACCTCATCGTCTCCCAGACACACTCACTGGTGGTAGAGCTGCGTTCCTCACAGGTTTTTTTGGGGAGAAAGGGGGGGGGGGCAGGCAGCGTGAAGCACAATGATTTCTACCCTAAACAAGAAATGGGTCGTTGGAGACCAGTGCTCACATATCACCTAAGTAGGAGTGATTCAGTACATGGTGTTTGGTCTTCTCTCCTCACCAGTGTCCCCTCCCTCATCCACAAACCCTCAGGCCACACAACCTCCACTGCCAATCCACAGACTGTAATCTGGAGCACGTGGGGACCAAGCAATCAGTCCGTGCTTTCCAGGCTTAGATTCAACTTGGGAACACCAAAATCAGTGGTGTTTGTGAGGCAGATCCTGGGGCAAACCCACCAACAGATCTGCAGTTTGTGGGACTTGAAGATCCCAGCACAGCCTGAGGAGTGAAGGGCTTGAGGATGTGAGCACTGAAAGTGAAGTGTTGCCCTTCACACTACAGTCAGGTTTACCCCGGACAAACTAAAAGCTAATCCACTCAAGGCTTTGCTGAGCTCTCTTCATCACCTCTCCACCACCTCTCCTTCATCACCTCTCATGATCACCATTTTCTACATGCCATGCTCAGGCCCCACAGTAGAAGCGTCTGTTCCTATTTCAGAAGTGGTCAGATCCCGGACAGCACCTGAGGCAACCAAACTTCACAACATGAAATCGCTCAAGTGGAAAAGCAGAATGACCTTCTTTAGCAGCCAAACTGCTGAATGTTTTATTTGTTTCTGAGGCCCGAGATTCCCTCTAGGGATGCCTTGAGTAGTGGGAGAACCACTGTGTGCGAGCCCATGCCTGCCTGGAATGGGCGACCTTCTTATTCCCGTTTGAACATCATCAGAGGCAAGGCTTTCTCAGATAAACAGACCCAAAAAATTAAGAGACAGGATGAGAAAGACAAGGGTCCTCATCCCTAGGAACAAATCCTTCCTTAAATAGTCATATCAGTCCAAAGACCTTACTGCAACAAAACACTTCACAGGACTCGTGTCCGCAGTTGTAATTCTGTATTTGCCTGTCTCCCTTCTCCCAGCGTGTTGAATGCTACCACCTTATGGTTGCTGTTGTAAAGGTTGATCTCCACCTTCACACCCCCCAACCAGCTCCTCCTTGTTCCTGAGTGACGGATCCAGCAGTGCGTCTCCTAGTTCGTTGATTATCAGTACAAAGAGATGTCTCCAACCCACTCCAGAAGTCTCCTGGATGGCTTGCATCCAGCCCCATTGCACTTCTGCCCCATCGGAGTGATTGAGGTTCCTGATGAGCACCAGGACCTGTGATCGCAAGGGTTTTTCCAACTGCCTGGAAAAGGTTTCATTTGCTTCCTCTCCTTGATCATAGAATCACAGAATCACTAAGGTTGGAAAGGACCTCTGAGATCATCAAGTCCATCAACCTAACACCACCATGCCTAGTAGACCATGTCCTGGAGCGTCGCATCTATACGTTTTTTGAAGATCTCCAGGGACGACGATTCAACCACCTCTCTGGGGAGCCTGTTCCAATGCCTCACTAGTCTTTCCGTGAAGAAATTCTTCCTAATATCCAATCTGAACCTGCCCTGACGCAACTTGAGGCCATTCCCTCTCGTCCTGTCACTAGCTACTTGGGAGAAGATCAGCAACAGTTATCTGTGTTGGTCCATCCTCTGAGCCTTACCCACAAGCTCTTGGCTGGCCTATCACCTGTCCCAAGGCATGGCCTGTGCTCTCTGGGCACCGCTCTGCACAGAGAATTCACACCCTCCTCCTGCCTCTCCTGAACCGCCTGCATCCAGCCACGTGAGCTACCCACTCACAGCACCTTTGTCTCTCCTCAAAAGCCCTTACTCCTCAGACTCAGGAAATGGATGTTAAAGCAAACCACATATTAATATTGGAGTTAAACAAACGGAGGTGTTGTATAGCTTGCAAACCTCATAGAACTGATGTCAATGCACTTTAAATTGCAAACCCTGGTCTGGTGTTAAGAGGTATTGAGATGTGCATTGAAGAGGACTTCTAAGGAAAAGATTATTTGAGTTCTTAGCCCAGGAGCTGTGACCAGGATTAGTTAACTTGGTGAGGACTTGCTGGATCCAACCAACCATCACCAGCCTTTCCCCTGCATCAGCACGGTCAAGGAGACACCCTCCAGGCCTGTGTCCATGGCTCTCACCACAGAGCCATGTGGTCTCAAGGCATGATGAAGGTCTCTCCAGGCCATGTCCTTGTGCACACAGGGGTTGCCCACAGGGTGCTTCTGGATTCTCCTCCTCATGGCAAAGGAAGATGATTTTGTGCAGCATTTCCGTAACAGCATGATCTATCTGTTTTACTTTCACCTTGAGGTCCACAATAAATCTGTGCTTTCCATCAGGCTGCTCCCCAGACTGGTGTTTCCTGTTCTGTCTTTGTACACTGATTATTCCAGTGCCAGGAAGATAACAGGCAGCGTCTCTACTAAAGACCATCCTATCTCATTCAGACAGATCTCCAGTTTGTCCAGGTAAGCTTGAATTTTAATCTTGTCTTTACAGTTTCTCCTAACTTAATGTCTTTTTCAAATTTCTGCCACAATGGTCTTGGTTATTAACGGGAGTGGATGAAGGATGAATCCACCCAGGCTCCCCCCCTCACTTTCCATTGCACCCTCCTGCTTTGACAGTGAGTGGCAGTACCCTCAATAGTACAGCTTTCCCACCAAGAGCCCAGCCAAGTGCTGGAACCAGATGCAGCAACTGATTCTGCTGGTGCTGAATATGGGATGGCTGAGCCGACCAAACCACATCCTGCTAGTAACCTCTCCTCCTCCTTGTTGCGCATTTCCAAGGTGCAGCTCCTGGACCATCCTTCCCTTTCATCCCAATACCTCCTTTGGAAGCTTGCAAGACCCTGGGGCAGTAATGCAAACCTTCAAGTGTGGACATGCAATGGGGAGCAGAGCTGCTGGTTTGCTGAGTACAAGACCTCCACGAAGTGACGCTCTGCACTGTATTACCCTGTGTGCAGCAGTTCCTGGGCACCAGGGTCAACAGTGAAAACTGTGGGGGTGTGATGAAACCCCATATAAATCCTAAGCAACACAGACATATTTACTAGAAAAGTCACGGCACTTTCTAACAGGAGTAATGTTGCCTTCATCAATAATTTAACTCAATGACTGTTCCATCATAAGGAAGCAACACACTCTGTGGGCTTGTTCGAAAAATTATGGAATAATCTTATTTTTCATGCAGAAAGAAATCAACCGATTATTTGCATTACATTTTTAAAAAAACGGCATGAAAGTATCAGTATCTCTACAAAATCCCCATAAAACAATAGCGTCTGAGTAACATGGAGAGGAAGAGGGTTGGAGAATATGTCACAGATGAGAAAGCAATGAGGAACTAGTGTATAACTCAAACCTTTTAAAAATTAACTTCCATGCTGTCCAGATGTTGCATTATTTAACATGGTGTAGTTACAACACACTTTGAGTTATCCAAGCTGCCAACGCTGAACCAACTCCCTATGGCTCTAGAGATATTTGGGATGGAGAAACATTTTGGAAAACTTGCAGTTAAAGATGCTGTTTAAGAGCACAGGACATGAGAGTTGGGGTGTCCTCTGGGTAAGAACTAGGTTCACACACAAGGCATCATCTCTGCAGCCTGGCAGTAGTAAGCCTTGAGTACCACTTGCAGAAGAGTCTAGTACTGCAGGAAGTGTCCAGGGATGGTCCTACCCAGGCTGGTGCACAGCTAGCAGAAAACAGCCTGAAAACACCTCTCATATGCTTACACCAAGTGGTATCTCAGTTGCTCAAGGAGCTTTGCTAGCCTGGGTTAGCTGAGCCCTCCATTCTCCTTCTCACCCAGCCTTGTCAGGCCATGTCTCACCCAAAGGGGCACCTCACAGAATCACAGCAGTGCTGTAGTGGGGACCCCTGGAGGTGTCTAGTTCAGCCTCCCATGTGGAGCCGGACTATCCCTAAAAGCAGATCAGGTTGGTTATGGCTTTGTCTAGCCAGCTTTTGGTGGAGTATGGAGATGACCTCTCTGGTGACTTGGCCCACGGCTGCACTCTCCTAGGGAAGCAGCTTTGTTCTTCCAGTCTTTACTGCATGTCTAGACATCACCCCCCACCACATGCTCAGCAGCAGCCATCTGCTCAGAGAGGAGAGTATGATCTCCAAGGCAATCTTTCCCCAACACACAGGCTATCTTGGGAGATCTCCCTCTCATTTGCTGCCTTGACCTGCTCCATCAGCTGGAAGAGGAGGTGGTTGAGACCAGTTTCACAGATCAAGTTCTCGGTCCCTCACCTGACTCACAGCTGCACAGGCTCCTCCTCCTTCCACTGGCAATGGTGAGCTTTCAAGGCACAGTCTTCTTACAGGATGACATGTGGGTCAAAGCATCTTCTGCTCCTGTAAAGCAGCTCAGGTGGACAGTATTGGGCATGCAGCATTTCATGATGTTTCCCTGACAAACTCTTCCCCTCTATAATTCATCTGTGGCTCAGGGGCTCCTGAGCTGGAGCCGCTGTCTTTGTAACGGTACTGCTGGAGCGGGTTTTCTTCTCAGACCAGTTTCTGAGAACATGTAAGCCCCTAACCTCCATACCACCCTACATAAGCACGTCTACGTGCTTCACTGTGTGCCGAGGGGAGGAGGACTAGCTGTAGTTTGGTTTGCATCCATCAGTCTCTTCTGACGTCCCCAGCTCTTATTCTGGAAGAGATGACAGGAGATCTGAGTCCTCCAACCTGCCTGGGATAATCCTTAACACGTTCCTCAGGCATCTTCCTTGCAGTTTGAGCTGTCCTATCTGTTCAGTCACTTCTCTTCTGCAAGTTACGCCGTAACTTCTGTTATCGTTGCTGCCCTTTTCTGAACTCCTCCCCAGGGCAGTTCACCTTCCTCAAACAGGCGAGCTGCAGACAGCACCACTCTCCAGACAGACTGGGGATTTACACAGCACTGCAAACATCTGTCTTGAATTCTTTTTAAGTGCTTTTCTAATAGTTTCTAACATCTGACTCCAACCCAGAGCCCTCGGCTGGCTGGGTAAAACCAGGATCACTTCTTCTACACTTACGGCTTCTCACTTCCAGTGGCTTTCACAGCCTTGCTGAGCAGCCACCATGGCCGTCATAAGAAAAGCTAAGTCTCTGCTGTGTTATCTTCAAACAGGCTTCACACGTGCTGCAAGTAATTTACCCTTTGGTTTGTTCTTTTATTACACTTTTAACAAGATTTTTCGGTTTTGATTTTTCATGAAACACTACTGCAGATAACTCTGTTATTTTACTGCCCCCGCACAAATATCGTGTTAAACACAAGCGACTCGACGCCTGTGCACTAACCAGGCCATGTCAGGCATCGCTTCTCGCTGGTTCTGCTCCACAAAGCAGCTGTGCAGGGTGTCCCCACATCCAGCTCCAGCACCACACTCAATCTCCACTGGGGTAATCAGCGTCTCCCTTGCTGCCCCTTTTCCTGCCCTCAGCCTCTCCAACGCCCCTCCACGTCCTGAGCCAGTTCTAACACCGTTCCTTCAGCTTTTAGGCCTGTAACTTTCATTTCAAAAGGACCCTGTGTTATCTGTTGGGCCACTTTTTTACGGAATGCGACTTCAGCATTTCCTTAACGCACGGCACGACTCCTGCGCTGACACCGGCGATCTCCGTCGCAGACCGCGCATCCCAGCATGGGAGTGACTTCCTCGCACCACGTGTCTGACGTAACGTACTTTTTTACTGTCCTCATTTAAAACTAGGCTTTCAGCTCTTTCCTTCTGGCACTCGCGAGGAAGAACCAGCCGCTGGCAGGGCTGCGTTAAATAGTACAGCTCCTGTAACGTGGGATTCACCCTATGAGCCTCACCTGACTGCCTGCATCCCACTGGCTATCGCAGAGGCACCTGCTCATAAATCAATCACATCATGCAAAATCCCAGCAGCTGCCCTTGAACTGCAACCACATGAGCTCTGCTCTCAGCCTTCTGATCCCTCACACTTATCTCTGCCTAAAGCAGATCTAACAATTTCTGCAGCATAAGCAGATTTCCTCTCTGCAACCATCCTTTCAATCCTCCAGTGCAGGAAATCACAGCTAACGCTGCTCCATCAGTGCCTTTATCTCCCAGCACCTGCCAGCTTTCTCCTGCAACAATTAGCAAGAGCCAGCAGCGACATCAGATACACCAGGGTGAGTTACACGCACCTGCCAGGGATAAGAATCAGCAGTTCAAATGCCTTGGTAATAGATAATAAAAGCCACCCCACTACCCACCAAGACTGGCATAAAGCAGCGGATAATCACAGAATTGTAGAGGTTGGAAGGGACCTCGAAAGATCATCTAGTCCAATCCCCCCTGCCAAGGCAGGACCACCTAGAGCACATCACTCAGGAACGTGTCCAGTTGGGTTTTGAATGTCTCCAGAGAAGGAGACTCCACAACCTCTCTGGGCAGCCTGTTCCAGTGCTCTGTCACCCTCATGGTGAAAAAGTTCTTCCTTATGTTAACCTGGAACCTCCGATGCTCCAATTTGCACCCGTTGCCCCTTGTCCTATCGCGTAATGACACGGAGAAGAGCCTGGCTCCATCTTCCTGACACTCACCCTTAACATATTTATAAACATAGATGAGGTCACCCCTCAGCCTCCTCTTCTCCAAGCTAAAGAGACCCAGCTCCCTCAGCCTTTCCTCATAAGGGAGATGTTCCACTCCCTTGATCATCTTCGTGGCTCTGCGCTGGACTCTCTCTAGCAGTTCNTGCCATTGGCCTTCCTGGCCACCAGGGCACATTGCTAGCTCATGGTCATCCCTCCACCCACCAGGACCCCCAGGTCCCTTTCCCCTACACTGCTCTCCAGCAGGTCAGTCCCCAACCTATACCGGCACATAATGACCCATGCGTGCCATGCAGAGGACATGGGCTGCCAAGTCAGCCCCATCTCCACGTTTGTGCTAATGGCCCTGTGACAGCGTGCTCATCAGGCGTGCGCTGGGGGCTGCGTGGGCACTACTCACTCCAGTTCTGCACACGCCATCCTGGCCCTTCCTTATGTCCCTATTCTGCCTGTACTTCAGTCTGGGTCTAAGTGCACCTTCCAGGTAAGTCTGTCCTCCACAAAGCAGCCTCTTCCTCTGGATGCAGCAGAACCCTATGCTATATTGCTGCCTGACTTCAGGGCACCTCCCAGCCCAGCCCACCACTGGGAAGGTCTCCACAGTGGAAGCTTGGTCACTTTCCTCCCATCACACCCCCACATGCACCAGAGCTGAGATTTCCCACATCCCTGTTGGAACCACCGGCTAGCAGAGCACAGGGCTCTCCAGACCCAACCATAACTGCCCAGCTGGGACACGGCTCACTGGGACAGTTCTCTGCAGGCTGCTGTTTGCCCCATGTACCCATCCTGGCAAGAGACAGACTCTTGCTTAAAGCAGAAAGCCAGCCCAGAGTCCTCTGAACACAACGGCCGGAACAATGACTGAGAATAAGCGACAAACGAGCCTGGCACAAGGTGCTTCTACAAATGTAAGGACATCCAGACCATCCACTCAGCCTCCCAAGTCGTGAAAAGCCACACCACGGTTCAAAGGGGAGGGCATTCAGAGAGGGGGTCCTTCCCTGCAGGGCCTGGCTTAGCCACTGCTCCAGGCACAGCCACCACGTTGGGCCTTGCCTGCAACAAGAGACTTTCTGCATTTAGCACGTGTCTGTCATCTAAGTACGGATGTAACGTGCTTATCGCTATTCAGGCAGGTCACAAAGCAGCAAGTGTGACTGTGCACCTCTCCCCTCTACCTGCCGTGACTGGAGCCCACACCTCCCAGGAAAACACTTTTTTTGCTAACAGGTGATAAAGGAAGAAGAAAACCAGACCACCAGCCCCAGCATGGGTTTAGTCCTGGGCTGTTGTGGGTTTCTCCAGCCCTGCTCTCAAGGGGGCCCAGCCGTGAGCCCCGTGCCAGGGAGCGGCCCCCTGCACCGTAACCCCTGGGGGCACAGGCACACAGCCCCCACGGAAATCATTCCCAAGTTGCACAAGGAAGATGAGGGCAATTGCACATCGAAATCATGAACCCCCCAACTGTTTTAATGCACTCAAGGTGCCTCAGGATTCCTAATCGGAGACTTCTTCTGCCCCGCAAGAGGTAGCTCCTATTTTCACAGGGGTGCAAGGAGCCGGAGACCCCCAGACTAGGGAGGGGGAGCAAAATGCAGGCAGAACCACAGGGTCCTAGCCAAGGCCACCAGCGCACAGGAATTACAGGTTTTTCCCGAGTTTCTGTGTAAAGACCTTGAAGGCACTGCAAGTTTTGGTGTAGGAGGGAGCTGGGCGGAAGAACTTAACCGTGGGCGGCAATTATGGCAGCCGTGCCAGACAGATAATGAGAGAGATCATCACAGCAGACAATACCGAGGTAGAGGAGCTGTCACACCGGAGCGGATGGTTTCACAAAGGGGTAACGGGAGATCACTGAAGTTCCAGACCAGGAGGCCTGCTTTGGTTTCTAACCAGGGCGAGCAGACCACGGATGTGCACACACGCAAGCGCACAACCACCTCTCTGCACACACACTTATTCTGCTGCCAACATTTGGGTGTCACCAGCTTCCAGTTAGTCATGGAGGTTACTTCAACGATGAACTTTGTATGCTGGGTGCAACAAAGAACAACAAACCTGTTTGGTTTGCAGCTGCCTTGAAGTTATTTAGGAATTAGAGGAAGGGTAACACAGGACTGGACCCAAGCAGGTCCGCAGAAGGAAAGGTACTTCACACTACGATTGAACTCCTGCGCACCTCCACAACGCTATGAGCTATTCAACTTGAAGCAAAGGGAAAAGAAACAGCTCCTATCTAGTTTAGCTTCTTTTTGATGGCTAAAGCAAGCTAGAAAGGTTAATCCTCAATAACCCCAATCTCCCCCTACGCCAAGTGAGAGCTGACACAACTTCATCCCTGGTTTTGTTGCCCAGATCCCCAAGCCCTTCAGCCTGGTTCTCATCCTCGCTCTGCAGTATACACAAAAAATCTTGGTCACACATCACCATCCTTCTGCCAAGACTATTCCCCCCAGTCTTGTACTTCAAAGGGGATACAGAACTCCCCTTACTTTTTTTTATCCATTCTTCAATTTACAAATCTCACTAATGAGCTTATTAAGTGCCAGCGGACCTCCATCCCTCCTTACAGGCTGCCTTTATTACCAAAGTATTGCCCCTTCCTGTGGTCCAGCTCTTCTGTTCAAAACTCTCTCCCCTCCTAGAGACACTGGATGCACTGGAGGAAGCTGCAGGACAAGTCTTCCATCGCCTTTGACTGTAACATTTTTTTTTAACCTTAAACAAGCACCATCACTCCATCTCCCCACTTCCCAAGCCCTGAGCAGGACTGTGTGTAACATCAGGGTAAGACAGCACCTTCTGCTCCTGAATTTCCATTTTTTGTCATTTGAGGTCAAAGAATCAGCTTCAGATTTACATGTGGACTTCAATTCACAAGCTTTGACACTTTCTACGAGGGCTCTCTGAGAGGTTATTTCTCCAATTTCTCCTTTCTCATCCACACACAGAGTTCCTGTCCTGTACCAGGGACAAGCCAAACAGATGGGGCCTCCACTCCACTACTGCTGCAGCACCAAGCCCAGCATGTCCACCTGCATCCCTGTGGTTAGTGTGGCACCGCACACATCAGCCAGCAGCTCAGGTTCACAGTCTCCTCCCTCCATCACACACATTAATCTTTTTCTGTTACCTGAAGTGTCATTCCTTAGACACACAATACAGGGCAGGACAGACTCCACTTGCTGTTTTATTTGCATTATTGCTTAAAATAATGAACAGTTTCAATAGTTTATCAGTGATAAAACCCCTCCTGAACACTCCCAGCAGAGACACAGGGAACTGGGTTACAGGAACGGAGCAGAGGACCACGTTGGTCTCCGCTGACCTGGGCCAAGAAGGCTGCAGGGGCCAAAGGGAAGAGGAGAAGATTGTTAGGTCTTTCCCCAAAAGAAGGGGTAGCTCATGTTGGAGCTGGGGAACGCTGCCTGGACAGTACTAGCCAGTATTTCTCAGTCTTATTTTTCCCCTCCTCATTGGTGCAGAGAAAACAAAACCGCTGTGGGCAGGGACAGTACAACATCCTTTATTTATAACTAAAGAAGTTAAGTTTTGGATTTTAGGATTTGGAGATTTTATTTTTTTTTCCCTCTAAAGCCATCCCCTATTCCCTTTGCTGCTCGTTTGGCGCTTTGGGAAAGAGGTATCACACCTGCATCATCTCTCACGTTTACTTTCTGATGACCTACAAGACCACAAATTTCAGACAGAGGAAGGCTGGCTGAAAAGCGTCACTCATACGGCCCAAAGTAAAGTTTGTTAGTAAAAAAACAAAACAAAACAAAAAAAAAAGGCAAGAAAGGGGGTGGGTGTTTCTATGAATTTTCCTCCAGATGGCAGCAGGTTTTCATTCCGCTCGGTGGCAGAGGCCTTTCCTGGTGGCTGGAAAGCACCTTTGCAGATCTCTCACCCAACTTCAAGGCTGAAGTTGGGCAATCCCCTACCCAAGCTGAGGAGTGCGAGGATGGAGATCTCCCGGGCCCGTCTCACTGCTGCACTGCTCTCCTCACAAAGATGTTGCTCGTGTCCAACTCCCAAGACGCTATTTGCAGGTGTTGACTCTTGTAGCTCCTCTGCTCAGCACCATCACCTTGGTAATTGCCCGTCGAGGAGCTGCACGGTTGCTGCTGGATCATGCCCTAGCACCCACGGCCAGGCTCTGATTCAGAGGTGCTGTGTGCTTAGGTATTCACAGCACATTTTTCTGCAGGCCAGCTGGCAATTAAAGATCATCATGGTTTTGCAAAGGGCTTAAAGCTCATTGTTCACGTCAGGCCAGGGCACGTGCTTATCCCAGTAGAGTATCAAAGCTGTCCTCCTCCTGCCGTGCTGCTGGCGACGCTGCGAGTCAGCAGACGGGACAGGCTGGGGCTGGTACCAGGTCTGAAACACACCAGCTCAGCTGCCTCAAAACCAACCTAGGAAAAAGACAGCCACATTCCACTGTCTCCAGAATAGAAAGGAATTTCTGTTCTCAATTATTTTTCCTTTCTTTTGATCGATCACACCAGGTACCAAACCAAACGGTGGAAGGTGAGCGCAGCGTTACCCAAACGCAACCACGACAGCCCCAGCAACGCATGTTCCTTATGAACGCAAATCCTTCCCGGGCACAGGAGGAAACGCAGCTCCGCACCGCACCGCCGAGCGCATCCCAGCGACTCTGCGCTCCTGGTGGGTCCAGGTATGATCGGTGCAGGTTGAGCCAAGCAATTCTCCAGGCCCTCCCTTACACGTCCGGGGGTTGTACAGGCTTCACACGAGAGCAGGTCACATCAAAGCCCGGAAAGCAGACAAGGACCCAGCTTCCACCTGCACCAAGCAGCGTGCCCTAGGCTGCCGTTAACTTGCCTTTGTCCTTTTAAGCATTTACGGAAAAAATGCACAACGTACTCTCCAAATGCACCAGGCCTCTCACAGCTGTAATTCAGCACCTTAGGACACCCCAAAGACAGACAGAGGGGACCGCGGCAGGTGTAGCTACAATCAGAAGCATTTCGTAGCACTTCGAAGGTCACGATCAGGAGATTTTATTAGTTTTTTTTCTGCAAGACTCTGTAGGGAATCCATTTATTTGGCTCAGCAAAGAATTTCATCGCAAGGCAAAAAGCAGCTGCGTATGGAGAAAGAAGAGGGAAAAGCACCACCAAGCAGCGGAAAGAGTGAAATCCAAAGCAGAAACCAAATACGAACCTTCGCAGCACTGGGAGCGACCGTAGGGCGCACGTTGGAACTAGATCATCAGGTCACAACTCATAGTTCATTCCATTATCAACAGGGAACCAATCATTACCACCTACTTTCCTTTCGTGTAACCTTTTCACAGCAGTTCCAGGTAGTCCAGGTTCGCCCAAGCCATCCACAGCTAACTGCCCCACAACAGCACGGGGCCACAGTGGTCCAGCAACAAGCTCTTTCATAGTGATCCTGGTAAGAGATCGCTCCGCAAGTCCAGCTTCCACAACCGACCCAGAAAAAACCCCAACAAAACCAAAACACAACAGACCAACGGCAGCAACATGAACAATTCCCAGCGAGCCGGGCTGACGGCAGCTCCGGTTCACGCAGGGTCTGATCAGCGCAGTTAAAAGCAGCACAGACCAGCAGAAAGCACTGGCAACAAGTTTCTACGGAAGAATTGTCCAAGTCCATTGCAAAGCCCCTCCTAGATGAAGGGCAGGCCCAGGAATACAGGAATTACCACCAAGGCTGCTGCCAGTTTGCCTGGCAGAGCTGTTCCTGCAGTTACACTGGTGCGAGAGGCAGGTCAGAGTTCCACTACCAACCCCAGCAGAACACGCTGCGTGCACCCATCAGCTTACAGAAGTGAGATTTCCACACTATTTCTCACAGTTTAGTGCGTTGTCAAAGTTTTCAGCTTTCCTCCTGAAGAGAAAATCCAAATATTTGCCTTTGTGTGTTTTCTCGGTTTAAAAATGATACAGGGAATGGTTTGACCTTTGCAATGTCCACGAGTTTCTGGAAAGGGATCGATCAGCCTGTGTTTCTTTAAGCACATCTCCAACGCTTCTGCGCTCCTCTGTGTGCATTTCAGGCAGGCAAAGGTCTAAGGCAAAACAAATAAAAATCCCAAACGCAATGAATTTTAGTTTGAAAGCCGGTAGGTGGAAATAAAAGATCCTTTAAAATCCCCTAAAATAGGAGACCCTAACGTGTCAATTTTTAAAACGTGAGAGGTGCACAGCATGACGAAATTTGGCTACAGCCAATGAAGTCGAATTGTCAGGAGGAAAACAACAAAATACTGAGATGATACACCTTAAAGCCTGTCCAGGGCCAAATAAAGGGGTGGGGGGTGCGTACCATATGTACCTTTCCTATAGGAATTCCAACCAATTCTTCCTCCCAATACAACTGATTGTTATCACTGCCAAAAAAATTTGCACACCGGGAACAAGTAGTTTAAAAAAAAAAAAAAAAAAGGCATAATTTCCACCTTAAAGCCCTTTAAATAGACCATGCAATTTTCCTGATTAAAAAAAAAAAGTACTTTTAGTGTATGGCTTATACCACCCCAGAGGATAAAGTTACTGTCCCAGGGCACGTAGGGAGGATCACAGCCTGGATGCGCTTACACGGGACTGAGCTAGGTTTACCCGGCGATGCGCACACTAAGCCGAGGCAAAGCCAGGCACGCTGCCTGCCGTTCATCTGTTCTCTTCACTTTTACCCCGTAAATCCCACACTCACAGTGTGAGGACCAACAGCCCTGAAGAGGGCAACGTTCTCCTCGCAGTATCTCAGCAACCCTCGTTCTTACCGCGCGACATCTCGTTTGACTACTCGCTTCACCATTCCATTCCTCAAAACGCAGCAGAAATTGGAAGTAAATGCCATCAGCCCAAGGTCTGCAATGACGAGAGCTGTCCCCAGCTACAGTTTAGTTTGCTGTTGTTCTTCAGCTAAGACAACAACCAGAGGATCTGCACGTTGAACGTATCCTCTCAGCGCTCTTCCTTGCCCAGAATACAATTTACGCACAAGATTTATTTCCAGTTCCTGGGTCTCTTTAGAAAGAACAGGAATTCACGAACGTAAAATACGTTTATTCATGTTCTGGTGGATTCAAAGGGCAGCGGATGTCTCCTCATCCACACGCAGCTAACGACTCCTCCAGGCCATTCATGGCTGACAAGCGTCTCCTCTCTTGCCCCGTGAAAGCGATATGCTCAGTTACTCGCAGGATGGTAAACTACAAGATTCAACCTAAAATTTCCCTGTAATAGGAGAGATTCGCTGCATTTTGAGTGAATGCAGTGTCACGCCATTCTCCTTCCCAGGGAGGGAGCAGCTTGCCAGCAGGCCGCACCACCTTCAAACCCAGAGCCGCGCTCGAGGCCTGCACACACAGCACCAACGCTGCAACGGGCCAAACGGAGGTATTTGATAAGATTGTTTGAAGAGGGTTAGAGCCGAGTCAAACTTCTTCAAAACTCTTTGTTTTGGGGTTGTTTTTTTTTCTTTTAATTTGCCAAATATGTTTGCTATAGGATTAACTCAAATCCTGCTTTCTTGGCCAAGTCTCAAAAATAATCTCATGCCAGACCCTGAACTTACACTTCCTGCAGTTGTTGTTTTTAGGAAACGCTCACTCCTGCTGTTCAGCAGGACTAGTACAACGTTGCATGTAAAAAGGGTTAAGTATGGGGAAAAAAATGTCTTTCTGACTGATTCTGGTAATGTCTGCACAGCCGAAACGAAAAACAAAGCCAAACTGAACTACAGGGTGTGTCAGAACACTTCCACTGAAGAATGGGATTTTTAAGTAAATATGTGTGTACACACACAAATTCTCACCTCTGGAACTAGGCAGGCACACAGGCCACCTCCCCCTGCTCCCTGGAAACAATCAAATGGAGGAATATTGCAGCACACTGAGGTACCGCACGCGGCAGGCCCCTGGGTGCACTCTGCTCCATCCTCCTCCAAAACAAAAACTAGCAAGCAGAGACGATGCCAAACCCTTGGTATTCACCTAAGTGTGAGGTAACTCAACTTCATAGGGCTGAAGTTTCCCGCAGGTCCTGGCACTTCACAGGAATAAAATCACAAGACCACAACTTCCAACTGGTCCCACCACTGTTTTCCAAACAAACGTTCAGAATTAATTCTGCTTCATGAGAAGTTTCTTCAAGTTTGCTTAAACTGATCTGAAGCCCCAGGACACTCCAAGAAATATTCAAAACAGGGAAACTATTAGATAAGGTCTTGCATTTTGACCTGTCAGCTGAAAATAAAGTTCCCACCCACAAGAAGTCATCAGGAGTTTCTCTTCTCTATTCCCTCCATGATCCAAAGAGAATATGTCACTGAGAACAGGCAACACGTGAGAACACTCAGACCCTTGGAAAACAGCCACAAACCAATGACTTCAAAAGATGTTTATTAGAAAAACTGGACATTACAAGAGGACCGGGTAGGAAACAAATCGTACAAGGCACGTGCAGTTTCCAGCACACTGCACAGAACAAGAGAGAAGACTGCAAAGACACGTAACACACCCACCTGCAACTGCTAACATGGGCAAGTCACCGCTCGCATCACTTTGCCGTGACAGGCAGATGCTGGGGTTCTTCCAGAAGACAGCTAATCCACGGCATGCTTTACATTTACTGCAAAAGTACAGATTGTACACATCGTTTTAATGACAGTTAAAACAAAACTTCAGAATTTCCACATCATTCTTCCAGGCTGTGCCATTAAGATACTCTATTTTCTGAAGTGTTGTTTAGTTATTTTAAATGAAGGTAATCCAGATTTCTAGTTCTTGTACCAAATCTTTCCCCACAAACAATAAAACCTTGTTGTTTACACACGGTTCTACCTAGCAAAGTGTATCTGGGACTATTTCCTTGGTTGCATAAGGAAGAAATCCAGACACTTCATTATCAGTCAGAACGAGGTTCACAAGCAAGTCCTTTATAACTCAACACAGAGAATCAAGATATATATTACCTAATGCGTTCACTAGGCTTCAGAACAAATATGACCTAAACTTGACCAAACCCAGGAATTCTTGTCTTTAAAGCACAGCTAACAGCACCCAGCAGGGAGCAACACACAGCTGAACTCAGAGCAGAAAAACACGCGAGCTTGAGTAACTCAATGGTTTCTAGCAACAAGCACTACACGGACACTAATCCTCAATCAGGAAAGTGAACAGGAAAAACCACCTCACTGAAGGGACCGGTAACGTTGCATCTGGGCCTCAAAGGACACACAAAAAATGCTTCAGGAAGAGTTAGAAACCTCGTTCTCAAGTTGGTCTCTTTTCCTCCCCAGTGCTAAAATCACGCCCTGTTGCATGACGTTATGAGTTCAGCAGCTGTCTGATCAACCCAACATCTGTCCATAGAACTTGAAGGTTTATGTCAGAAAAAAACCAGAACAGACTAACTACTGAGGTTGTCAACCTACCCCCTCCCTCCAACTTACCTTCACTGTTGCAGCATGGCTCTTGGATATGATATAAATAAAAGACAAACATCTCTATCAACACAGAAATTAATGTACTGAGAACAGAGAAAACCATGGCCAAGAGACAGACAGCACCTAAGCCTTCCCCAGAATCATCAGACCACCAGGACTAGATAGGAGTACCTGCCATCAGGGTTCACGTTCCAAGTCTGTGCTTTGGTGCCATGTCGACCCCATCATCTAAAAACAGACAAGAGTAGAAATAATTATGCTGCAAACAGGAGAAAGTTATTAGAATGCATCATGGGTCCTCTACGGACCACCGAGGAGAAGAGGAAGCTGGCATTTAGCAGATACAAAAGCAGCAAATGAGATCTCTCTTTATTATAAATAACATAAGTAAATATGATTTCAGTCTCAGGAAAGGCTCTGCTGCCCTCTTCATTAACGTTTTTATGCTTTAGTCTTTGGATACCAGTTTGTCTTAGGCTTGGTCCAGGATAAGTAATAAATACCCACGTTCTGGTAAGGCTTTCTTCTTTTTAACTGTTTCTCCTGTGTTGGAAACTTCTTTTAAACACACAGAATAAAAAGAAATCTCAACTGCTTTGGACCAGATCATTATTTTTTCCAAACTTCCCACTGACAGAGAAACTGTTCAGAGACGGATCAACCTGAATATCCTGCAGATGAAATAAAATGCAACATGCACCTCCCCAGTGTCTACCCAGGCATTTCATAGTTGTGCAGCTGTGACATTAACTGGCATTTACTCTTTTTTTTTTTTCCCAATATGAATCAACTAGAAACAGGCAAGGATTTAAACTCCTAAAGGAGTCTGATGTACCCACATGAATGACAGACAGGCTGCAAGATGTCTTGTTGCCTACGCGAGTCAAAATGATGATACCTGTCAAGGTATCACCAAGGTGCTGTCACAGGAGGCAGCGCATTACCACCCTCCCCCAAGAGCATCTCTTAATCACCAGAAGCAGTGAATACAAAACCAGCACCAATTTTGGAGAAATTACGAATTTTGTGATTCAAGAACTACCCGACTGCAGTGAACACAACACACTATTTCCCTAAAAAAGGAATGAAACTATGAAGAGATCTTCATTTCTTGATCCATAAGGAGATCTCTAAGGAGATCAAGAGACGCAGAGCAGGCCAGGCTGATGATACAGCACAGATCAAGGGATCTAGAAGAAAAACACTTGCCTCAAATGGATCTGACCAAACAACAACTCCAAGAAGTAACAGTGGTTGATGGGTTTCTGTCATGGGTGTGTAGGTATGAAGCTCTAAAGCTCACTCAAACCAAGCTGAACTCTGGATGTAACGAAACTCTTGGGTCACAAGAAGTGTAATTTGTGTCAAAAAGCAGATTACTGTACCTAGGACTCAGACAATAAAGCAAAACTCCAGAGCCAATAAAGGCTTGATTCATCCTTTCTGCTACCTCTTGTACTGTTCTGGAAGATGGAAAATCTTCCAAGCTGGCATTCATCAACGCTAGGATAAGAGTACTGCAGAGGTGGCAAGACCTCAACAGAACAGGGAGGTATTTAGAGTCAATGAAGCAGCATCACCTCAAACATTATCTACTGCTGCCACACCTCGGGTGTTAACCAGGGAGTGATGTCAGAAGGTTCTGCCACTATCCATGCACAAAAACCCACCAAAGGGAACAACAGAACTGGAAAGATTTTACTTACTGTAAACATCAGATAGGTAGGAGGCTGGAAGACCCAAGTTCTGAGATGACATCATGAAAAAGGGAGAAGGTCTTTGCCCAAAGGGGAAAGGGTCACACACAGAGAGGAAGCACAAAGAGAAAAGCACAGCCCTCCACAGCAAAACATATCAAGAGCTGAAAAGCTGCAAGCAAAGCTACACTTTTTTGTTTGATTGTGTTTGGGCAAGATCAGGCACTTCCCTCTCACAGGCTCTTGAGAGAAACTGGAAAGGATGCCTATGCTCAGGGCCCGACACGTGCAAACAAAGCAGAAGCTGCAGGCAGACTGAGCCAGCTCAGGTCCAGGCTTCTGCAATCAAGCACAGGATGAGTATGACCATGCTGCTTTCAAAGTTACATCCACTCTGCAGACAGCTTGGACATGTTCGTGGCCATCCTGACATAATACTGCTCTGTCAGACCTGAAACGTGATAATCTACCGCAGCCACCTCAGTTCAGGACCTCAATAGCTCCATGCAGCCTCCTCATGCTCCAGCTCCCCATGACAGCGACAGCTTTACTGAAGAACTTTCATCTTCTCATGAACTTCTAGGTATTGGGAGGTGGTGGGGTTTGGTTGTTGTTAAGAACATGCTAATACCTCCCATCTGTAATACTGGCAAAACATCAGAAGGAAAAACAGGCTAGAAGTGCAAAACTTTTAAGATTGCAAGGGGTGCTCAGGCCAGCAAAGTTGCACCAGTGTCTTACCAGTCACCAGCTCCCAAAGATCTGCTCTTCTCTATCCAGTAGATGCGGTGCTGTGCAGTTCTTCATGAGCTGATCAACGAACAGAATACCAGAACTACTCTTTTCAATCCTCCTCCTCTAAACCCAAGTCACACGTTAAAAAAGCCAGCACTGAACTCCACTTCTGAGAATAAAATCGCTTTTCATCCTGCTCAGCCTTGCTTGTGTGGTATAACCAAGTCTCACAAATATTCCATGTGAGCCTTGCAAAGCAGCAAGTACCTCAGAAAGCACCAAGATGACTCAGGTGACACCCAAAATGGTGTTTTCAAGGAAATATAATGGGCAATTACACAACTACTTCTCTATCTCACCCCCACTAAAAGCTAATTAAAGACTCAGCTTCCTAAACACTGCAATTTATAGAAATTTATAGAAATCCAGGAAAAAGCAAATCATCATTCAGTTATGGTTTGGGTTTTTTTAAATATTTGCAAGGAGAAGCAGTTCTGAATGGTAAGGTAAATACGAGTCAAGCCTTCTGACAGCGTGCGGACTGGAGGGCATCATGAGCCACAGGAGGTTGAGAGGGACAGATCCTTAGTCCAGGAAACCTAGAAAACACCTAGAAAAGGAAAAATACTGGGAAAAAACCACAACAACAAATACTGAAACGAAGCTAGAGATGTGGGTTGCAAAAGGGACATTGAAGAGTCATCTTCTGGAATGCTAAAACTTCTCAGATCAGGATACAACTGACATCTGCGTGCAAAACAAAGCAGCAGTTATAAATATTTCAAAACAAAGGCTTTCCTGAGCCATTTCAATTAAAAAAAAGCAATGGGTTAAAATTAATCTTGACTGAAGCAGTGAAGTGTAGCTTGATTATACCAGGCATTATTCTAACAAGAACACGGTACCCAGCACAAGAAACCACGATGCGACTGATGTTTGTGCTCCAGTCACCCCCCTTCCCTCGTTCACTCTTCTGCAGAACACAGGGATGAGATGCACCGGGCAGAAGGTGCAGAGCAGCTCCTCCCCGCAGGCTGCCACTCACCCACCCGTAAGCCTTTATTTTGCAGTTTTTAAAATAAATTTAAAAGCATACCCAGGATCCAATTCACTCAATACCGTGACACAGCATGACACAGTTTTTAGCATCCCGGCACGTCTGCAGAGGCCGTAACACCAGGCTGGGCATAAATGAAGTGCTAGAAATGAAATATTTTCAGAAAAGCCTGCAATTCAACTTCTCCAGAGGTATAAAGACAGATAACTTACCAGCCAGCTCAATTCGGACGGCATCGTGAATATTCTTCAGGGATTATGAGACAAGGTGAGAATGGATGCTAAAACAGCAGTAGTAGATAAAAGGCACCAGGTACTTGCAGACTGAAGATATCCAATAAAAATATGAGTGTTTACTTTTTCGGAGCCTCATTTCTGATTGATGTTCAATCAACTGCAAGTTCTAAAGTATCTTACTTTATTTAGACAAATAAATGACCAAAAAAAAAAAGTCACTTTACACAGCCATAGGCTTTTGCTTCTCTTTCCCTTCTGCCATCAGATACATTCTTCCCGGCAGTAGTAACGCACCAGCAAGGGCTGAATTGTTGTAATGACAGAACTGAACGACAACAAGCAAATATGTGTTTAATCACACATGACAGCTCAATTTGCACCAAACAAGCCTATAAGTAACCGCAATCATTCCCAGGCTTTTGGTTTGTTTTTTTTCCTCGCCAAAGACTTTGTGGTCTCAATTTGGAATGGAGAAGAATTTACTGCTAACGCAAGCAAAGGCTCTCTGCATCAAAAAGACGTCTGTCTTTGCTGGAGATCGGTGTGGCTTTGCCAGTCCCACATCTCCTCCTGGAGGCCCTCTTACATATTTAACTGCTGCAGCCCCTCAGCGCACAGGGGGATCCATGAATTCAGGCACCATCATCTAATTTTCACCTGCCAGCAGAGTAGCTGCCAATAGAGAAGCCATGTGAATGACACAGCCCCCGTATTCCTGCTGCATCAAGAGCAAAGCTCGGAGTCTCTCCTGCCAGATCCACCTCAGCATCTGAAAGACATGCATTTCTATATAGAAAAAAGTTACATGAAACATCTTTGTAAGAAGCTTCGTAAGAAATACACAACCCTTAAAGAGATGTGAAACACAACTACTTTGCATTTCACGCTTCATAGAATCACAGAATGGTTTGGGCTGGAAGAGACCCTTCAAAGCCATCTAGTCCAACCCGTCTGCAATGAGCAGGGATGTCTTTGACCAGATCAGGCTGCCCAAAGCCCTGCCCAACCTGACCTTGAATGTTTCCAGGGATGGGGCATCTACAGACTCTCTGGGCACCCTGTGCCAAGTGTCTCACCACCCTCATTCTAAAAAATTTCTTCCTTACGTCTAGTTTAAACTAACCCCCTTTTAGTTTAAAACCCTGGATTTAGGCCCCTTGTCTTATCACAATGGGCCTTCTCCATCTTTCTCATAAGCCCCCTTTAAGTACTGGAAGGTGCTGTAAGGTCTCCCCGGAGCCTTCTCATCTCCAGGCTGAACAACCCCAACTCCCTCAGCCTGTCTTCATAGCAGAGGTGCTCCAGCCCTCAGATCATCTCCATGGCTGACTCTGGACTCATTCCAACACCTCCATGTTCTTCTTGTACTTGGGGATCTCAGAGCTGGACGCAGCACTGCCGGGGGCCTCACCAGAGTGCAGTAGAGGGCGAGAACCTCCTTTGTGGACCTGCTGGTCATGCTGCTTTTGATACAGCCCAGGACACGGGTGGCTTTCTGGGCTGCCAGTCCACACTGCCGGATCACGTCCAGTCTCTCATCCATCAGAACCCCAGTGCTTCCCCGCAGGGCAGCTCTCAGTCCCTCGGACCTCAACCTGAAACAGACACAGCTATGGAAGACAGCACAGATATAATTTAGTGTTATTACTTGCTACTCCTCGGATGGTCACCAAGCTTACAAGCAACTTGTTACTTCCTAAAGTTCAGATTTCACACTGGGAAAAAGCTGTTCTGTTGCTGCCATGACTTCTACCATACACTTGCAGTTCACCCTGTATCCTTAGTCAGAAAGGGTACCCTCCTGCTGGTGGGACTCATCAAACTGCAGAGGAAGGATCAAAATGGGGAGATACAGTTCATGATAAGCATTCCCTTAACAAAAACAAAAACACCCAACAGACATTACTTTCTTAAAAAATAACATACTGCTGCTACTCTGTCCTCATTTATCCCATTTAGAAAAACCTAAGACCTAAGAACACAGAAGACTACATTATCTGACTACATCAGATTTCTTTCAATGCAACTTTGATGTTACTGTATGTGGTCCTTCAACTGCCAACTCAAAATTCTTTTGGAAACTTTTACTACGATTCAGGATTTTCAGAGAATCCGCATGCATTTTTGCTTCAAAAATCTGAGATCACTTTACTTGCCTGACTTATTTGTCTCAAAAGTGGAAGCACGCCAATAAGGTCTACCGGTTTTGTGATAGGCACACTGCTGGGAAAGCAAGATGACTCTTCCAAAAGTACAGAGACCAGCTACGTTCTTCAGGTACATTATAGGGAGCTTCAAGTCAGCAAAATCCTGCAGTGTGCCGACTACCAGCTCATTTCAGATCCCTGAGGTAGACAGAACACAGTCCTCCAAAAGGGTCTGCAATGTACAAGAGATACCATATCTTGACATCTTTCCAGTCCTTGGGTGGAATTCCCCTGCCCACCCACCCAGATCTGTATCACTTGCTTTACTCCCCATTTTCAGCTGGCAGAACCAGCAGTCACTATCTGCTGGACATGCATCTCACTCTACCACTCATTCTTCCTAGCCTTGTGCACGGCCATTACCACCAGATTATTTTATTTTTTACCTCAAAGGAAAACCTACAAAGAACAAACTTTCTGTTGTCCTCAGCTGAAGAACTGTCCACCAGTACCTGCCTGCACTTTAAGTTGGATACCTGAAATCATTTCACTCACCTGTTTCGCCTTCCTGCTCCATTTCTGGCAACTTCTTTAAGGCACCCTTCACTTTACTCATTCTGCTAAGGAATGCCTGCCTGCCTAACATACAAACACGGCCACGTGCAACATCAAGGACATGCAACCAACACGCTCCTAGTTTGTAAAAATCAGACTAACAGAAGTATTCCCTGTTCAGCAAGTCACATGGTACTTGATGGGATCCACCACACTTGACCCTTTATCATTAGTGAGAAGAAACAGGTTGTATGAGTCATTCTACAGCCTCTACTCGAGGCTACAGATCTAGGGATGCACATCAAAGGCAGTCCTCCAGCCTTCCCACAGCTTTCACTCTGAAACCTGCACGGAAGCTGCACTAAAGCCAAACCAGAAAATAAAGTGTCAGCGTTATCTTTGGAAAGTTCCCCAATGCAGATGACAGCACCAGCAGAAGACGACATTGACAGAACTTCCTTCTCACTCCAACTGCTGGTCAAATGAAGAATACTGGCTGAGAAAAATAGAAGGAAAAGTGAAAACCAAGACCACTTCCTAAACTTAAGAAAAACTCCAGTACTTGGCTGTTGAAATTTGTTCAGATAAACAGATCTCTTGACTGCAGCATGGCTGGAAGAACCTCTCCAGTCTGACCAGTAGGAAGGACTTGCACGGAATCATCCAGAATTGATATATTGTACTAAACAAAGCATATTAGGAGAATACGGTTCCTTCACTATCTTTAGTGAGCCTGTTCTTCTACTTTACACCTTTTCAGCCACACTAGCTTCAACTTCTTTTCCTGGTATACTGGATACAGCAAACGTGCAGTTCTCCCAGCTGTATCACTTCATACCAGTTGATCAACACACACGTACGATGTTAGAAGGGCAGGACGTACATCAGGACATACTTTATTCCAGTGGTTAACGTATAAATCTATGCTGGGTACCTTAAAAACTAAAATGCAAAGGCACAGGAGGAACAAGTCTATTCACGTGCGGTAATGGCTGGGTGTGTTAGACAGTAAACAACGCTGCTCACTGCAGCCTTTGAAAGGAAATGGTGGTTAAAGTCATGAGCAATGCGGTGTTCCAGAAATGTTCGTGTGAAGTGTGGTTTTACTCACTTTTGAAACTACTGTTGTGTGTTTTACTAGACAGGGATTCTTAAAGACACTAAACACTGCATGGTTCAACGCACGCTAATTTCACAGCGCTCCCTTCCAGCAACAACATCAAAATGCAACGGGAACAGACCTGGCACAGGCTTGAATTAACCACACTCCTACCTTGGCTGGTTAGGGAAAGGTTTGTTCAAACCAAAAGTTTCGTGAGTTTACTCAAAGTCCACTTGATGTCAGACAGAAGAGCAGCAGGGGGAAGAAAGTGTCACCACAGGAGTGGTAGGAACCCCAAGGTAACTGTCACTGTCCTCCTCCAGGTCTCCTGGAGCTCCCCACCCATGGCTCCGGAGCATGCTGTACACACCTTACGGCTCCCACAATATGGAGCTGCAAACTATGGACAATAAGCCAGAAAGGCTGGACACTGTTCTCGTTTTGACTATTTAAGTATTATTGCCACTTCCCAAGTAATGGGAGGAGTCTCCCACTGCTACTGAGAAATAAGTGAAATGAGTTTTGTTCACAAGGACCTGTGTGTGCTCAAACACAAAATATTTGTTCCAGCCAGTTTTCCTCAGTCTGTCAAAATCTCAACCTTGTAGGAAAAATCTTCATGGAAAGCTAGGTGGTCATAGAATGGTTTGAGTTGGAAGGGACCACAAGGATCATCTAGTTCCAACCCCCCCACCATGGGTGGGGACACCCTACACCAGACCAGAGTACCTCATCACACCTGATCATACCTCAATCCCAAGCACGCGAATTTACAGCTTTTACATAATCAAGAGAATTGAAAACACTGAGTTAATGTAGAAAGCTCAAGTCAGTGAAAATTAGTAAAGTTAAAGGAATAAACATTCTAAGCGTTGCCTCGGAGAAGGATGGTGATTCCCACCAGTGAACTGGACTCTCAAACCTCCACGCTAGACTCCAAACTTTGCGCTGTAATAGAAGAGCATTGATTTTTAATTTCTTTCTTGAACTCAAATTTCATTTAAAAATCCATTATTACTCTTTCTTGGTTGAGAGAGCGGTGGAACTGACCACAGCAACTAAGAGCTGGACAACCGCACTGTGTTTCTTCCGCGTGTGCAAACACGCTGCCGTTCCCACACTGCACAGGGTACCACAAAATTCCCTTCGAGCTGCTCAAGTACTTGCACATTTATATCTCATTTCAGCGACTTCTACTGCCACAGCCAGATATTTGATGTTCTTCAGCTGCTTCTATTTTAAACCTCAGCTCAGTTGCTAGAAGGATTTTTGAAGCTATTTCCAATGAAAGAGAAAAGACGACCTACGCTCGTGGAACGGGCGCTCTCTCCCACCCGAACAGCCTCCTGCACTGTGGATGACTGGGTCTTCACCGCACAAATCCTGCTTTGGCCCAGGGACAGGGATCTCATTTATGACCTTTAGGTTTCACACGCTGCACCGCACCCCTTTTTGAACGCACACAGCTGAAGAAATCCATTCGACAGCAGAGAACAGGCTGCAAACTGTACAACCAGAGTCAGTGGAGAACAAATAAAAGGGGAGGAAAAAAAGCACATTTATTTTCTAAGGACTGCCATGAGAGAAATTACACAGGAGGAAATGTCGTGAAGTATTTAATGTTTACAAGGAACGTTAAAGAAAAGGTCTGTTTCTCTGCTTTGCAGAAATGAGGAATAATGAATGTTTACGTGCATAAAGCGGGCAAACCAAGTTTAGCTAATAAGTGCATGTCTACATTCCCGTTCAACACCTATCATCTAGAAATTCTGCCAAGATTAGTAAGTCAAGGTCTCATACTTTGTATAATTAAATCAAAGAAATTCAAAGAAAATAAATTCTGTAGTATTTGGATCTTTACATACTACATCAAGAACTCATCTGAGAAATAGCAAGGTCCATTCAAAAAACTCTCGCGCCTTGCGACTGAACTCGCGCCTGTAGCTCGCTGGCTGGACAGGTCCAGGATACCACAGGTAATCCTTCCTTTTTTACTCTGCAAAGGAAGACAAGCAGAGGCGTACCTCCAATCCAGGGAGGGACAGGAAACAGAAAGTAGAAGGGAGAACCTACAAATACTACAATTAAGGATTTAAGCACCCTCATTTCTCAGGAACCTTAAATTCACTATGTCTACTAGCACCAGTTGGTTCGGACAGTATCAGATGAGCACGAACCACAAGCAGCGAGTGTACTTCATTGTGACACGGGGTAACGGCGCTGACGGCCAAATACTGCTTTGAATCTGAACAAGTAGCAGCTGAGAAATTTTCCTAGGATGGAAGATCGCAGGGAAACACTGCTAAGGACTCCCTCTTCAACCTGAATTTTCTTTTTTTTCCTCCGACCTATGTGTTCAGCTCTACCAAGGAGCCTACAGACTACTTTCATAGAATCATAGAATCATTAAGGTTGGAAGAGACCTCCAGGATCATCGAGTTCAACCGTCCCCCCACCACCTATTCCCCACTAACCCATGTCCCTAAGTACCACATCCCACCTTTCCTTAAACACCCCCAGGGACGGGGACTCCCCCACCTCCCTGGGTAACCCATCCCAATGCCTGACCACCCTTTCTTAGAAGTCTGTAATATATTATCATCCTGTAAAGGAACAGCAACTAAAAACACCCATCAAAGCTACAGAAATCTGACACAAATATGTATGGCATAAAGACTGACCAGCCATTAATCACTGTGATTTTTTTAGTAAACCCCTAAAGAGTATCTGAAAGGAAATGGGAGAAAACAAGTATTTGACAGAAATGTTTATGGTAAGAGTCTTCTTTAAAGTCGCATTCAGCAAAAATTCTACATTGAATCCAGATCTGCTGGAGAACAGAAGGCGAATAAAGGTGGCTGCTCAGCTTTCCGGAGTAAGCATGACAGTACTGACGCTATCTCAGGACCCTTTTACGATGTATACTGTTCCAGTTTTTGACCCTCTTGAACCTGGCCTGTAATCCTAAGGTATCTCAGTTAGCCATCACCTTCCTGGCTTCATTTTTAGCACTGTATGAGATCTTCAGATTCCTGGCATTAGAGTTCCATGAACACCTTAGCAAAGGCCCTCCAACCCTGACCTTCCTGAAACAGCCTGAAGTGCACTTCAGTTGTGGTAACAGAACCCCCTCTGCAGCACAACCACATTTATCAACTACCTGAAAAATGACCATGCTTGCAAAAAACAGAAAGCAGAAAGAACACACAGTTCTTTACTCCTCCTGGAGAGGTACACAGCAAGTTTGCATCCAGGAGTCCACGACCCTGCTGTCCGACTACAGTTGCCCTTGCCAATAACTAACTTTTACTGAAAAATGATCATCTGTATGTACGTTCTCCAACTGCTGCATGAGGAGTGTTCCATAAATCCAGCCAGCCAACACCTACCTGCAGGAGCACTACTGCAAATCGCTCTGTCCTTCGCAGAGACAGAAGGTAACGATGCCCAGTATGACGCGTGCTGTGGCCACGGCCACGTTGGCTTCTTGTCTGGTGCTTTGGGTTTTTGTGGGGGTTTTCTGGTTGGTTCTTTTTGGGTTTAAGACAACCTGTAAGCACTAAATGTTAATTTAACTAACTAGGAAAATCATCCTGACCATTCCAGGTCTGAGGCCATCAAGTATCATTTAAGAAATCTGACCCAACTTTGCAAACTGTTTCAACTGACACAGGGTAGTTCTAATTTTTTTTTTGTGAACTGCTACATTTGGAAACTGGAAAAACCCAGAAAAAGGGTTAGGCTAGAGATAGTCTTTTATATACCATCCAGCACTGGTAAAAAAAAGGGTCCGATTCTTCTCAACAGCCTTCTCTCTTCTGTCTCTCATCCCAAGTCAGTCCTCTGAAAGCCCTCTGCAAGAATTCCAGTTCACCCACTCCTCTTTTCTGAAGGCACTAAAATTCCCAGGAGTCAATTTTGGGTACTGATCATTTGACTGGAAAAATAGATTTGTGCACAGAAACCGTACAAATTAACTAGACTGGATTATAGTCCTTTAGTTTTTAATGCCAGTATGTAAAATAAAGCATATTTGGAGGAAAAAACGCCTTTTGCCCCACCCATATACATTTTTTATAACAAAATGTTTTTAAAGGCACCATCTGCCAACAAACAAGCAACTGGTTATGCAGTGCTTTAAAGAAATAATTTCTATAAGCAAGAGCAAAAATTATTTAAGTGTTCTAAAAACACAGCTAAACAATTCTCCTCTTGCCTATCTGGGGATTCCCCCAGTTAGCTGAACTTAACCTTTTGCTACCTAGAAAATGTCTACCCCAGCATACCAAGCCACTGCTCTCCTGCTCCAACACTCTCAAAGGTATTGCTGATGGAAGCTCAGGAGGTTTTCAGAAGCTGACAGACAAGAACTAGTTCTATCAGCTGCATCAGGCAGGCAGAACATCACGAGCAGATAGAGAACAGACAATGTGCTGAGTACAGAGCTCTGATCCCAACACAGCATTCACAACAAGGTGCAAAGAGAAGCTGCAAGCAAGTACAGCGGGATAAAAACTAGTTTCAAGACTAAAATTAGGACTAGTTTAATTCAATGCAATGCATCACTGACACAGTATTAGTCAGAACACGTACACCCCTTTAAAGAAACCAGAGTTGCCGTGTCCCTGCGCCAACACCTGACCAAAGCCAAAAGCTGTTTTGTCAATGAACCCCCAAGAGACTCCTCACATTTCCAAATGAAAAACTAATCTTGTTGAGGCATCACATGCAAACGTTAATCTACACCTATGGATGAGTGTGTTACATCTATGGATGAGTGTGTTACAAAGATGTCAAAGCCTCTCCAGTACAAATTATCTACTAGCACGGAGCACTTCGACACTCCAGTGGAGCCTGGGAAGGATGGTGCGTGCAGTTGCCAGAAGGCTCAGCAGCTGCTTCACAGACGTCTCACACAATTGTTATCTGATGCACCTGCGTAAAGACATCCACGGGGTGAGTCTGTCTTGCATTTAACAAGATAATTTTATTTAATTCAGAGTAATTTATTCCTTCATGCTGAAAAAAACCAACCTGCCTCAAGTGCATCCCAGCCTTCAGAGCAGCAGTTGCCAGCACACTTCCCACTCAGAGCAAGCTCACAGAAGAGCTCTGCAACAAAGATCTGCTGAGAGGTACCAGATCCACCTGATCTCTTCAGTATGAACTTTATCAGAAGAGAAGGCAGACGAGGAAGATTCTCCTCTAAAAGCAGGGCCCCTTGTAGCTGCAGGCTTAGACTGTCACAGCTATATGGTTTTTCTAACTCTCCTCTTTCCAATACCTTCAAGGGAACAAACGAGCAGAACATAATTGCTCCTACTCCTCCAACTGGAAACAATCTAAATACCTGAGTGCACAGCAACAGCCAGCAAACGAGCAGAAACAAAAAAACCAGGAAACATGGGGAAGATGGGAATGCACGTCATACCCTAAGAACAGCTGTTCTGCTGTTGTTCAAGGGGGAAAGAGTGATAAATAAAATATTAACTGACAGAACTTGACCTGCTTCCTCACAGGGAGAATCATTTATGTCCAGTTCTAGGTTTTACTGGGTAAGTGGAGATGTCAGTGAAAGAAAACTGAATTAACAGCAACACCAATGTATTTTATCAAGCTGCTCATCAACAGCTTATGAGGTTGTTTTCAGCTGCCTGTAACCTCTTAGAATCATCAAATCATTAAGGTTCGAAGAGAGCTCAAGGATCACCTAGTCCAACCATCCCCCTACCACCTATTACCCACTAAACCATGTCCCTAAGTACCACCTCCCACCTTTCCTTAAACACCCTCAGGGACGGTGACTCCACCACCTCCCTGGGCAACCCGTTCCAATGCCCGACCACCCTTTGCGAGAAGAAATTTCTTCTCATCTCCAACCTGAACCTCCTCTGGCACAGCCTGCAGCTGTTCCCCCTTGTCCTGTCACTAGTTATCTGTGAGAAGAGGCCGACCCCCAGCTCACCACAACCTCCTTTCAGGTAGTTGTAGAGGGCAATAAGGTCTCCCCTGAGCCTCCTCTTCTCCAGACTGAACAATCCCGATGCTCAAAGCAGAACACTCCATGATCAATATCTGACATCAGCTACAATCTCTGAAAAAAATCATACTACTGAGATGTTTTGGATGTTGAGATGAGTAGTGTTTCAACGTAACCGCGTATGAAATTCTTTGCACGCTGGCTCCAGTACTTGGTTATTACAGAGCAGAAGTCATTCAGAAAAGATTAGCGTGAAAATAAAGCTCGTGGCAATGGTTCTTCCAAGTTGCTACACCCTCATGTATGCACGATACTGAAAGCAGAAAGAACTCTTCTCCTGTGATATCAGTGTTGCTACCGCCAGCACTGCGTGGAACAAGGAGGAGGAAAGAATTTGCCCAGAACAACGGAGAGAAAAAAATCTGTAATTGCAATTGATTTTGACTGAAAATGCACAAGGATGAGTTCAAGATCTCTGGTCTCGATAAAAGCGACATGAAACTTAAATCAAGGTGTTATGATCATTGTTGGTGTTTGGTAGGCTCTACCAGCAAAAAGTTACACTAATTCTCTGCCTCACTGGTTCAATATATTGAATTTTAAAACCTGATTACTTCAAGTAGGGTTCAACATGGCACCCTAGGATGTGCTTCGAAGAATTCTTCCCGAACATAGCCTGCACCCAGGAGCTGGTTAAAAAGTGAACACAAGGAACACTGAGTTACTGCCTATACAGCATGTATTCAGTTCTCCTGAGTACGTGCATTATGATATTATCTTCAATTATGCACTTGAACTATTTTTAATCACAGGACTTTTCGCCCGTGCAGCATTCCGCTTCCCCTTTCTCTGTTTAAGTTAAAGCAGCACAGCAGGGAATTTGAAAAGAGAAAAGGCCACTCATTGTAAGACAGCTGAATGCTCTCCAGAATTAGATTTCCTTTCCTATCACAAAATTAATGCTTACATCACATCCCCTCTTCAAGTTGGGAATGCATTTTCTGCACAGCGAATCTGAAATGTCTGAAGGTATCTCAGCATAATATCACGCGAACAGGTCCTGACGCAAGCAATACTCATTCCTTGAAATCACAATGGAAATACAGCCACCTCTCAGAGAGGGTGCTGTGAAGATTTAACAATGAAAATAAAAAAACGGGGGAAAAAAAAATGATTGTGTATCCTACACTTAGACAAGCTCCGCAAAGTTCAACAGGAAAATTAAGGAGCAAGGCTGCATGCTCACACTGGTTCTAAGAAGGACAAAAGTGAAGCTGTACTCGAAGCACGGAGGGCAGAGCTGAGGTTTGGTCTGCTCTTCATTCTTCCTTCCTTCCTGACGTTTCCGTTTTACAAAAGCAGTACGGCCCATTGTGTTTGCCTACCGTTATCTCCAAATTCCTCATGTGCAAGAGCCAAGCCACCCAGGTTTTTCTCCTGTAACAACCTTGCCATCTGCTTCACTTCCAAGTGACTGGCCACATCGGTATATTCAAGTCCTACTACACTTAACATCCGTAACTCCAGGTGACCGGGCTGGATAATCCAGAGTTAAAAGAGATCTTAAATAAGATCTTTCAAGAGAAACAGCATCGATGACTTTGTGATCAAAACTGTTTTCAAACTGAGTTATGCCAAGCAAAGTTTATCTGGAATGAAACAAATACTTCACATCTGAAAAGTCCTTACAAAATACCTCTACTCACCAGTTACATTTCTTCCGCAGTTGGTGTCAGAACTGGCACGCTATTCAGTTCCACGATACAGAATGACTGAACCTGGGATGCTCCTACAGCCTACCAAGCTCCTTCCGACTTCTCCGCTCCTTTCAGAGCGCTGCATAAAGGTGCATCAGGAAGAGAAAGGTCTGGACACTTCTGGCTGAAGAAACATGCAGGAGGAGCAGGTGCCATGAAGGATTCAACACGTCCACATATTTCAAGTTTGATTTGCAAATCTGTTCTTCAGCTTTTGCTATGTCTGGCTAGAACCAACACATACGGCCTCCACAAAAAAAGATGGTTACTAAAATCCAGGGGGTTTATAATGGGATCGGCTACAACTGTCCCATGGTTTAACAGCCTTTCTTGCTCAATTAATGCCTCAGCGTTATCATATTCATAGATAAATGATCCAAAACTCATGATATGCCAGTTTTGTTGATATTTTCAAGATAAAATTTTATTATTTTATACATATCTACTTGGACACATTTCTTAACAGCATTCTTAAGACTTTGAAGAAGCGTGTTTTAAGTTCTTTGCTTTTTCATGGTGGGCGGGGGAAACCCATACCTGGATTACAAAGGGAAAAAATTAAGCGTTCAAACTCTTCCCTGCTTCCAGCACCCCTAAAATCGCATCCAGTTTTCTTTTGAAGCGCCAAGTCATCTTTTCAAATTGATTTCGGTTGCAAGAAGCTACGCCATGCTCCTCTTGGACATGGATGAATTTACATTTAACCTTTGCCTTCAGTGCTTTGGAATCTCTCCGTGGTACTGGCAGATTTTCAACAATATTCCAGTGATCAGGTCTGTGGAGCTCACCTCCTCCCTCCTCCCACCCCAGCCCTTTAATTTTACTGAAGGAAATTAGAAAGAAAGTTGTCTTACCGATAACTCCAAGGTTAATGTCCCTTGCGAACCCCACCTAGCAAGTCGACATCATGACATGTCAGGTCAGCCTCAACCACGCTTCCCTGATAGTCAGGTAAAAGGAAGGAGTTAAAATACAAAATTGACACTTGCAGATTTCTGGACATCAGAAAATGTGATGCAATATATTCTGAACTGTCTTTCAGAGCTTCTGGTAACCTCCAAGTTGTTAAAACATTTCTTCAGAGGGATTCTCCTGGTCTAAAATTTCAA
Source organism: Psophia crepitans (assembly GCA_013399095.1). NCBI lineage: Eukaryota > Metazoa > Chordata > Aves > Gruiformes > Psophiidae > Psophia > Psophia crepitans. Next base: position 71,032 of record VWZZ01002242.1, on the reverse strand, counting down.
AAGGTCCTGATTAACAACCAAATATTGCAGATCCACCTCGACCACTTTGTCTGAATGAGAACAAAAGCTTAAGATTTCCCTTTAACATGGATAATTTTTCCCCCTCCTCCACACATTTTATCAACCAATATACGCTCAGCGTAGCCACTCTGGGTTTCAAAAGACATTTTAAGCCAATAGACTACAACAGCTTCATTCAAATTCTAAGTTAACAGAAGCTCTAACTTTATTATTTTTTATTTAGAAGAAACAGGAAAAACGACTTGGTACACTCTTTCTATAAGGCTCTGATCTACTCAAACAGTTCCCATCAGTGACAGAACTCGACCTGGCAAGCCTTCGCCGTACAAGCAATCCCAAATCACACAGCTACTCCAACTCAAGTCATGCACAATCAACAATTATTCATGACAGATTTGTAGGACAGGGTCCCTGCTGTTCTACGTATGGGCCACCATAACTTTGTGGGGAACAATTAAGTCTCGCTGAAAATACACACATTTGCACACGGGTCTACAGGTCTAGGTGCCAAACATGTTCTACTACGAGGTTGAAGACTTTTTGCTCAGGACTTCACATTTCTTTTTCCACTAGCCTTATAATAAGAGTGCCTTCTGTATTTTTTTTTTCCTTTATAGTTCAAAATACAGAAATGGGCTTCACGTCCAAATGCAGAGGGAAGAAAAAGCGGTCAGGTTTTTATACAGTCACCAAAATCATGCGGTGATCTTCTACTTAGTTTATTTTGAAAAGGTTTAAGCAATGCGGTTGTCATATTTTCTAATAATTGGACTACAGCAGCCGAGTCCTGAAAATAAATAATTGCTACAAAAAATTAAACCTTTAACACTTTGGGGAAAAAATAAAAGCAGACTGTTTAATGAATTAGTAGAATTCAAAGCTGAGTTTAGTAAACTGACTCTGTTAATAATGTGAAAGTAAATCTAATAACACAATAGCTGCAAAAATCTTGCTCAAGTTTTGGAATTGCTAGGGATCAGGCAACCTACTTCTTATCAATACAGACATTCAAGCAACTGCTATAAATGAGTGATCAAATGATTATTAAAATCCCATTTCATGGCTCCTCCTCCAACGCCAGCAGGACACTCGTAAAAGTTTATATTTGTTTGCAAGTTGAAATCCATTTTCAACATGTTCTTTAAGAGGATCTTTGCTAAGTTAGGCCGAACAAACAATCAGAACAGATGCAGGAGAGCAAATTTTAAATTTATTTTTTTGACTATATATCAAAATCGTGCTGAGAAGATAATGCAAAATTCTTCCCTTGAGTATCTGTCATCAGGCATTGTAGATCTTTCCCACTGTGCTACAGTATCTTTGTTCGATAATTTTTTTTTTCAATAATTTTGTTAAGTTCAAGTTCAATATACACCACTGCTTGAATAAGCTGTAGTACAGGGTATCTCTGAGGATTCGGTAAAGTACTGCTGCAAATCTAAATGGTGAATTTGAGCATCCATAATGTAAACTGAAGAACTTGGTATATCTTGTAAATACAGACTCTAAACTTCTACTGATTTTAATTTTCAGTTATAAAAATGCATAGCTCACTTCTCATATTCAATAAAAATATTCGGATAAATGATGATTTGGGCAGAAATAAATACAAGATGCAGCTTTACAGTTCTCGAGGAAGACAATTTTAACATTTTTGTGCCTTAGTTGTTTTATAAACAGAACTGTTTCACTTCCTCCCCACCCCCCCGTAAGCATGCACTGGCACTTTACCTCTCCTGGGCTAACACTTGAAACATGCAGTACATGAACACTGTCTTTCTTCCAGGATGGAGAATAATTTAAAATTTCATTCCTGTTAAGCTCCCTTGTACCAGATCCCCTTTACAATGATTACTAAAAAGCAAATATGTATTGGGACTACAGGGTTCTGCTCAATGCCACAAAAGCTGTATCATCACTATAACGTCATACTGACAGGAAACCCTTGTATTAAAACAAAATTACAAGCCAGATCCTTACACAAGCAAAAGCCTGAAACAAACTCAGGGGTCTTCCCTCTGACTTCACTGCTCAGGTAAGGGCATAGAGGACAGGATTTGGCCCCATTAACTTTATGAAGTTTAAAAAAAAAGGGGAGGGGGGAGAAAGGCTTTAACATACTAAATACTAATTTTGAAAAGCACTTTATGACCAATTCATTAGTTTGAAAGGAAGAGCCTGCCAGAGGGACAAACCCATTTTTTAGAACCAGATATACATCTTCACTTCAGTTCAGGCCAAAACTCAAACCATGCACTTATATACCAGACCCACGACAATAAAGCGTGGGAAGGCTCATCTTTCTGTTTACATTCTGACACAATACACTTGAGAGACACCAGAGAGGAATAGAAGACAAAGGGAGGAGTATGACCACTGAAGTTTAACTTCCTCAATAGTCTGTGTTTAGAATGCTGTAAATCTAGTACGAGCAATGTATTTGATTTGGATATTTAGAGGTCCGGCAATAGTTTTCTTTAGAGAAAGTACAAATCCGTTTGTTTCTCTTTTCTTGAAAAGCAAATGTTCTTCATTGGGGTACAGAATGGCTCAGATGCAACAGAAGAGTAATGTCATGACTTGCCAGTTAAAATTGGTATCTGGGAGTGTCCAAGACAAGGGTCAAAGCAACACATAATACCCCAATAATGTAGCTAGTAATGCCCCCAAAAGATAATACTTTTTTTTGTTGTTGTTTTTTAAACAGCCTTTATCACAAGGCATGAGAATTCTACGGCAAATTGTTCATCATGGCAGAACATCAAATTAATGCGTCAAGACAGAAATGAGCAGAATATGGAGCGCACGTCTGTTATCTGTAGCAAGAAGTTAGTTTACTATGCCACAGCACCTAATTTATAATTCTCATCCCTAGTCAAATATTATCTTAGAATAGACTAAGATGCGTGAGATCAAAACCATTTCCTCATGTACTTGTAGGCTGAGTAAGGCAATATGGCTGGATCCTAACAGAACAGCCTCTAGAGGGACTCCACAGTACATAATAAAAAGGAACAAAATTAACACCATTGTAGGCTCTGCTTCCTTCTCCACATTACATTAGCAGATTGGTTAAAATTAGATCTCCATGAATGTTTGGATACATTTCAACACTTTTTAAAAGGAAAAAAAATTTCAAAATTAGATGCTGGTAAGTTATTGAACAGCAATTAAACAAAGAGTGCCCTTTGGGCTATCTGTAATTTCTCCTAGTTTTCAGTCTGATGTCCACAGTGCTACAGGTTGGAAAGCACAAGAAATTTTGCATGAATTTGATCACTCACATAGGCAGTTATACTTTGAAACAATATTTTCGCAAGAATTACCAATGAAATAATGTTTTAGGACACAATTGAATTTGAAATAGGTAATGTTTTGAATAGATTTTTGAGTTTTATTGAAATCTTACATGAACAAGAAATTGGAAATACAATCACATCAAGGAACAAATTGCCACGGCTTTGACGTTTTAAGCCAAACAAATTTTGTAGGGCAGATTTTCAAAAAGGTGTGAAGTTATAACAATTTAAAAACACAGTTAACCTACTTCTAGGAATGCAAAACATACAATCATGTTATTTTCAATACAAGAAAACTTAATTTGTTGTAATTTCTTAAAACTACTAAGACAAAGCACTAGCTTTTACTTTTATGTACAGCATACTCCTATGTAGTCTATCCCAAATCCAAAAAAAAAAAAAAAAAAGGAAACTGTCCAAAACCAGAGGTTCTGCAAAATCATGATTGAACAGTGTGCCATTCCTGCTTTTAAACTGCTAAAATGAAGCCTAAAATGATAAAAGCATTGAAACCCCATATGGAGTTCAGGAATTCTGCAAGCCCAGTAATGTCCAAGTGCGTTTATGAAAAAAGAAAACTAAGAGACTTGAGTATATACACAATAGAGTGATTCTTCAGCCCAATACGAATGGCAGCCAATCGCTACTGAAGGATGAAACATTAAGCCAATTTTGTTTTGAAGGATGTAGAGCTATAGCCAATTCTATGTTTCCAATATTCTCAATCCCTCCTCACTTGTCTACTTCCACTGTTGCCCATAAGTATCCTGATAAAATTCCTGGTTGTCATTATTGTAACCATAGTTACCGGCATAGTCACCACCTTGCTGGAGCGGCTGTTGAGCGATGGGTTGGGAGCCCCAGTTCTGCTGGTTGTTGGTCTGACGGCGCTTGGAATCAGGTTGGTTGTACCCATCTGCCTTTCTCTTGCCTCCTACGTTGCCCCCACGGTTGCCCCTGGCTCCACGAGCACCACGTCCTCTCTGCTGCTGTGCAGGACCCCCTCTCCCACCCCTGGCTCCTCTTGGCGGTCCCATGGGTGCCCCCCTCTGTGAATAGCCAGCTCTACCTCTTGGTGGTGGTGCTCCCCGCCCCCTAGGTGGTGGAGGGGCACCTCTCCCACCCCTTCCTCCTCCTCCTCTTCCTCTTATAGCATAGCCATCATCATAGCCGTAATAGGGATCTTCATAGCCACCACGGTAGTCATGATAGTCATAACCATAATAATCATCGTAATAATCTTCATAGCCATAGTAATCTGGGGGATAGCCATATCCACCTCTCCCTCCACGGCCTCTACCTCTAATAGGAGGCGGCATGCGAGGTGGAGGGTAGTAATAATAGTCTTCATACCTATCAAGAAAAAGAAACATGCAGTTATTTATCTTCAAAAGAGTCCCAAAATAAAATATAAATTTCCCCTTGTTGATTAACAATACAGTACATAGAAAAAAGTCATTCAGGTTCTTCTAAAGTAGCTTGTATTTTCCAGCAGAACTTCATTCTGCACTATTAACAGCAGTGCAAGGAGGAATACTCACGCAGTGCTTCTGGAGGCTTGTCTGGCAGCCTGACGTTCTTTCCTTTTCTTATCCGGTGGCTTTGCCAACACTATTTCAATTTCTTCCCCTTCTATCTCTTTCCCATTCATTTCATTCATAGCCTGTACAAAAATTAGAAGAGAAACATATAAAAAATTGTTTCCAATCGAAAGGAAACTATAACTTAGTGAAAGAAACCAGATGGTTGTGCTGCTCCAGGCTGAACTACGCCACGTGCTATGCTACTTAAACAGAACGTTACGTATTATTCTTTCAAGTTGTGCTTTATTCACCAGTTACAATGAAACAGTATTTAAAGAAAAAAAAAATACTCAATATCATAAGGTAAAAGAGTGGGATTAAAACATATTGAGCATCATTTTTTAAGACATCAGACATAACATCATCACTTTCTATGTTCCCATATGCCCAGAAATGTTTCAGAAATACATTGGCAGAAATTCTTACTACTCACACTGCCATGAACGCTCACTGTACTTGTAAACCAGGTAGAGCGCATTCACACAAAAGTGTTTTTGTATTTGGGCTTCCTACTGCCTCTGAGGAAATCAAGTATTTTTGAGGATATATACTTAAGCGGGGGGGCGGGGGGAGAATAAAAAAGTTACCAAAATTTGGTGATCTCATCAAGGGAGGCAAGAATTCTCTAGAAAATTCACGTGTAACTTGATAATTATCAAGTGCACGCACAAAAAGAATTTAATATGTGTACACAAAGTATGATTAGGACAACACCTCCCAGTTCTTTACCTGGAGTTACTTGCTAAATATACCAATTTAGTGGCCTTAAACGAGTCACGTGGGGCAAACAGGGTAGTATTCCAGCTTGTTTCAGAGAAGATGAGCAGGAGAGGTGCTCTGCTGTACTGCATTTGATATACCTTTTCTCATCTTTTACAAGCTTTCAGTTGCTCAAATCTAACAGAGCACTTAGAAGTAAGGTCTCCTGGGAAGGGACTGGGGAGTGTTTAAAGACATACTACAATAAAACACATCAGGAGGTGTTGCTGACCTATCCCTTCTGTCAGCTATCTCTTATCCTCCCTTGCACATGGTCTAAACCTACCCAAACTGACTTCAGCTTCATTAAATATGAGTGACATTCAACCTAAAGTCAAACTCGGGAACATTCTAAACCCTATTTCAGTGGGTAGGAAAATCGTAAGTGATTAAATGGTTATAAAATGATTAATAAAGTTGAGTAAAGAGCCTTTGAACTGTCTCTGTAGCCCCATACAATATATTTGCTCCAGACTCCCAAGTGCAAAACACTTTCTCCCCTCCTCCTCATCCCATGAACTATGGATTTATTTCTATAGCATTCAATCCACTGAAGTACAAACAGCAGATTAATGACCTTCTCAACTGCTCTTGGCTACAAAGGAAGATACCTCTGAAGCTCACAATAATGACCTCCAACGTTTAAGCAGTCATTTAGAAGAAACCCTCTCGGGAGCACGTAGAGTTAAAAATGGTAACGTATGAATGGCATTGCTAGTGCCACTCTTCTCCCCTTCGCTTTTTTTTTTTAATTACTTTGCAATTTCTGTTCAACACTTTTGTCACTCCAAAACTACACACAGCCTTTAAACAGGGGGCTTGAGAGACAACTGATACCTTCTGTCAGTGTTTCCTCAGAAAAATTGTCTAGGTTGATTTTTTTTTTTTTCCTCTTCTCTAGACTCTCCTGCATTGGTCTATAGCTCTTTTCCAGTCTACTTGTTAACTTGCTACAGTTTTGTCCTTTGCAAGTTTCACATCCTCCTAGCTACTGAAATCATAGGAACAAAATTATTAGTGTTAAAATTCTCACAATGGGAACCTTATTTAATGGGCTCTACAAATTGTCTTATTTAGATATTTACTGTAAAGAAATGTCTTTAAACCATTTGTACAAAATAAATTGCTCACATCAATTTAGCTAGAAAAGAATAATCAACCTACCTTCACTGCTGCACCTCTGTCCTCAAAATGAACAAAAGCATAATCCTTCAACTTCTTTACTCTTTCCAGCTTTCCAAATTCGGAAAAGGATTTCTCAAGAATTTCTTCTGTCACAGTAGTGGCCAAGTTTCTTACAAATAAAACTTTCACCTGGTGAAAAAATTGAGAATGAAAGCTGTAATCTTTAAGTCAAACCTCAAAGGAAATGAACATAAACTAGTAAGAAGTTTCTAATAGGAAGATTCCCTTCTCTGTGTTAGAAAATTTTGGGTAAACTTACAAATTCTGTACCTGTTTAAAAAAAGGAAGAAAAAAAAAGCCTTGTAGTTACCTGCACGAAGTTTCTACAACTTCTCTGCTTCCACAGTTCCCTTCCATGACCAGAAGAATATCCAACTTTGATTTTCTGTTTCTGGGATGCTACAAATCCCAGTAAAATTTTAGTAACAGACCTCAAGAGCAGCAGAGTTATCCCAAAACACAGGGATAAACAGCATGTGATTCCCTATGCTAAACTTCACCTTCATCTCTCTCTGAAAAAATAGCTTTACAAAATACCCACCTTGCATTCATACCAGCAGAAGATGAAGATGTGCCAATCCACCAGGATAACCTTGTACACTACTAGTTTAAATGTGAATGGTTGGTTACAACAGCATGTTCCTAACATGTTACGCTGACAACCAATTTGCAATGCTCAGACCACGCCTGTTGGTATGGCTTACTACAAAAATGCCCTTGAAATGCTTTTCATGCCTCAAAACTAGCACTGCTCAGCTGGAACAAACCTTTGTCACTGTGGCATAAAGAAACTCCTCTCAAACCAGAAGACCATGCAGGTAAGGTTTTGCTTACCTTTGCCATGACTTCTGGATCAGGTTCCTCTACTGGATCAGCCCATTCCACTGTAACAACATTTCCCCAGACTTTTACTTTCCCACTCATCAGGCGGCGGCGAGCTTGTGCTGCTGACTTGTGATCCTCATATTCCAAGAAGCAGAATCCTCGATTCTTCTTTTTATCATCAGGTTGATGATACAAGATTACATCCACCAAACCCTCTGAAAAACAGGTCTTTAGTATTAAGCTTCAAAAGGAGGGAAAAAAACCCAACATCCTAGCATCTACCCAAATGCCCTCTCTTGTATTTTGTAATAAACAGCCTTTGAATTTAACACCTGAAAGGGGGAGGGAGCACAAGAGAAGCAATACAAGTAACAGATATCCAAGCAATTTACCCAGAAACAGGTCACCTATAGGTGAAATTCTCCACAAGTAACTTACCTCATAATCAGGCCCTGCAAAACATCAACTGGAACAGTTCACACAGTGTAAGTTCTATGTATTTTATTTTACCATTTTTACCTTTTTTTTTAAAAGCAGTCAGCATTAATACACAGCATCTCCCCCCTGCAGGGGAAACTGGAAAGAATTTCTTCCACATCTCCCCAAAAAGAGGAGAGAGAACTAAATGAATATTCACCTTCTGTTTTCACCACTTCCCTTAAGTACTTATAAATAGCAACTCTAAAACAGAAGCAGTAGGTTAAAACTCTCCTACAGTAACAAGAGCAGGCAACCAAAACTGCAATCTCTTATTTAAAGCAGAAGCATCCTTCCAATGTGAGCTGACTTCTTTTCTTCCTACTTGCTGCATATACTGGGGAACAACGCTGAAGAACGAGCACAGAAATCAATCTGCCATTAACTATTTCTACAATAACATCCCCTCTAAACTTCCTTAGTATTCCCCCCTCCCCCCATCAATCCTCAATAATACATTTGTTTGAAGCTCCCCAAAAGCTCCTCAGTTGTAAAAGCAGAATCTACTGTAGATCCAGTTACAAATACAGAGCCATCAACAGGAAGCTAGAACACGTAACAGAATTAGGACCTTCACTTTTTTCTGAGTTCAGCTGTGCTGCTTCCATCTCAAATTATAAACCTGCAATATCATTCAGTAATATCAGTCCTGCAATATCAGTCAGTAGAACAGACACACTACCAAAAGATATACATGATACATAAAATTTCTACCAGAAACAAACTTGGAATCCAACTTGCAAGTAGTTTAAGTGATAGCTGAACACACCTGTCAAACAACTAGACCTGCAGACCAGAGAGAATGAGTGGTACTTTGGGACCAGCACGACAAACTCATTAAGAAGGCCTTACCTGTGACTTTATTGAACTCTTCCAATATGTTTTCCTTAGTCTTGTTCTTTGGAATTGACCCAACAAATAACCTGTTGTTTGCCACAGAGATGCATACTCCAAGGTGCTTCCCAGGACGGATTTCATAGTTGTCACACTGAAAAAATAAAAAGCCATTCATTTGCTTTATCCACAGTAATATGGATAAGAAGATCCCCAAAATCATAAAATCAGCTTTTTTTCTTCATAATCTACTATTTTTATATATAGCATATTGAATTCAATTTGCAAGAGAATTCCTGGAACTGCAACATTTGGTTCAGCGTTCATTTGGAAGAACACTGCCGAGCTTAGGCTTTCCATCGAAACTTCAGAAGTTCTGCTGAACGGAAAGCTACGGAGAAACCGATGTACAAGGAACTAATTGTGTGGGGTGAATTCATTCACCTACTGTTTCTCTCAGACTGGAAAGATCTTTCTAGACAACTGGTGACTGCTTCCTGTGCTGGGACGCTGTGTCAGTCATTGCTGCTGTTATTTATAAGCAAATGCACAGCATTACAGATACTATGAGTTCTTTTACTTTGGTAACTTCTAAACACTGAATGTATTTGCTGTGTTATACTCAAAAGTCTAAATCAGCGTGTGTGAACTTGTTACCCCTGCCCCCACAGCAGGGATTTTTTTGGACCTTATAAGTACTAGGATTCTGTAAATTTTACTGTTAAGTTTTAAAACTTCCCATTAAAAAAAAATAGCCCACTGCTTCATGCTTGTGCCCACAGTTGGGTTACTCTGAATACCAACACTGCCAATAGGTCTTAAAGGTACAAGGGTTCACCTTTAAAAAAAAAAAAGTAACAATTCAAGATAGACATCATCTTTGTTTTAGGTAGGATTTTCAAACACCGCCTAAGAGGATGGATGTTTGATCATCAGCCAGCTTCTCAAAATCTCATCCAATTCTTTAAAATCAAGATTTCAGCCATTTTTACCCTCACTGAGACGGAGCCATACAGATGACAGAGCAATACCGTCTTCATGTTCAAGAACGACAACAATGTTAAGGTACCACAGGTTATCAAACAAGCTCATTAAGGAAGACTAACATTTCAGAATTTTTCTTCACGTATAACAGTGATCCGTGACAAAATAAAACTTTCTGTTCCAGTGCCACGAAAATCTGAATCTGATTTTCAAATTGTATCTTACAAATCCATTTTACCTACAGCCAATGCCATTCCCACTGGTACCTGCAGACACAAGCAGAAGGCCCACCTGGTGTAGAGAAACCAAGACTTCAAATATTCAAGTTTATTTTCTTCTTTCAGAAGAAACTTATCAAGGTTTAATTAGCTCCAAAATTTAACATGTGTCTGCCCTATTTTCCTTTCCCCCAGTAGTCTGTGGAAAAAATTTCACCTAAATACAAGCCTGGCTCCATAAACTGGAGGGCAGAGGAGGTAGGGGTAAGAGAATCTAGTTACAGGACTTCAGAAATATATTCACACAGATTCACTTATGTGGTGCAATATCCAAGGTATGGAGGCCAGTCTTTTGTCAGTGGCACATCACTTGTTACATCTCCTGTCACTTCAGCATCTTCCCTTTCATCCTCTTCAATCAGTAGAAATGTAAAGTAATAACTCTGAGAGCCTTTAACTTGATCACAAAAAGAAAGAAGTTTCAAAACAATTTTTCCTTCATAGATGACAGTAACTCATATCCACCATCTTCAAACACTGAAACCCAGAAGCAATCAATTGCAAAAACGTATTTTGGGCATCTCCTTCAGGAAACATGCAAGTAGGTTGTAAAAAGGAAAAACAGCCTAAGCAGGGACACGCAATTCCCAGTCCTGGAAGAGTCTAACATAATAACTGTGGCTATTTCTAAATATGTGAAAATATTTGAAGAAACAAACACTGGAACATTTAGGGGCAATGGCACCTCCTGAAGCCTTCATAATGCAACAGAATAATGTCTTAAGTTTCTCTGGGTTTTGGGGAGGTTTTTTCCCCCTCCACTTCACTAGACCTTTAGGTTTTCCTCGCTCTTCTTCATACAGGAGCAGCTGAATTCTGCTAAGGCAAATGAGTAAAGCATTTCACCTGCTTTGCTTCGAAGTACAAGCAGTATTTCACAGCCATATCCAAAATCTTCGGAGATACACACTGACCTGCCCAATTCTACGTCCTCCTCTCAGGCAGCGGCAAGGCCAAATGAACCAGGGCCCCAACCTGACTGCTGCCACTCATTTTAACTCTCTAGGGATCTGTCCGTTGCCAAACCATCCAGATGCAGGCCAAGTCAGGTTTCCATGTAGTGAGCTGACTACATGACTGCCATTGGATAGAACTAAAGGCCACTGTGAACCATAATGACCATCAAGTCAGACACCACCTTCACAGCAGCAGCAAAACAATCTCTAATTAGCTCTTTATTGTAGGAAGGGTGATAAAACTTAAACATAGCAAAGCTTAAAGAATAGATTTTCTAGCTGTAAGCATGTAAGCACTTGTGATAACCCAAGTACTCTAGCAGACTGCAGTAGGCTATAGCAGACTACGATCCTAAGAGTAGAACATGATTTGTATATACTAAATCAAATCAGGAGGCAATGTTTAAGAAACTAAGGTTTTGAGTCTGTCAATGGATGCTTTAATGAAACACTTCAAAAACTTGAGCATCTACAGAGTACCAACATGCACGCTGTTTACATTATCTTGTCCAGTCTGAAAATAAGTTACTCACCAATTTGACTGCTTCCTGTGCCGCATCTTTACTACAAAAAGTAATAAAAGCGTAACCTCTGTTTTGACCAGAAAGAGGATCCATCATGAGGCGCAGATCCCAAATTGGACCAGCTTTCTCAAACAATGGTACCAATTCATCTTCATACAAGTCTCGGGGTATCTTACCAACAAAAACCTAAAACGGAAGAGGACACTTTAACAAAGCTTTTTCAGAAATCCAAACTTAACTTTCAATACTTGAAAGTTCCTGGGAAAGGAAGTACATTGCAGCATAAAGGATCACAACAGAAGCACTGTAGCCATCACTGCAGCCAACATTATTGTGTGCCCTACTAAGTCCTTCAAACCTCCCGCTGTTAGTACTAGGTTTAACAGATGGAAAACCTGGGTTTGTTATTTGTATTGAAGAGGTTCTAAGTTTCCACCACTGAATGGTTCTTACCTGGTTATAATTTTGGCAATTAAAAATAAAGACCTTACAGTCTATCTGGTTGGGTATCCTATATTAAAGCAGACCAAGCACTTCCTTGCTCTTGCAGAATTTTCAAATCATTCTGTAGCCCAATCTTCATTAAATAGCTACAGAGACAAAAAAAAAAAATTCTACAAAGATACTTAAATTGCCCAATGCACATTTTCCACTTTCAATATATACTATAATCTTATTTCCAGTACATATTTGTTTCAGCTTCCACCAACTGAGTGTTTTAATACTGTCCGTTAAAAACTGGAGTCCTCATTCTTTTGTTCCTTATATGGAGCGACAACAATAAACTTGGGTAAAGTTTTGTTAAGGAGTTTAGTCTGTTTAGCTGAGATCTCCCTAGAAAGCTTTCTCCTGCAATTTGTCATCACTGCAGCTCTCCTCTGAATTCTCAGAATCTCTGAATTGCTAATACAAGCAAAACATTTCAAACACTCGTTAAGACCAAATTCTATTTATTTTAACTTCAAATATTTCCTGTAGTAAAAAAAAATAATATCTAGGAGTCAAGCTTTTCCATCTAGGCAATGCTTTATCATAGCGATATCTGGTACTGAAGGCTTAGCAGATAATTCCAAAACTAAACATTGACATGAACAAACCCATGAGGAGCGCACGATGACTCCAAGTTAAAAAATGGGGAATACAAATCATTTTCCTCTAAAGGTCAGCTACAACCTTTAGATGTTTCTTTATATTACACAGATATTTCTGAATTTTAGACCCCAGAACGATTCTTTCACTTGGCTTAGCCTCTCTCAGTCCAGTGTAAACGCCAACTGACCATGCTATTTGCTACTGGGGAAAAAAAGAAATGGATTTATCATATTAAGAGTGAAAATTTAATGGCAGAGCCAACAGGCTTTTCCCCCCCATCTCCCTGAAAAGCTTAGAAATCCCTACAGATGGGTATTTCTATTGTCATTACCTGGAACATTTCATTCCAAAACCCATGCACAGCATTTAAAGACAATAAAACCCCTGATACCGTAATGGAAACACACAAGACAGGAACTCCAACTTGCTGGTACAACAGTGAAACTGTCAATTGAACTCTCCACAAACTGTAACTGAGTCAGACAAATGTAAAAAGTTTACATTAAATTCTTTGTTTCAGATGTCACCCTTTCCAGCAGGAACTGAAAGCGACGCACCAGAACAGAAGACTCAAGAAAAAACCCTAACCCAAAAAAAAGTCTACTTTTCCAGTTATTTACTGAAGATTTACCATCCTGTAAGGTTCTGTTTCCTCCTTTCTTTCCCGTCTCTTCGGTTCACTCTCTAAAAACTTTAGACCACCGACAATTCCACAAGACTGCTACTACAGTTCAGTTCAGGTGATACACTCAAGGAGCTAGTATGAGAAACAGAATTAAGGATTTCATCTGAATACATTCAAATCTGACCTATATTCTAGAGTAACTTCCATCCATGCCAGAAGGGCTAGATAACTCTGTGGGAGTAATTCACATCTAAGTGAATTTGCTCTGAGCTTGTAAACGTACTATGTTAATGAACTACAAGATCAATGCTAGACAGGACAAATACCAGGTGAACATCTTGCAAGCATCAGAAGAAACATGTGCAATAACTTTTTTTAGATATGTTGATAAGCGTCAATAAAGTTGCTGAAATACCAAAGAATACAAATATCAGGTGTCTTGTTTCATTTTTCAGTTCCACAACAAGAACACTGTGGAAAAACTCTGGAAACGGGCATTATCGCAAACAATCACAGAACAGTAGGCGTTGGAAGAGACCTCTGCAGATCATCTGGTCCAAACCCTGTGCTAAAGCAAGATCAGTGAAACAATATGAGATCTTGTCTAGGTGGGATGCACCTGCATCACTTCTGGGCCTTTCTTGGAACTACTGACCATTAGACTTAACTTCTTCCAGATTTGCTTCCTAAAGAACCTATACAAAGTACTCTGTTTTACTTTTCCCTTATTACTGTTTTAGAAGATCAATTATGAAAAATCTTAACTAGGAAAAAAAACTCAATTTCAGTTTCACGAACAACTTTACAGAGGGGCGCAATCTACTCCTGCACTCTAGATGATGTATCCTTTAGTTATTTCAAAACCGAGCCCCTTCTGCTGTCATCACAATCTAACAGAAGCGTATTGCAGCACTGCAAGAGCTTCTTCAAAACCTCTCTGCTTTTAATAGTGCTTTTCATGTGCTTTGAAGTCTATCCTTCCTAAATGCCAGACTTAAGCGAGTGTTAATTGATGTAGGCCACATGACTGCTTCATCTCATCTAAATCTACAATCTTAATTGAAAAAAAAATAAAATAGGGAAGCAGAAAAAAAAATTCCAGCGTAGTGCAAAAACCCTTTGAACCCCCACAGTTCTTCTGTACAAAAGCAACATCCCGTTTGTGTACCAAATCCAGCACAAGCTTTGTCTAGTTCAACTCCTACTGAGTTTATTATACTATTGCTTCTTAAGTTAGAGTTATTACAGTACCTGATTCCTCCCATTCCATTTATTATGGACAAAAGCAGTTTAATTGCCCCAACATGTCCAGTAACAACATTCTCCAGACTGTAAGTTAGCCTCACAACCCTTCTCTGCCTTTTTATTACAAATTCTGACCATGCACCCACAGATGAACAGATGCAATACCAACTTAACCATTCACAGAGCTAAAAGTAATTTTGCATTTTTTTGTTAACAGCAAAGATGATGTTTATCATATACTTATCCAATAAATTTCAGCTCCGACAAGGACATCTAGCAATTCCGCCATGTTACACAGTCTAAACTGTTACACAGACATCTAAGCATCCACATCATCTTAGCACACTATGGGCAAATCTATTCACAGAATTTTCAAGTTTTTATTTCATGTCACTGAAAAACACTGAAATAGAATCATAGGATTATACAATGGTTTGGGTTGGAAGGGACCACAAGGATCATCTAGTTCCAACACCCCCCTGCCATGGGCAGGGGCACCCCCTCACCAGCCCAGGGTGCCCAAAGCCCTATCCAACCTGGCCTTGGACACTGCCAGGGATCCGGGGGCAGCCACAGCTTCTTGGGGCACCCTGTGCCAGGGCCTCAGCACCCTCACAGAGAAGGATTGTTGCCTAATGTCCAATCTCAACCTCCCTTCTTTTAAACTCATGCACTCCCTAATAAACAGCCCCTCACCAGCTTTCCTGTAGGCTCCCTTTAGGTATTGGAAGGCCACAATTAGATCTCCCCAGAGCCTTCTCTTCTCTCTCAAAACTTAAGGAGTAAAACTTAAACTTTATCTGGATACTTCCCTTAATAAAACTGAAGCAAATTCAGCAATCAGTACAGACTTAGTTTTTCTTTGCGCTAGCTGCACTGTGCTGATTTTGAAAAGCGTTTTCCCCATCCCTATTATAGTGGAGTAAAGGGCTGGTATTTTACAGTTGAAGAACAGGAGGCTTCATTGATAAATGATGTCTTAAACGGTATTATATTCACCTACACAAAACGTAAAGGATGGAAATCAAGTACCATATCAGTCACCTCCTTAATTTTTGGTGTAACATTAGTCTGGACAGGCCATACTCATGTCAGGTTTTGGGGTTGTTTTTACCCTCCCCAAAAGAAAAAAAACACATATATAAAAAATAATAATCCCTCAGTTTTCCCAAATTTAACAACTAAAAGCTCCTCAGTCAGCAGACTGAAAATTTTGTATTTCAACGGGCTTCACAAATACAGCTCAACCCACAAACGTAGACACTACAGATATGATGTTGGATTTACCATCCAGCATTATCCAACTGAAATACTGAATGCTTGTCGTCTTTGTATGAAAGCTTCACCATCCCTGACTAGTTGTGGACTTAGGACTAAAATTCCTTTTGCTCCTTATACACTTAAACTCCTCCTTGCTGTGACTGAATTTAATGAAATATTTATAACATTTTCTTTCCTTGTCTTGCCTGCACTTAATTTCAAAAGTTACTGAAATTGCTCCGTAGACGTTACTACTGTCTATGCGTCCTCCAATGTTGCTGAACAACTGGTTTATTCTAAATCACAGTAAGACAGCTTAAAGTAGTCTTGTGTAAAAAAAGGAATACAAAAATAATTATTTTTTCGGCATTGTTGCATATATACTTTAAGAAAATGATAAGCTACAATTAGCATAGAGCATGCATACCTAGACAGAGCCTGACAAGCTATGCAAATCATCACTTACTAACCGCCTTCAGTTCAAAGACCCATTCTAATTATTCCTCCCTGCCAAGGAATTTATTTTTCATCATGAAATATGAATATTCCCTTTAGAAATCAGCCTTACTGTGATGCTTCTAAGCTTCTTTCAAGCATTTTGTGTATACACAAAAGCTTCAGCATCTCAAAGGACACAAAAATAATCTGTAAACTGGAAGACATTCAAAAAGTTGATCGTTTTCTTAAATCTAATCTGGTGGCTTATAGAAGAATCTCCAGAAGAACTCTTGTATCAAAGACTAATCACAACAGTGTGACTGAGAGTATTCAAAGTTTTTAAATAAACTACAGAACAATCTGCTAGGGACCAAAGCCTTGCAGAATAGGTAAGCGAGGAAATACACAGTTCAAGCACTTTCATAACCAAACTGAAGTTTGCTGATAGCTTGCTAGCAAGGCTTCAATCATGACCTTAAATTTCCCGATGTGCTTACTGACCAGGCTTCACCATTTGGGTGGGGAGCGAATCTTTAAAATCCTTCCAACCATCTTAAGATCAGCTGGTGTAACAGGAGGTAAGAAAAAGCAGAGAAAAAAAGATCTTAGAAATTTTAAGTAAAACAAAGGAGCATTGTACAAGCCCCTTGATGATAAGCCGTTATCAATGTTTGCAGATGTAAATGACAAAGCCAGTGTAAGGAGAGAAGGAAACACCCAAATCATTGCTTCCATTCTCATCCAATAAACACCCCCATAAATGTCTCCAAGCATTAACATCATGTGACCTCATTATAAGCAAAATTGTTTACATTGGAGCCGCAAGTCCTTAAATAAAATGAATACTCAACTTTAATATCAAATCCTATTGCAATTATTTTCTTCTCCAAGCTTCCGCACAGCTGTAACTACTTTGTCTTTATTACAGAATCACATTCCAAATAGGTCCAGCTGCTCTTAAAGACCACCCACTTGAAAAAAGCCAACACATTGGACAGCTTCTCCCACATAATCCTGTCAGCAAAGTGTTCACTGTGACAATTTGTGAACACTCAACACGCTGAGCATCCGTAAGATTATTAACCATAAGATTATTAACACACACTTTAGTTTTACTGCGCAATGTTCAAGAACATACTGAAAGAGAGTTAAAGCTACAGTTAACGTTATGGATTGCACTTCGTGTTTTAAAAGACAAATTAGTTGGTGTACGAATATTTACAGCAGAAAGATCCGATACATCTCAGGGGAAAATACTCTACCCAGTACGTGTCTTCTTGAAATAAGTAACAGTACTGGAGTGTCCTTAAAAAGCAGAAGTTTGCCATTACTGACATCAGTGACAGCTCTGGCATCAACGTATCTGAGCTGGCACAAGCTATGAGAGATTCAGTATTATTTAAATACATTTCAAACACAAGAGAGTCACCGCCACAATTCAGAGCGATACATCTTGTGTTTTTTCATACTTTTAAATGTTTAAGGGAGGGAAAGGGGAAGAGAAAGGCAAAAAAAAAAAAGCACCCCCTAAAACACCCACTTCATTCTGGGAAAAACACTGCCACAATAATCTCAAATCACTTGTGTTCGAACATGCTCTGCCCAGTCTACCAAATCATAAGATCATATTTAAGCTGTTGATTACCATGCCTTGGAGCTCAACAACAAGAGCTTATGACTAAAATTAATAAAGCATGCACCAGTTTCAGCAAGGTGTTCAACAGCTCAGCCAGTCAAACCATGCAGCATGTCTAAAGCAGTAATCAGCCTTTAAATCCAACGAAATGCCACCGATAAATTGATTTGCTAGAGGTATGGTTTCTATAACTAGTTGGTTGGGTTTGGCTATGGCCTCTAATGCTGATTCATGGCAGAAGCATTTATGTTCTTAAGGGAGTTTCCACAAGTTACCTGTTCTAACAAACTTCAGAAAACTTAGAAGTATAAAAACATACTCATAATTGTATTAAAGCACAGCCAACTTTATGGCATTCCTGTGACTTCCTAAAAAGGCTAACCATTACCAACAGGATAAAATACTTAAGATCAGTTGAGTATTTTCAGCCTCGAATAGACCAGTTCAGTTGGAAGGGATATTATCAAACTGCCTGACCACTTCAGGGCCGACCAGGTTAAAAAACTGACCAAACGCCTCTCAAACATCAACAGGCTTGGGGATTGACCACCCCTCTAGGAAGCCTGTTCCAGTGTCTGACCATGTTTGTGGTAAAGAAATGCTTCCTAATGTCAACGAGGCATGGTGCAATTAAATGACACTTTATGCCATCATGTAACCCCCCTGGCCAACACCGCTAAGCTGTTAATCGACTTCTAAGCCACTTCTCTGAATGCAGAAATGCAAAAATTTACAGAAGGAAACAAGCTACATGGACTCTTTCAGTGTGGTAGTTTCACTATCGGTCCATGCAAGCATCAAGGATGTTTTCATACAGATTGAAAGAAAAGCAAATAAACATTTCCTTAATAGTTATAAATCTCAATTGTTCTCTTCATACAATAGACAAGCCTTTTTCACTTTCAGCACGTTGCGTAAAATAAAACCTTGCGACTGTCACTTAAATTTCATTTACGTTGCAGAGTCAAATACCTTAGAGTCGCTTTTACCTACCCACAAAGCTAATAACTACACTGGTCACCTTTTAAGCAATGGACCATAAGCTTTAGGGTGGACCACGAAGTCTGACCGTTAAACGATCTATTTCACATTTTAAGAAAATATACATAGTATCTCCTCGCATACTCCACCTGCTTCCCCCCACCTTAACCTATTACCCTGTCTTTTGCAGAACACTGAGGAGTAAGAAAGGATGATTAAGACACAACAACTTAGAAGAACGTTTTCCTCTACAATAATTTAAACTTTCACTTGTAATATAGTTTATTTTCAATTATTTCTTATTTATCAGTTTGCAGAAACACACAAAATAAGAATTAGATTAGTCTATATATACTAACCTCTGTTCCAATACCAGGCTGAACACCAGAATATACAGTATCTGGAGGAGGGCCCCCATATTTCCTCTGTCCTGTAGTTACATCCAAAGTGTAACCAGTCCTCTCTAGCAAAGCCTGAAAAAAATTGTTAAATTTGTTATGGGGGGGAGGATAGTGGGTAAAAATATAAAGAATAAAAAAACTGTCCTTAGATAAGCATTTCCTTATTTGCTCCTTGCCACATTTGATAATACGGTATGTACAGACAGACTCAGCCTACAAAAAAAATAATAATATTATTTTGGGAGTTGAAAAAAAACACCACCACAAACAGCAACATTTGTTTTACACTACAAGGTCAATGAAAAGAACACTTCTGCTTTTCCCTCATTATCCATTTTATATGTAATACTACAATAACTTCAGAACACCAGGCAACTCTTTCCACCCACTGTGTACTTCGGTTTTTGCACAACGGGAGGTTTTCGTAGAATCTAATACCTTGTTCGAAACGTCCAATCAGTCTCAACGTAATTTTGTGAGTATGTAAAAACTTTTATATTTAAAAGGGCAACTAAAACAATTCTTAAATACAGATGTTCTCATAGACTCTACATAACATTAAGTTCAGGCATCTTGGCAATTGTGTAAGCAGGAAGACTTGCATTTCAAACAGGCACTCTCTCTTTTCGATCTCTATCACACATATATTTCTCTAAAGTCACATGTGACTATACTTATCTTGGTTTAAGTACATTCAAAATTACTTCAGTCTGTGTACAGGTACTATACAGGTAGTAAAGAATAACCCCTATTTTCTAAGTGTTACCTTAATCTTTGCTTCATCTGGTCCCTTCGTTGATTCCTGTACTTTGCTGCCTTGTTTCTCTCTTTGCCTGTAGGTCTTCATAACTCCACATAAAAATGCACTTTTGTTCTGTAGATACAATTTACAAAATAATTCAATTGTGCGTATGAAAAGCCCTGGGAATCCACCGAATCTTACAGTCGATACCATGAGATCACTATATTAAGCCAATGCAATGAACAAAATGTCAAAAGAATCCTTTAGAAAAACGTAACAATTAATTGAAAAAAAAGAAGAAATCATCAGATTCCAGGTAGTATTTTTACCTTATTTTCTCAATAGCACGCTCATTTTATATTACCTGGGAGCTTTTGCTTTGCACTCAAATACCTACACATTTAAGGTAATTTTTAACAGGCTTGTGATTTGGGTTTGAAATGTCAGAATACAGAAACATCAGTGAATTTCTAAATTACAACTCTCCTGCCAATAGTGCCAGAACACTATACTTATGCGCTCACATTCCTGGAGCTCTCACCTTACCTGTACATGCGACAGGTCACTTTCTTTAAACTGCTGTAATACAGAGAGGGCTCCTTCTTCATTAAATTCCCTAAGAGCATCAATTGCTCTTTCATCAAGATCGACATAAGCTACCAACCCTAAAAGTTAAAGATAAAGAAGTTACAGATTTCTATTGAATTTCATACAAACTAAGAACTATGCAGTTTGCTTTTAAAGTCAAAAAGTTACGTTCCATAGCAACAGAATTATACATTTAATATAATTACATATTCCTACACAAGTATATGAAAGAACATGAGTACAACAATGAAAAAAGTTAAATTAAAATGTATATACCTAAGCGCTATCTGACGTGCAAGACTATATACCCCATGTGTAAGAGTTTTCTAACATTCAGGAATCCAATCTGCTGCATAAAAGCAGTATTACATACCAGGATTTGAAACAGTGGACTCTGGCTCACTTACAATAATTTGGATTTTGTCTGTTTGCCTTTGAAATGTCACACTTCCTTCTCTCTTGAATGGAGCTGCTCTAGAGTAAGCTGACATATGAACACTACAGGTATCCTACTGTACGTGACAAAGGAGCTAACTGACGATCAAATACTTATGAAGCTCTACCCCCTAAAATACTAGGAAGTAGAATGGTTTGTTCACTCTTTCCTCCAACTTCAAAAAGCAAAAATCAGTGGACTTTGTATATGCCTTTTTTTTTTAAACTCATTTTGTTGCTCTATGCAGTTCAAGAGCCAGAATTCAAAAAGGTATTATTTCGAGCCCTGCTATGTACCCAAAAAGGCTAACGTTAATTTTACAGGTACAGACTCCCCCAAGAAACGTTGGACCAGTTCTGAAGCACTTTTTGTGGTTAAGTATCTTTAAAGGTTATTTCTTTTCTTTTGTAATGCACTTGCATAAGCTGTGGAGCATGAGAACTACCAACTAAGATTTGCACTTTTTAAACTACACAGCGAAATTTAGGAGAGATACCAAGAACTCCACACACTCTGCAACAGCTTGATCTTCAAAATACACAGGTTAACTGCTACTTGATTTCAAAAGCGCACAGTAGTGCCAAGCCCAAGGACTACATTTCAGAAGTGATCCTGCATATTGGAAGGCACCTGTATCTTTCATGTAACGCCTCAGCAGATTAAAAATCCCAAAGTTCAACCCCAAATTTAGCTCAAGTGTCAAAAGTATTTTGCTTCACTGACAAAGCCCTGCACAATGCGAACATCTTCAGTGGTATTAAGGAAGCGTGAATAAATGCTTTCAGGTCACTCATGCAGTGGAATTATACTAGGCAGTCAGCTTCTAGGCTGAAAAGCTTTTAAATCCCTTATGAACTCCTCACAACACAACCTAACTGCAACACGTGTTAGAGCCCCACAAGTTCCTCTGCCCAGGCATTTACACCTTCTCTCAAACCATCAAGTGCACATCATCGTGACCCACAGTTAGAAAGTGCATGTCTAAAGCCAATAAAAGCTGGTAAAGGCTTGATGAAAGCTCACTGTGAATAACTTCCAAAAGACATCATCCACATGAGCCAGCATATCATACTGAAGACTGGCCAGGTATTATTTTTGAACTGCCTTCACCTGATCAGTGGAATTTTGCCTCTTTTCAACAAAAACTGTCATATTGCCACCAAGGCATTCAAGATCAGCGCATAGAGCATTTCTACTGCTTCTTGTAAGTCTGTTCACAGAACACATTCTAAAGAGAATAAGGAAGCCTCTGTCTATAGGACAAAACAGTAAGGGGGTTACAAAAACAAAATAGAAAAACCTTTGTATATAAAGAAACCTCTCTAGAAGTTGCAGAGACCACTTGCTACCAGCAAGGTATTATTTGATTTGCCAGATAGCTTAGTCCTCAACTTTGCTGAAAAGCAGTTAGTGTCAAACTGAACATTTCGGTGTAATAACCAGCATGGATTAAACTGTCCACTCAGAACTAGAGAGAACAAAAAATCCACAGGCAGACTCAATTCAAATGTAGTCCCAGGCAAGACAAGCTAGTTGCTTTCCTCACTAAGTCACGTATCCAGCCTTTGAGTGTTTAAGAACCACTGTGAGGAGTTGACAGTAGAAAAGTAAAAGCAAAATGATGATTCGGATTGAAGAAAAAAAAATGTACAGTTTAGTATGCTCAAACATACATCTTTATTTGACAACGTCTAAGAAACTAATGCTCTGTGCCCTAAAGCAACTAAGATATCACATACAACACTAAGGATGTGTCACGTAATTAGTCAATGTCAAACCCGATTTGCCTTTAGGGAATTCAAAGTAGCAAAACATTCAGAGCTACACAGATCAAAAACAATGAATTTTTAAACCTTAATCTATAAAAATTTGAAAATGGTATGCCCTCACTTTCATAACCAGTCAGAAACAAGAAATGCATATTATACCTGTCTGAAATATTTCATCAAGTCTCTCTGCCACCTTCTGTGGGAGGCCTGCCTCTATCAGTGTCTTGTAGTGTTCTGTGTGAGTTACACTGGAAGTATCCATTGGTTCTTCCTCTTCTTTTAACTGTACCGCATTACCATTCACCTGATTAGCCATTTTATTATGCTGCTGGAAAAAATTCAGGAGCTATATTACAATAAGCCAGAAATAACTAGTTTGTAGGACAATGCATGATTTATCTAAACTAATTTGTATACATGCTGCACAGGACCTGTATCAAAATTTTATTTAATACTTTTTGGATGCAGCTGGTCTACGTTTCAAAAGAAAGTACAACCCTTGATACTGTGGAAAATGTACATGGAAGAATTTACATATTTTTTTAAAAAAATGTACTTCATGTACATAACGATGTCTAAACTTTATCTGCTGATTGTCAGTAAGTTAACTGGTTACCATAGCAACTAGAATGTACTGGGATACGATAACATCCTACAACGAAGAATCAGAAGAGCTAGTGCTATTTTCATTTCCCATTCCTCTACTTTTAAAACAATTGTTTAAAATTTAGTGAACACATAACCCTGCAGGGTAGCTTAATGTATAAAAATGTCAATACTTGTTTGCTAATTTTCACTTTCTTGGCTTGTTGCCATGCCTTCCTTCAAACCCAACATGCTGCACAAGACTAGCCAAACACTTTCTCATGACACTGTCAGAACTTAGTAAGGAGAGAGAAAAATTGCACTCTAATGCACATTATAGTTCGAAGCTGCAACTGAACTGTTTCCATGCTTTCCATTTTATACAAATAGGAGCTCTACGGACCACAGCAACTTTTTTTATAATATAACTTATTGGTTTAAAAGGAAGCCATGACTGCAGCGTCTTCAGTTCTTATATTCATAAAAAGACTTGCTTTCAGAATTAACAAACTGATTCCAAATACGTGCACTGAAAAATGCACAACTATCTTCTCAGACAATTCCAGTGGGCTTTGCCCAATTCATTAAAAACAGTTTCAATTTCTCAATTAGCCAGCCAGCTGATATTTAAGCACCCTCAAATAAAACGGCTGACAAGGGACAATTCAACTACCCAGCAGAGAACATTAGGATGATCAGCTGTTAAATTCAGAAATTAAGTGAGCCTTGAGCAGAAGTTGATGACCAGCAGTGAAATGATAACCAGATAGACATATGCAGCATGGTCAGAGCAATGCAATTAAGTACTGGAATACAGGTATGAAGATGATTCAAGAACAGGATTTTTTGTAAACAGAAAAAAAAAGCTGAAGCCTCAAGCTATTTACTATGCTATACAACAAGCCTCCAAACATAACCACACCTCTAACAGTCGCTTGTGTACTCATCCCTTCTAGACTACAGCTCATGAACTTTTTGGAAGATATCCTATGAAGATCTGTAAGCTTGAGCAAGGGAAAAAAAAAGAATCACCATTTTTCTTCTGACAGAAAAGTAATAATTTTACTAAAGCTGTCTTGACTTGAAGGACAATTTTAGAGAGATTTAATGCCATCTCACATTGTTTCCCTGTCAGATGCCGCTTCTTTATGCAGTTAGTGAGGAAAAGAAAGGAAGTTTTTCACAGCTACACAACACGTGTATAAACACACACATTCTGTTACTTGACAAAGAGAAATTTCTTCCTAACCAATTCAGTTTACTTAAAGCAGCCACAGCTATAGCCTAATTACAGAAGAAAAAAAATGCTACCTCAAGACTACAATAATGCTTACCTGTCATTACAAGTATTAACTCTCAAAACACTAACTGAACATGAAGTTTCTATAGCTTACAAAAATCATGGAAAACAAAAATCAGCTGCATGTCTGCTTGCTAGACAGCCTCTGCAAGACCTCAAATTTGACACAGTGCAGGGCAGAGGGGATTTAGTTAAACTGAAAATGCTTGGGGACAGTATCACTCTAAATCTCTCTTCTCAAAGACGCATACATGTTTTGTATACACAAAAAAGATATACAGAAGGTTTGGGGTTTTTTTGTTGTTTGTTTTTTTCCTGCCTTATAAAATCAGTTATTCACACATATACTGTCTTGTCTGTACACAAAAAAAAACCACCAAGAACTGTGAGGCTAAGCCAATACATAAACACAGGAAAGTTATTTGAAACAATCACAAATACCTTCTAAACTTCAATGGCTTATGGTGATAGTCCCATACGTTATATTTTGTGAACCCAGATTATCTTTCAAGCAGCACATACCCAGAGGTCAGACACTGTTCTCAGTGTCGCCTGTAACTGAACAAAACGTTGACAACTATTCTGTGTCCAGGCAGAAATACCTCATCTGCAGTTCAATAACTCAAACTTCTGACAGGCAAGATGTGCAGCCTAACACCATGAAAAGATATCTACCTTCATAACAAACATATACCAGTGTGTGGAATAATTGCTAACCACTAAGCATCACATTAGTACACAGCACCACAACTGATCAAATGCTTTTTACAGTATATTTTTAGACAATGTAAGTAAAGTCTTAGCATTTTAATTCACTAGCTGTATAGTTAATTTTGCTTAAGAATTAGTATCCTCATAAAGTACTTAAGTCAAACGCAGTGCATGTTCACCAGCCAGAAAAGTTCAGTTTGGATGTTCAGATTTTAGCTATTTCCTGTCACACAAACTTAATTTACAAGACTTTCTTAAAGAAATTTATGCTGGAAAATTCTGAAGTGACATAGCTGTCAAAATATTCAGGTCCCAACAGCATCCAGTAGAAATATATTTCTTTTCACAGTTATAGTAATAGGTTCCCCACTGGCTGTGCGAGCTTGGCCTGAAATCTGAGATGAGACTGACTTTTCTTCCTGAACGATCACCAAAAAGCAAAATTACCCCTCTTACAATACTGACTCTGCACTCTGAGTTCAGCAGAGATACGTGGGTAAAAGTCAGAGATGAAAAACGATTGTTGAGCTCTCCCTCTAGCTAACGTAAGCTAATGTAGCTATCAAGAAAAATATTTTTTAACTGGACTGTATCAGTAAGGAAAACACACAGTGATTTTATTAACATTTTTGTTCTCTTCTAAAAAAAATTAAAAGCATATAAAAGAAAGAGGAGTGGGACCTACGTCTGCATGTGCAGGGTGTCCACATGACTCAGTCTATGACAGGCCAGGCCACACAGACGAGCACCCGCATGCACTCAAGAGTCTTCATTTGCATTAAGTAACTCAAATTTTAGAAAAGAGGGAGACTGGTTGAAGATTTTAAGTGTACATTATAAGTAAAGGATTATGCAAATTAGTATGTGTGGGATA
>VWZZ01002242.1:0-21895 GCA_013399095.1 Psophia crepitans | reverse complement strand
GCTCACCCATCACATTATGTGTTTGTCAAACTCTGTGCTGGGCATTTTGTTCAGGAGGATACTGTGGAGACACTATCAAAAGCTTTGCTGAAATCTAAAAAATTTACATCAGCTGGCTTCCCTTGGTCAGCTAGATGGGTGGCCTTGTCATAAAAAGAAACCAATTTCGTTAAACAGGACCTTCCTCTCATGAACCCGTGTTGGCTGTGACCAATGACTGCGTTGTCCTTCAGGTGTTTTTCAATAACTCCCAGCATTGATGAGATTCCCCTGAGCCTTGTCTTCTCCAGGTTGAACAGTTCCAGCTCTCTCAGCCTTTTCTCATGTGAGAAGTGCTCCAGTCCTTTAATCATCTTTGTGGCCCTTTGTTGGACTTTCTCCAGTATGTCCATGTCTCTCTTGTCCCGGGGAGCCCAGCACTGGACCCAGCACTCCAGGTGTGGCCTCGCCAGCACAGAGCAGGGGGGAAGGGTCCCCCCCTTGACCCAGTGGCCGTGCTTTGCCTGATACAGCCCAGGACACCATTCACCTTCTTTGTGGCAAGGACATGCTGCTGGCTCATGCCCATCCTGGCGTCCACCTGGACACCCAGGATCTTTCCTACCAAGCTGCGTCCCAACCGGGTGGCCCCCAGCATGTGCCAGTGCTGGGGGTTGTTCCTCCCCAGGGGCAGGACTTGCACATCTCCTTGTTGAACCGCATGAGGTTCCCATCAGCCCGTTGCTCCAGGTCCCTGCAGACAGCAGCACAAACCTCTGGCCTGTCAGCCACCCTTCCCAGTTCTGTGCCATCTGCAGGCTTGCTGAGGGTGCCCTCTGCTCCATCACCCAGATCGCTGCAGTGCCGGGCCTTCCCCCACCCACCATGGGGAGGGAGGGCAGTGAAGCAGAAGCTGCTGCAACCGGAGCTGAGAGCAGCACCCGTAGCGCAGGCACAACTGTGGTTAGATGGGCCTTGAGCATGTGGGTCCCACACTGTGAAGTGGATCATGCCTGGACTTGTTGTGTCCTACTGTGTGAAACCTTCAGCCTGTGGGGATTATAGATTGGCTCTGTGGGGAGTCTTTTCCAGGAGGGCTTTCTGCTGCTCTGCAGGTAGGCCAGGGAGAGGAGAAAAGAGTGCTCCAGAGATCTTTTCTCATTGTGCCTTTGTGATGAAGCTTGGGGCAAGAAGCGTGACAGAAGACAGCGGTGCATTTCCCTTCTCTCTTCTCCGTGCCTCCAAGCTGCAGCACAAGGAGAGCCATCTCAAGGATGTGAGACAGAGTAAGGAAATGGCACAGGGGCTGACAGATCAAGAACATCCACTGAAAATGAGGTTCCTTGTTTCCTTTGCACACCACAGGATTCAGCAGACTCTGGTCAGGACAGCACATCCCAAGCTGGTTGCCTCTGAAACCAGAAACCAGCATAGTGCTTATACTGGTGTCTGTAAGCTCACTTGTTCCACCGTGCTGTGTCTGTTGCTCTGGCTCTTCACAGAGTTTGTATGACTTGGCTGCCAGGGGGTTACTTGCTGGGTAAGGGGGAAATTGCTGTTGATCTCTTGAAACTGGTACGTGCTGCCTGTTCTCTGGTCCTTGCGCTTCTTAACTCTCCATTTCCTCTCTTCTTGTTCCCAGGAAAGTCGGGATGGCCGCGTGGACAGCTGGAGAAATTTCCAGGCAAATACAAAGGGGAAGAAAGAAAAGAAGAACAGGACCTTCCTGAGACCTCCCAAAGTAAAAATGGAGCAGCGTGAATGATCCTGGCCACACTGCCCAGGTGCAGCTCCTCAGTCCCTTCCCTGCTTTTAAGGACTCATTGGCACCTAGAGTAAGAATTGCTTTTTAGTAGATTGTTTGTTTCCAGTACAATTATTGGTCAAAGTATTTTTTGTACTCTGTCCATCTGAACTAGGGCCGTAGGATGAACTTGGCCAGGAACCCGCTACATGTAGAACACTTGGCGTAGGGGGGTCCCCACCATTATTGCTGTCCTGTTTGTCTGCTGCCCTGTAACTTGATGTTTTGTACTTCACGGAGATTGTGCTGTTTCACCACTTCCATTTCAAGTTTGAGAGCTGAACAAAATATTGGAAATGCATCTGTATTTTACCAAGCATCATCCTTCTCAGCGAGTTCAGCTTCGGGAAGGTCTGATCTGACTCTGGGAATTCGCTTCCGGCACTGTGCAGTGCAGCTGACCTGCAGTTAAAGTCCTGCAGCTCCTCACTGGACTGAGCAGTGCTTGGAAGGACCCTTCCCCCAAGATCTGATTTCCAAACTAAAATCCCAGCTCTCAGGCTTAGATTTCTGTTAATCTCAGACCAGCTGGTCGCTTCCTGTAAAGGAAAAATAACTTCTCTTGGTTAATAGTTAAGTTGCAATGGTCTGTATGTAAAATAAATTTTTACCCAAGTTACCAGTTTGTTTTTTTTTCCTTGGAATTATTCAAAGATACAATTGCAAGGGTGTGAGTTGAGCACTGGCCACTGACATGTTGCTGCTCTTCAGTATCACCACTTTGCCCGTAAGGGTCTGCTGTCATCCCACGGTCTGCTGTGACCTGGACTGTGAAGGGACAGTCATGCAGCGTGCACCCAGGAGGACGGGGAGAGGGCTCTCTCTCCCCTGGGTGCTGCCTGGGTGGATACGGGTCTGCTGGAGTCCATGCTGAAAGCTGAGCTTGTGGCTGTGCCGTGGGGAGCATGGGTGGGTTGGGAGGACTTGGGCGCCTGTTAGGGGTGTAACTCCTCAGAGCTACGGGATGAGCTCGAACTCAGGAATTTTGATTTTTAAAATCATACTTTGTATATGGTAAGTTTTTAAGAAATTCTCAACTGTTTAAAGCTGTTCAAAACGGACTATACAACAGATTCACATGTGCCTGGCAGACTCCTCTAGAGACCTTTCCGCAAACTCTTCCCATCTGTCCTGACGGCCGCCCCGTACTTGGGTCCTGTGGGTAGCTGCCTCCGTGAGGATGCTGCTTTTCTTCCTCCTCACTGCCGTTAGCCAGCTCCCTTCGCTTGGACTCGCTGTCTTATGTGCCCCCATCTCATGAATGCAATCCTGTGTGTCTCGGGCCTTGGCGAGGTCTCTTTTCACAGAGATTGGTTCTGCTGCCCCTGACGAGATGCCTCCGTCTTCTGGTGTCTCAGCTCTAAGTTTTGGCTAATTGCCTTCCATTTCTGCTGGCTAGGGACAAGCGACCTGATCAAGTTGTGTTACTGAACAGGTTTCTGCAGGAAAAGCAGCTCCCGGGGAGGGCAGTGCTTTCTGACAGGTCACAGGGCTTAGATGGATGCTGAAAGGTGGCTGGGCTCTCCACTCACCATCGTTGCTTATTTTCCTCTCATGCACTGGTCTCTCTGGCTACATGGAAAGTGAAACATCCTGCCCTAATAGAACTAAGGTATTTTGGTCTTCCGTACATTAACTCGCTCTTAGAACAGTAGAATATGGTCCCTGGTTTCTGCGTAAACAACAGGAATACAATTTCTTCACCTTATTTGTCCTGCTAGTTATATCCTGTTAGATAAATAGCTTGAGCTGGGGTAAAACATCACTTAAAAAATAACACATCAGTGATGTCTGAGGGGCACACAAGAGCCAAACGTTAACGAGCAGCAGAATAAGGTGGGCGAGTCTGGGAGTCACTGAACTGTGCAGCATTGCTCTGTTCGGGCACCAAAATCCCTTTTTGTTCGCAGGGCTGATCCTCCGTTAACTGGGACCGCGTTGGCAGGACACAACTTCCTCGGCAGGGCAACAATTTGTTGTGTTTGTTCAGGGGAAATGTCAGCTAACTTTTGTGGTGCTGGCTCTCAAACACAATCTCTTCTGCTTCCTGGGTCAGAAATGAGCGGTGCTGATGAGAGTATTTCCAAGTGCAGTCTCTTGCCTAGAGGACGCGCTGTCCCTCTAACTTGTCTGCCCTCTGTTCTCCTGTCAAGTATTTCTGGCTTAGGGATCTAAGTGCCAGACTCCTTCCTTCTGATACCGAAATACCGGTCTTTCTAGTAGCGTTTCCCTGTGGGTGGTGTGATGCCTTTGCTGACCCATGGCAGTGACCTTTCAGATCTTTTCTTTACATGTTTTTCAGGTAGCTCAGAACGAGTCTTGTGAGAACCTGAAACGTTTCTAAGAGCCACGTTGTGTTTCCCATTCTGCTGCCTTGAGAACGTGGCCAGTGGAGTGGCTTACTGCTGGGTCTTGGGGCTGCAGCCTGTGGCCAAAGCCACCGACATACTAGTCCTAACGAGCTTCCTGAGTTAGTCGTTTTTTTTCACTGTGACTAGGTCGGGGCAGCAAAACACGTAGCTTACAACAGCGCTGCTTCATTCTCAATTTAGCTGTTCCTGTTTCCTTTTCTTCCTGTCCTGCCTACGATGTACTTCTGTGTCTGAGCACACAGTATTTCTACTGTCTTATCTACTCAGCCAAGCCCTGTGAAGCTTTCCAGCTGCCAGGAGGGCTTTAGCAGCGGCGAAATATCTGGCCCTTTGCTAGATATTTCTCTGCTCCGCTGGAGGGAACCTGGGGGTTTAATTTTGATCCTTGTATTCGGGCTTTGTGAGAGCAAACTGGTTTGAATTGCCTGGGTGGAAATAAATGAACGCACAACGTGGACCCCTGCAGCCCCAGGCTGGGCTGTTGCCTGGCCTCGCAACGCGTGCCAAGGCAGTGGGATGGAGGGAAGGAAATGTTTGATTTCAAGAGGTAGGGATGTAGAGGAGGGGTCTCTAGGCCTCCTTCCTTCTTGAAGCTCTTTTTGGGTCTGTGGTCCTTGTGGACTAAAATATTTGTCCTCAATATGCAGGACAAGAAGATACATCAGTAGAAATGAGTAGTTTTTCTTTTGGAAGGAGAAAAGGTACGAGATCACTACAGAAGCACCTTTCTGTAGGGTCTTGGCTTTGGTTTTCTGTGGAAATAACTTGTCCTCTGTGCCCAGTTCCCACATGGGAACATGGGGTCTACCAGAGTCCGGCTTGTCTCCTTGCTGCTTTCTGGGAGTCCAGAGATGGCTCCTGAAGCTCTTGGTTCCCTTCTGAGGCAGGGAGGTTGCCTTCTCCTTCATACACAGTTTGCAAGGGTGTATCTTCTGGTCAGCGATAGTGGGATGGAAAAGGACCTTTGCAACTTACTTGGTTTCTTGTATCTGAAGATAAAAAAGTGAAACTGCAATAGAAACCTTCTCGCTTGTGGCTTAAAGGGGGCAGGGTGCAGGGCGTTACTCTGGTGCTGCTGTGTAGTCCAGGGGTGAGGGTGGAGGATCCCCTGAGCAGGCGAACAGGCCTAGGTCTAGATTTCACCAGATTAGCTGGATGTCACCCGGCAGAAGAACCATTCCGTGAAGGTTAAACCAAGTTATGGCAGCTGCAGGAATCCTGCCAGAGACGAACCTGTTCTTGGTCAGTGTCGTGGTTCGTTCCCAGGCAGCAGCTCAGCACCGTGCGCTGCTCAGCCTTTCCCCGGTGGGACGGGAGGAGAATTGAGGAAAAAGGTAAAACTGGCGGGTTGGGATAAGGGCAGTTTACTGGGACAGCAGAGGGAGAGGGAAACAACGACAGCGGTACGTGTAACAGGCTGTACAAAGCAGGTGACACACAAGGCAGTTCCTCACCCGATCACCGCACACTCAGCCCCTTCCGGACCCGTGTGGCCCCTCCCGGGCCAGCCCCTGTCATGCTCAGCATGACATCATGCTGAGCGTGACGTCATACGTCACAGAGTATGGAACAGCCCTTTGGCTGGTTTGAGTCACCTGTCCTGTCCCAACTTCTGGTGAAAATTAACTCTACCCTAGCTGAACCCAGGACAGTAAGACAAAAACCAGTGTGTTCCTTAACGTTTAGCTGGCAAACAGCTCTCTGTGAGCTGTGCAGCGCCTCTCCTTGGGCAGCCACAGCTCTGTTGTTGTACGCAGCTTGTTCTTCAGCAGCATAACTAGTTCTGGGGGCCTGACCGCAGCCAGCGCAGTGCTGGGTGGAAGGACCTAGGTGGGAGGGATCCAGGGCTTGTGCTCTCCTCTGCTTTTGGGTGAGAGTTTCTTTGGCTCTGCCCTCTTAAAACACCTGGCACAGGGGAGACGCTGTAAGAGGTGGCCCTTGACGTAGGAAGTTTTTGTCTAGAAAGAGTTGGGCAGTTGCAGGGTGTTATCTTGAGCAAACGGGCTGTCTTGACTTCCTCTTGCAAGCTGCAGTGTGAGCAAGACGTCCCCTGCTTGGGCGGCTGAGCCCGACAATTCACAGGCAGAAAAGGGGCATCGCCCCTTGCTCCGTGCAGCGTGCCCGGGCCCGACAGTGCGTTTGAAACCTCCCTTTTTTGTTTTCCAGAACTCTGCTGGCAGTGCACCTCCTGCTGCTGGGGGCCCCCTGCCTTCAGCTCTGGCGGTGACTCCTTCTGCTTGAAGGGTGAAGCTGTCACAGCCCTGGCTTCATGTTGTACACAAAATCATAGAATCTTTAAGGTTGGAAAAGACCTCTAGGATCATCAAGTCCAACCATTGACCCAACCCCACCGTGGCTACTAACCCATGGCCCGCAGTGCCACGGCTACACACTGTTTGAACCCCTCCAGGGGCGGTGACTCCACCACCTCCCTGGGCAGCCTGTCCCAAGGCCTGACCACTCTTTCCGTGAAGAAATTTTTCCTAGTATCCAACCTAAACCTCCGCTGGAGAAACGAGGCTGTTTCCTCTCATCCTATCCCTTGTTACTTGGGGGAAGAGACCAAAACCCACCTCCCCACCCCCTCCTTTCAGGCAGTTGTAGAGAGCGATCAGGTCTGCCCTCAGCCTTCTCTTCTCCAAACTGAGCCCCCCAGTTCCCTCAGCCGCTCCCATCAGACTGGTGCTCCAGACTCTTTCCCGGCTTTGTTGCCCTTCTCTGGACACGCTCCAGCCCCCCAGTGCCCTTCTTGTAGTGAGGGGCCCAAAACTGAGCGCAGCACTTGAGGTGTGACAAAAATGGGCAGCTATTTGGGAGTGCTGCTCCTCTAGGCTGTGGTCCCATCTTCCCCGCTCTGATCTCAGCGCCGTGGCAAGCACCGTGCACGCTGTAGGTCGCTCTGGGATGTAGCTGAGCTGCCCACCTCACCACTGAAGCTCAGCGGCCTTGCTGCTAGGAAGCCTCCCTGTCACACCAGCCAGAGGGCTTGACTCCCAGGGCAAGAACGGACACGTACTTCAGGGCAATTAGGTGTCTCTTCCGCAGCGAGAGATCTCTGCCTCAGCCTATCCAGCACCCTTAAAACGGACCCCCCCGCATTACCGGCCTCCCTGGCCGCCTGCCTCACTCCCACACCCGTTCTGGGATATTCAGCCGCGCTGCAGCAGCAGCAGCGAAGTCCAGCCCTAAAGTTAATATCACCAGTAAGGTGCAAAATCTCCTGCTTCACAGCCACCACCAGGTTCTCACTGAAGCAAACAAGGATGTAACCTGAAAATAATCAATAGGATTTGTGTCACCCGTCTTCTCAGGTCTGGAGGAGACCGGCGCGTGATTCCTTGCCAAACACCGGCAGGCCCTGCCAGGGCACTTCTGTGATGGGTTTTCTGGGTGGAACAGTGTGCAGGAACGCATTCGGATGACCTGGAGAGTGCTGGTAATGGGAAATACGACTGGCACGCGTGCCAGTGCAATTGGAGTTCAAACCACAGAACTGAAATGTTTCGGGGAAGGACCTCTGCAGGTCTTTGCTTCGGCCTCGTGTTTGGAGTGGGGCTGTCACCGACGCTAGGGAGGCCAGCCGTGCCTTTAGCCAAGTGGTGGCGATGAGCCCCCCAGCCTCTCTGGGCTCCTGTCCCAGGAATGCCCAGCCCTTCTAGTGAAAATATTTCACCAATGTCCACCCTGACTGTCCTGCACCCCGGTTTGTGGGTGCTGCCCCTTGTCACACCATTTGCCCCTACTGAGAAGAGTTTGGCTCCGTCTCCTTTGCCACCTGAGAAGAGTTTGGCTCCGTCTCCTTTGCCACCTCCCTTCCAACAGCCGCAGGCAGCCATCAGACCGTCCCTCAGCCTTGGCGCTATCCCAGCCCGGCTGCCTTTGTGGGACGTGCCCCAGGGCTCAGATCGTGGTGGCGGCTCTCTGCCTGCCCCTCTCCAGTTCTCCGCACCACTCCCAGGCAGAGGGGATATTAACTGTCCTCACTCTGCTGTGCTCCTGGCATAGCCTGGTTTTCCGTATTCACAAGAGGACGCTGACAACCTCCTCTGTTGAGAAAGGACATAACTCACCTGCACCATAGACCGGTGCAGCTTTTCTGTTGGGTTGGGAAACTGGGGTGTGTGCTGCAGCTCTGCGCCCTTGGGTGTCCGGCGGCTTAGGTGGGGGGGCCTGCAGGACAGGCAAACAGCCAGTTCCTTCCGACAGCGGTGTGGGTTGTGGGCCGGCTCTGATGTGCTTTCAGCGTGCTTCTGTGCAGCGCCCAGTTGTGACTGTCTGGCCCTTCGAGGGCTGTCCCAGAACCCTCACGCCTCCTTCTTTGCAGACACCAGTGCCAGTTCTTAACAGCAAAGAAAACTCCACAACATCTCCCTGTTAAACAGCCGATGGTGAAGAAAGGGAGCAGACAGAAACACGTGTGATTTCTTGTTATAACATGAGTGACTCAGGCGGATGTTATGCCCGTGACCTAAGTGATGCCAGCGCCACGGTACACGTCTGGGGAAATCCCGTGTGAACCCTGAGCAGCGCAATGCCAGAGCTGCTGCCCTGGGGCTGCGGCCGCAGGAGGGAGAGGGTCCGTCCCTTCACCCTTTCTTCCTGGGCTGAAGGAGCACAATAACCGAGGGGGGCTGTACCGCTGCAGAGAGGGCAAGGGGACTAGCTGCCACAGCCTGGAGTATTCTTCTGGCTCATGTCTCCCCATGCGGGGACTCACACAGCCAAGCGGTCTTGTCCTGACGCTCTGCCCTGCTGCAGCAAGTCTCTGCCTCCACTGGAAGCATCCGAACGAGCAGTGGCTGCTGTGCTGGCTCCCGGTCCCGGTCCCTGGAAGGAAACGAGAAGCCCAGAGGACAGATCTGCTGAGAGTGCTGGCCCCCCTCGCCAAGCCTGCACCTCCTCGGTGACCCCGGCCAGGCTGGGGAGCACCCCGGCCCCGGAGCTGCTGCAGGACAGGGCGACCCCATCCCAGGCCTGCAAGGCAGAGGGTGACATGGGGCGCGACAAACCCCTGTCCCCAGGGAGCCTCCGCCGCCGTTTCCCTACGGCCGCCTGCTCAAGGAAGGGCCGCGACAGCCGGTGTCGAGCTCCGGGGCGCAGCCGGGGCACATCTGAGCCATGTGTTGTAAGCGCCAAGCGGGAAGTGAGTCACTCACCTACAGCGAGCGCGGCGCGTCCCTTCCCGTCCCAGCCTCTTCCCAGGCAGGAGCGCACTGGGCTCGGCCCTGCCGGTGGCTCCGCTTGCGGCAGGGACCTGGTGGGCTACGGACTGCTGGGCCAGGTGCTCTGTGGCCCCGAGGTAAGAGGCTGCTTTCCCTTCCGCCCGCTCTCCCAGGGTGCTGGCCTCCCTCCCCGAGCCCCACAGGCTCCTGCTGGGTCTGGGTGTCCCAGGACACGGACTGGCTGTGCGTCCCCCAGGGTCTCGGAGCCGTGGGATTTCAGACAGCTCCAGAGGCTTCAGAGCCCCCCTCGTCCTCCCGGTCCAGGTGTGCTGGGAAGACGTGCGCCGGCTGCCCGCACCCAGCAAGCGGTGACAAGGCGCGTCGGGACGGCGTGAGTCAGGCTAGCGCTGCCATGGCCTTTGGGCCGTGGGGCTGGGGCTGCCCTTGTCTGGGTCATGTCCCGCTCCTGGGTGGCAAGGACGACCCTGGCTTTGCTTGGACACTGCAAGGCGATGTGAGGAGCCCGGCCATGGACCTTCCTCCTGCAGGCTCAGAGCCTCTCAAGGAGTCCAGGTCCCTATCCCTGCTGGTGCATGGCCCCTGGCCTTGCCCCTGCCTGGGGGACAGGGCAGAGCTTGCACAGGGTGCAGGAGAGGCGGCTGCTGTCTGGAGGTAACATGCTGCAGCCTGCAGCAGCAGGAGCGCAGTGACCCAGCCGTGGGCAGCTCAGCAAAGGCATGGATTTCCTCTCCGGCAGAGCCCCGGCAGCCTGGGGGCTGCAGCGTATGAACGCTGACACGGTGGCCCGCGGAGCTCACCCCTCTGCCCGGTGCGGCAGGGCTGGACCTGGGCTCCACCGGTGCAAACCAGCCGGAGTCTGCCCCGCTCTCTGCTTCACCTGCTGCTGGCGAGGCAGCCCGGCTCCCGGCAGCGACTTCTCCTGCCAGGCTGGATTATCCCAGCGGCGCTACAGCGAGCGGCACGCGCTGCGCCCTGCCTCCGCAGCTGTCACACAGCTCCCAGGACGCGTTGCTGCCCGCTGCCCCAGGAGCGGCTCTGGGCCGGCCGCTGCGGTGGATGCACTTCCCTGCGGAGCAACCCAAGCTCCGGGGCACATTCCTGCTGAGTTGGTAATAAGGTGGGGACGTGTTGTGCCGGGCTCTGAAACGCTCGCAGGGGAAAGCGAAGGAGTTTGTTCCTGCAACAAGCAAGAGGAAATTGTGCCGCGTGAGATGAGTAGTGGAAAGTCACCGGCAGCGATGCTTCGCGTCAGATCGTCAGCCACTGCGGCTCGAAAGGAACTTCGTGTCCTTTCAAAGACCCATCCCGGCATTCGAGAACACACCCTGGTGAGCGGGACTGGCAGGGACCACGCCGGCCTGCGTGCTGGCCCGGCGCGCTGCCTGCACCGCACAGCTCTCAGCCTGGGTGCAGCAGCCGGTGCTTTCGCGGCGCCCTGTCGGAATTTCGCCTCGTCCTCGTTCGGTGCGTGTCACCGAACAGGGCAGCCAACAGCGCGCACAGTGCCTCGCCAGCGAGAATGCTGCTGCTCTGCACTCCGTGGAGAGCTCTTCTCCACTCCCACAGCGGCATTTTGCTCTTAGGAAGAGATCTCTGGATATTCGCTTATATATTTTCAAAACCAAAAGAGTTTCTGCTACCTGCAAAATTTAGATGTGGTCATCACAAGCGGGTGTTTTGCCAACGGGCTCCGTCCCAGGAGGAGACGTGCCAGAGGCAGACGGTGTGTACGAGGAGGCGGTGTGCATCTCCGGTGGCGGCGTGCGCTTGCCGTGAGAATGCTGCCGTGGTGCCAGAATGAGGGGGGACAACGTGCTGCCTACCGAGCAGCTTGCATGAAGTTATCCTCAGAAAACGTCATTTGGAAGAACTTCTCCAGGATCCAGCGTCCTGATATAACCACCCACGGTGCCGTTAGGGCTAGTTAACAGCGTCGCATGGGGATCTGTTACGGTAAACGAAGCTTGTTTATCTTTTTATTAGATCATGAGTTTGGTGGATAAAAGTAAAGGCACATTGAAGATGATTTTATTTAACTCGCCCTTGCACGCTGTTCAGTGTTGCCAGCCTTTGTGTGCGTCCCCCGGACTGGAGGAGTGGGAAATAACACATCTGGGTGCCCTTCTACTCTTCATGACCACGACCACCAGCATGGACGTGGTCAGGTCCCAGCTCGGGGCAATTAGCGGTGTCCTGGCTCCAGCAGGAGTGCTTAAACCAGAAAGCAAAGCTTGTGTCATTGCTAGAGCTTCCACCCATCAGGTCTCTTGGTGTCTCTCACCTGGTTGGGTTTTGTTGTTTGGTCTCTCTGCGTTTTACAAAAGATCTTTCTCGCTGAAAGTCGATGCCGTGCATGTCACCGACACGGGCCTGAGCAGAGGAAGGACGAAGATTTCTGATGAAAGGTCTTCCCCACACCAAAACCTCCTGGGCTTTCATTTCCTGTAAGAACTTGGCTGCCACAGGACAACAAGCTTTGTTTGGCCGTTGCTACAGCCTTTGCTAGCGCTCCCCTTGCCTCCGTGACCAGACGTCCTCGCTGGCTGCTCTTCCCGAAGGCATGGCCTGGCTGCCAGCCAACCTCGTTAGCACGCTCTTGGTTTGGGTTCAGTTCAAGCTCCCAGAAGCCGTCTTGGAGACATAACTGGGGCTCTGTCCGCTCCATGGAGGGTCAGGTTCCTCGGTCCATCTTTACAGCGGCTGATGGGGATGGGGCAGGGGGGATGGCGGGTGGTGGAGGGAAGGAGACTGCTGCAGCCTCCACCCCAGTGCAGATCTGTAGCATCGCTGCAGGAGCCTCTTCCTGCCCTTCAGGTCACCCTGACGTAGCCTGACAGAGGCAGAGCCTGGGTGTCCGCTGGTGCCCAGAGTGCCACGTCCCTTGCTCCACACAGCCAGCCCCCCCGGTGCAGCCCACCCTGCTGAGGCAGGGCAGGGTCGAGCAGGGTGTCCCACCCTTGCGCAGTGCTGTCGCTGCGGGGCTCCCTCGCGCTGGGGGACTTTGTGTCCCGCTCAGCTCCGGTGGCGTCCGGGTCCCTTGGCCACGCCGTGCTGTTGCTGTGGAAGATCTCCGAGCAGCTCAGGGCATGTCCAGCTGCGGTGCCACTGTGGTCTCTCTGCATCTCTGGGTGTTGTGGAGCTTCCTCTGAGCAGGGCCCGGAGGAGCAGGACATCCTGGTTTGTGCAGCAGTTTGCTGAGCGCTTGCACAACACCCTGCCAGGCTGGGAGCTCGGCTGGGGCTCCGGGTGGCTGCCAGGGACCTGGGTGCACAGCCTGCCGCTGCTCTGCCCAGGGCACCATGCTGAAGTGCACACGAGGTGCTTCCCTCTGTAACTGCCCTGGGAAAGGCCATCCGCACCCTCTGGAGAAGAGCCAGGGGAAAGCTGACCCAGGCAGAGAGGCCCAGGTCAGTGCTGGGGACATCCAGCCACCAGCATGGACAGAGGGTGGCTTCTGGCACTGCGCTGGCTGCCCTGATCCTGCACAGCCCATCGCCTTGGCATGCCCGAGGCCAGGCAAGGCGAAAGTCAGCATCTTGGCAGAGAATCTTGTCACCCACTTTGCCCCCTCTGTCACTGCCCCATCTCCCTGGCGAATGAGGAGGTTGCTGTGTCCTGGCTTGGAGCCACAGCTCCCCAGCCCAACAGCAAAAGCATGACTTGAAGCTGTCCCAGAGCCTGTGCCAGCTCCTGGCTCTTGGAGAAGGTTGGCTGGTGACCTCAGCTGGTGTGGCCCAGGGGACAAAACCCTCAGCCTGTCCCTGGGGCTCTCCCAAGACATGACATCACACCACGGGAGTCTCTGGAGCTCCTCACAGCAAGGAAATGGCCAGAGCCTACCATGGCCTGTTTGCC
The DNA here is from genome assembly GCA_013399095.1 of Psophia crepitans. Taxonomy (NCBI): domain Eukaryota; kingdom Metazoa; phylum Chordata; class Aves; order Gruiformes; family Psophiidae; genus Psophia; species Psophia crepitans. Next base: position 8,702 of record VWZZ01002242.1, on the reverse strand, counting down.
ACAGATGGCACTTCATGAGAAGAGCCAGGAGAGCCAGCCTACCCAGGGGAGCACCAGTGTGGACCGGCCTCTTCTGCTACCGCTCGGGCTCATGCTGTTCCTCAGCAGCCTCGTTGCGTGCCCAGACACCATTTTGTGCTGGCAACGGACTTCGCGCCTCCATTCCTATGTGTTTCACACTGAACCCCGGCACCAGACTCAGTTTCAGTTCCTGCAGGTGTCTGCAGGTGTGAGGTTTGTGCAGTACGTGGTGGAGATGCTCCAAGCTCACATCTGCACCGTGTGCAAGTGTAAAAGGGTCTGCATGGAGGGCAGAGTCTGCATGGAGGACAGGGTCTGCATGGAGGGCAGATTAACCACCTGCATGGGAGCTACACCTTGGGATTGACCGGCTTAGCTGGGACCACGTGCGCAGCTTTGCTTGTCACTGGTGTCTCCCTGAGCACCCCACCAATTTGCATTGCTGTGATGAAGGATCTTCAGGCTGCTGCAAACAATGGTGGTCAGGATGTGAAGGTGGAAGGGCCAGGTGAAAACCTGCCATGCTGTGGTGTCTCAGTGTCTGCTGAAGGTCCGTGAGATAAAAGTAGACTTGGCATGGCTGGATTCCTGGGTCTGTTTAGCCCCAAAACAAGTGTGAAGGAGACTCTGCTAGGGAACGAGTCTGTTGGTGGGATATATGAGTTTCCTGGCACTTCCTTTCCTCCAGGGTATCAAGTGAAAGCTCTTCTGGCTTCTGCTCTTCACCTGTTTGGAAGAAGGATGCTCCAATGCTGCCTGGTCCCAAGGACATGGAGTGGATTCCTATTCTGCCTTACAGGAAAATCCCAACCTTGCCCTCTTTCAGGATCATCAGAAGCAGATGTACTTTGAGGAATCAGCTTTAAGGACTTTCCAGATCTTCGCTGCGGTTAATTGCCTTTCCTCTAGAGTTTATTTTATTTCTCATTTCCTTTGAGCTGATGTCACACGTTTCCTCTTCTCTAGTGACTCTGCAGTCATGCTGCAGTTGCTCCCATTCCGGTGTCCTGTTCTTGAGAGCTGTCTGTGTGGAGACCTTCCAGCCCCAGGTCAGAGAACATTTGGAAGAAGACCAAACGTTTTCAGTAAAACACCCATCGCTGCTCTGCTGAAGCTGAAGATGGACATACCGTGCTGAACCCTTCGGCTGAGGTAAGCACAAAATATTCTTACTAGTGCTATTCCTCCTGGAGGATGCTTTTGGTGATGGCACAGCTCATGTTAGCACGGGCTCTGCACCTCGCCACCACGAGCCAGTGAATACTGAGAGGGAGAGCACAGCCCGAGTGAGGGTCTGCAGCCGTCCCGGCCGTGATGTGCTGCACACATCCTTACTTCCACCTTTAATTCTGCGTACAGTGGAGTGGATGATACAAACCACTTGGGATTATTGGTTGGTGCACAAGGTAGCGGCTTGGGCGAGGAGTGCCGGGGATTTTGGTAAAGCAGCGCTGCAGCAGAGAACAGGACCCGCACCCTGACCGCCGCGCCTGTTCTCCCTTCCGCTGGCACGGAGGGTGTTTTATACAAAGGGGAACCTTCAACAGGAGAGGCTGAGAGCGATCCCCCCCCATGGCACGCCAGGGTCTAGGGCTCAGGACGTCTCACAAGTATACAGGAGACGTGAGCTTGAGTTCCTCAGGTTGGAGAGGGAAGTGGGTATTGAGTAAGTTTTGTGAGGAATGGTGCCATGCTCCCTTCCAGCCGCAGTTTGTAGAACATCTGGCTTGACAAGCGAGAAGGGAAAACCAGCGCTCTTGTGATTCCCTGGAGGACGTTGGCACTGGCACTGCACAGCCTACTGATGCAGAGACAGAGGAGCTCTACCAAGCGCTGTAGGGGCTGGGAGGCGGCACTGCCCTCTCCCACAGCCCACCTCTGCCAGGGATTTCTAGCAGACTTGACCACGTAGAGCGTGTCCTTGCATTCATCTCTCCAGGTCCAAACCTACCGTCTGCGCAGGGCTTTGCAGTGGAGAGGGACGTGCAGGTTTGCTCTCCCTTCCACCCCATCTGCTCAACCTGGCAGCTGATGGGTGGGCCTGGAGATCCCATCAGCAAAGTTCACCAGAGCTCCTGGGCAAGCTTTGGAGGCTGCCATGCCCATGCCCAGCGCCAGAAATGGAGGGGCAGATGGACAGTGCCCTGCAGCGCAGTCTGCAGGGACTTTGTGAATAAGTTTTGCCTGTGTATGGGATGTGGTCACTTTTCTCCTCCTTGTGAATTCCGCTAGTGGGATGCATCACCCCTTTTTTTCTGCCATTTTGGGTATATTCAGGTGTGGTGCTACAATGGTAGAGCACCTTTCATTGCAAAGATTCCAGTCCCAAGCACCAGAACTATTTGCTGAAGTTGGCAGATAGAACAGTGGGTTTGGGGTGCAGATCTTAAAAAACCCCAAATCTTAAGTTTTCTTGTGATCTGAGGTAATTAGGACTACTTTTTCATTTTTATTATTCTAACATTACAATAGTGCATCCAACACAAAGCTCCCCACTAGTGTCTCTTGCCCCTGCAGAGCCTCACCCCTTCCCTCAATGTCTGCATCTGCTAGGTGCTCTCCCAAGCTGAGATGCAAACCCTTCCAACTGGCCTATGTCCTTACCAGAGATGGTCCTTCAGTGGGTGGGAGAGCTGGGCTTAGACATGGACATTTATTTAAGACCATGTTGTGACAATTACCACTTTTCATACATAGATGAGGGTGCAGAAACAGATCCATGAGGTGACCAGTAGGACTTCTTCCCTGTCAGGATGCTGAGGCCCTGGCACAGGGTGCCCCGAGGAGCTGTGGCTGCCCCTGGATCCCTGGCAGTGTCCAAGGCCAGGTTGGATGGGGCTTTGGGCACCATGGGCTGGTGGAGGGTGTCCCTGCCCATGGCAGGGCATTGGAACTAGATGGGCTTTGAGGTCCTTTCCAACCCAAACCATTCTGTGATTCTATGACTTGCCTTGCGTCCTGCATGAATCAAAGGTTGAACAGGGAACAGAGCGTGGGCCCCTGCCTGCTCTGGGACTCCCTGCAGGGCAGCAGGGAGAGACAGGTTACTCCTGAGGGATGTGCCAGATTTCTGTGGCCAGGCCCTGAGGTGTCATGGTCCAGAACATCCTCACCTCCTGGCTACCACCACCTGAACTTAGAGATCAGTGGGTTCTCAGCAGGGTGGCAGAGATCAAAGCGAAAGAGGACAGATACGTATGCCACCTTGCCAAGCACTAGTACTGCCACAGCTACTTGTTAATTCACACAGACCGTGGCTGAAGGATTGAGTTTGAAGACACTCAAGCCCCAGTACTGCCCAGCACACAGCAGCCTGTGAAGGTCCAAGGACAAACTGTGGCTATCTGTAGCTGTCATGTCTTTAGGGGACCTGTGAGGGGTGAGGAAGGACAGGCTCGGGAGGATGACTATTGCCTTCCTCTCCTAACAGCTGCAAAGAAGTACCAAGGGGTTTGCAGAGTTTTCTGAAGAAAGGGAGAGCTTTCTTGAGCTAGTGCTGACTTCCCCATTTGCAGAGGAAAACTGCAAATGTGCAAATATGTAAATGAGGAACCACCAGCGTACGGGCACAAAGAGTGACTCAACTCGGAGAGGCTGAGATGGGGGTTCATGCCACTACCCGCTGCTGGGGAAGGTCCTGAAAGGTTTGAGGCATGAGGGTGCCTTCCCAGCAGGCAGCAGCCTTCGGGGCAATACGTGCTGTCTGTGGGGCTGGCAGGACTGGGGCAAACACATCCCAACGTGCAGCGCCTGGCACGCCCAGCACTACTTGCAAAGGAAGTTGGAGCATCGTGAGTGGCAGTACAGCTCACTCGCGCTCAAGGAAAACCACCACGTTCCGTTAATTAGGTTACAAACCCTGTGCGAGCAACCTAGCGTCCTCGCCGGTGGCTTTACTCGTGTTAGTCAGTTATCTTCCAGCAAAGGAAGACACAATCAAGCAGATCTGCAGGATTGTGTCACGGAGAGGTGAGTGCCTGCCCAGGGCCAGACAGGGAGTTGGCACCAGAGCCAAGGACAGGCGCGTACGTCCTCTGGATGGAGAAGCAGCAGGTTGAAGTATACAAGGGATTAGACCGAGTCTGAGACAAGCACAGTATTGATGCTGCAGGAATTTGATGTGTCCACACTGCAGACAAGATCTGAGAAATACTGAGGTGGGGGCTGCTAATATCAAAAAAGGCTTCTCTTTAGGCACTGGGTTTGTCACCAGCGACAGGGGAAAGTACAGAATTGCTGCTGCTGACACGTGCGTTCAATGCAGAACTGGTTGAGGGGAGAAAAAAAAGAGCCAGATTAGTTTGATGATAACTTGAAATCATGATGATGGCACGACAGACGATGGCCAGGATTTTAAGAGAGAGAAACTGTAGTTAAAATCAACAACATACCACAAAACATCACCCTTTGGGATGAGTGACTTATCTTCTACATCGTTCACGGAGGTAAAAACATTCAGAGGTCTGGTAGCCTATGAAGTGAATGTGAGATCCTGCAACTAAGAAAACAACTACAATCATTGCCAGTGTAAGCTGGAAAATGTCAGGAAACAAGAAGTGGAGGGCAACTCTGGAAATTGCACTGGTGAGACGTTTTCACCAGATACTGTTTCACTTCTGGAATTTCTAGGTTAAAATAAACGTAGGTAAGTTAGAAAGAATTAGGAACCACAGGGAGAAAAAAAAAAGACCCAGAAAACCTGTTTGCTTCTAGTAAAAGATGAAGAAGCTTGAGACAGAGCAGAGTAACAGATGATTTTATCTAAGAGCACTCATGCAGAAGTCTTTTGAGATTAGAGATTAGTGATCCGAGATCCTCACTGCAGCAAACAATGCTGGGTGAAGACACAACGGCCAGTATGGTGTGGACATGGGATCAAAGAGGGGACCAAGGGGATGGGGCAGGTGTCTGTGGCTGGAGCCAAGGCATGGAGCAGGACTCCGGTGGCCACAGACAGCTGAAAAGGAAAGGGGTTTGCCTTAGCAATGGCACCATACCAATCAGCTCGTTTCATGCTTTCTGTTTTTAGGTAAGACGAAAAGCTACAGCAGGAAATTCTGCTTCAGATCTGCCCACTCAGCACCACCATGTCTGGAAAGAGTAAAAGCGGGGCTGAAGGTAGCGCCGATTCCTACATTTCATGCCACATAGACTCTGAGTTTCGCTACAACCTCTTCACTGTTTTCTACAGCATCATTTTCATCCTGGGCTTTGTTGCCAACTGCTATGTGCTCTGGATTTTCAGCCGTATTTACCCCACCAAGAAACTCAACGAAATCAAGATATTCATGGTGAACCTGACAGTAGCTGACCTGCTTTTCTTGGTTACGATGCCAATGTGGATTATTTACTATCACCACCATGGGGACTGGATCATGCCCGCGTTCCTCTGTAATGTGGCTGGCTGTTTGTTCTTCGTTAACACCTACTCTTCTGTTGCCTTTCTGATGGTCATCACATACAACCGTTACCAAGCCGTGACTAATCCCATTAAAGCTGCTCAGTTTACCACCCAGAGAAGGGGTATCTACATATCAGCGGCCATCTGGATCATCATAGTAGGCAGCTCTTTGTATTACCTTTTTGACAATAATACTAATCAGCAGGAGATCAATTCGAAGAACTTCACGCGGTGCTTTGAGAACTATGACACTTCTAGCAGTGTTTCAGCTGTTCTTGCGATTCATATCCTCATCTGCATCCTCTTCTATATAATCTTCTTTTTTATACTAGGCTGGAACATCATCATTATCAGGACACTGTTCTCCAAATCAGTGCAGCCACGGAAGAACGCTCACGTCAAGCAAAGGGCGCTCTGGATGGTTTGCACAGTGCTGGCTGTGTTCATCATCAGCTTTGTACCTCATCACATAGTGCACCTGCCCTGGACCCTGACCGTTCTGGAGCAGTGGAAGAAGGAAGACTGTCGGTTGCGCCAACAACTCAACGATGCTCACCAGGTGACTTTGTGCCTCTTGAGTACGAACTGTGTGTTGGACCCAATCATCTACTGCTTCCTCACCAAGAAGTTCCAGAAGCATCTTTCAGAAAACCTGAAAAGCATGAAAGGGAGTCGCAAGTGTTCCAGGCAAACCACGGACACAGTGATTGAAGGCACCATTCACCAAGAGGATGCCATCAGGATCTAGATCAGCTCTGTTCTGATTGCAGACTGCGATGCCTGAGTTAGTCACTCATCTTTTCTCAAGAAGAGGCACCGAGGGACACAACAGAGGACCAGGATACGACCTTTTCTTTTCCCCACTGGACAGAAGAATGAACACCCATTTGTTCCATCACATGCAACTGGCAAAACTGGAACCTGTAATAACCTGACAGAAAGGCACCTTCTGTCTGGGCTGATGTTCTCATGGGCGCCAAGAACAGCTCAGACAATCTGCTTTCACATGAGAGAAATGTCATTGCGTCTCTGCAGTGAGCAGCTTCAAGCTAACTGCACTGAAATTATCCAGTGTCAGCTCAGATAGCACCATCCCTGGTCCTCTGCCTGCCCAACTACCATGAAGAACCCAGTATCAAAGCTATAAGAGACTTCTAAAAAACCTGGAAGAACAGACAGCTGCTAGCATCATCAAGTGACCTTCTAAGCAGCTTGCATGGTTCTCTGAAGAGAGACGGAGCTGAAGAAGCTCTTCAGTTGCTAGAAGGGACATAGCCCAAGGAGTTCCTCAAATGCCATCGAAGAAGAGATCTGCACCTCTGATCCCTACCTACCCACTCGCATGGTCTGCTGGGGCCCATCCTTGACAGATGTCTGGGAGGAGCTACCACGAGCCTTTGCTCCCAGCTCTTAAATCAGTGAAGTAACCGGACTGGTAGGCAAGAGAAGGAAGAGAAACTGGCAGTGCCTCAGCCCCCATCCCCAAACCAGCACTGTGTCAAAAGGGGGCTGTTATCTGCCCTGGCTTCTTGTAAGATAGCAGAATCAGCAAACCACTGCGCTCTTGCACTTAGTTTGGTAATTTTAGGCTGACTGCATGTGTCTGTGGAGATCCAGTTTCACCCTGGAGGCTCCAGATAACAGATTATTGCCAGCATGGGCATTACAATAAGAAAAACAAAACAAAACAAAACAAAAAACCCACACCTTAAACCACTTCAGTATCTTTTTATTTAAATTAGGGTTGTAACAAGTAACTGTACATTATTCCTTCCCCCAGTCTTTCTATTTCTGCCGCAAAGAAATGAAGTTGGCTAGTTCTTGATACCCTACCACAAGTGAAGTATTAGGTCAGGCCATGGCAACTGGAGTCAAGCAGTGCCGGCAAGACCGGAGACTCCTCATGGGGCTGGCTGCTGCCAGTTGGGGCCCAGGGCAAAGTGGCTTTTGAGGGTGTTGAGCCGTTACCAATCATGAGACACTTTGAGGTTCCTTTTCTGACCTAAATTGCTCAATCCAGCACAGGAAATTGGGCAGGGCAGGGAACTTAGTTGTTTTCACAACAGTTTTCGGTTCCCTGAACTACATAGGAGAGTCTGGCTGATGACCGGAAAAGCGCATCTGACCTGTGACACTGATTATTCATGTGCCTGGACCTCCTACAGCCACCAGAGAATGTGAAAGATAAGCTCAAGTCTTTCCAAAGACAGGACCAACGACTGTATCAGACTTTGCTTATATTCAGTGGAGACACAGGTCCTTCCTCGTGAAGACCCTCAGGCAGCTTCCTTGTGCGAATTTCCACCCTCCCCAGAAGCACGTTCTGCCTGCGGAGCCCTTGCAGCCGGCAGACGGAATGGAGCTCCCCTGTTTTCCTCTTGCCACCCCATATGACAGCGGAGCTTTCTAGCTTCGCAGCCCCTAAAGCACTGAACAGATGGAGTTTGGCAACTCTGGAGGAAATCGAAAGGCATATTACATGGAGATCTGGTAAACGCATCATCTAGTGATTCCCAGAAAGCTTGCAACACAGCTTACAGTTTAGGCTACTTACTGTGGGTAAATAACATGCTTTACTCCACAGCAAACAGCTGTAAGGCCAATGTGGGCTCAGACAACAAATAATATAATAAACAAATAATATAATAAAATAAACAAACTTGCATCTCAGCAAAGGGGTAAGTGGAGGAGAAAGCCCCGAGGGCCCTTCAGGACACGGTGCAGTAGTTTGGTGGGTAACAGCGTGTTTCTACAAACCGTCCCAGCCTCCAGGAACCGCTTCCTTGGTTCTACCGCAGCGCTGCGCGGCTCTGCTTTACGCTGTAATAAAACGCATCCTCGGAAGTTCTTTTAAATAACCCGTGTCCCCCAAGTGTTTCGCCCCCCACCTTCTCCCACCCCCTCAGCTCTCTGTATTTACACTCAAGGGAAGCGCCTCGGTACCACGCTGACACGGCTTGGATTTGGTGTTATTTCTTTAGAAACCACCATGCGAACTCTTAGGGGCGGTGAAATTAAAGGCTCAGCAGGTTCCGACCCACGGAAAGGGCAGGGGAAGGAATAATGAGGGCACAACCTGTGAAAAACCTGCCAGAGCTGCCCAAAACCCGGCCCAGCTCCCCGACCTGCCCCCCCGGGACACGTCCCACAGGCCCCGCGAGGCCCTGCCCCTCCGGCTGAGAGGGACGAGCCGTTTGAGGGAACCTGGGCCGCAACCCCCGCAGCAGGGAGGCAGCGAACCGGCGGCCCGGCCCCGCAAGCCTGCCACCAGCCAAACCCC
>VWZZ01002241.1:112511-201228 GCA_013399095.1 Psophia crepitans | reverse complement strand
TGGGGCCGAACCACGACACACCATACTCTTGAGTGTGACCTGTCAGACAGTTCCCCACCCACCACATGGACTGCTTGTCTAGACCATAACACATCAGTTTCTCTAGGAGAAGGATGTGGGACACTATATTGAAAACCTTGGAGAAATCCAGGTAGACAATGTCCACTGCTTGCCCCACATCAACCAAGCAGGTTACTCTTTTGTAGAACGTTTGTCAAGCATGATTTTTCTTTGGTGAATCCATGCTGGTTTTCCCAATCACATGCTTCATTTGACTTGTGATAGCTCCCAGAAGGATTAATTTCATAACTTTCCCAAAAATTGAAGCAAGACTTATGGGCCTATAAATTCCTGGATCCTCCTTTAAGCTCTTCTTGTAGATGAAGGTGACATTAGTCTTCTTCCAGTCTTTTGGAATGTCCCTCAGTCTCCATAGCTTCTCAGACTATGGAGAATAGCTTCACAATGATGTCATCCAGCTCTTTTAACATCCTTGGATGGATACTGTCAGGGCCCATAGATTTGTAAAGATCAAGCTCCTGTAATAGTTCACATACCAGCCCTTCCTTCACTGATGGTGGGTCCGTGTTCACATCAGTCTGGATTTTTGTTCCCAGGACCTGAGCTCCAACAGTGCTGGTAAAGACAGAGGTGCAGAAAGTGTAGAGAACGTTATTGGTGACTAATTCACCTTTCCAGTTTAACAGTGAGACAATATTTTCTTTCTGCTTCTGCTTGTTGTTTATGTATCTGAAGAGCCCTTTCTTGTAGTTTTTGACATCTCTGGCCAATTTCATTCTGAGCTGAGCTTTTGCTTTACTAACTGCATCTCTGCATGTCCTGGCGATGTCCTTCTAGCTCTCAATGGGTATTTGTCCACTTTCTATCTCTGGTACACTTCTCTTTTGGTTTTTAGCAGACTCAGAAGCTCGTAGTTAAGCCAAGGGGATCTCTTTCCCTGCCTACTTCCCTTGCCTTTAAAGGGGATGAATTGGTTTTGTGCTTCCAGAAGAGTGTTCTTAAAAAACTCCCAGCATTTGCTAACTCCTTTACCGTCCATGGAAGCTTCCCTCAAAATCCCTTCCAATGAAGGTCTAAGTGAACTGAAGTTTTCTCTTCTAAAATCTAAAACCTTTCTCTTAATTCTAACCTTTAGCATGCTCAGCAGGATCCCAAACTCCACAATATGGTGATCGCTGCAGTCAAAGCTGTCACTGACCGAGATATTACAAAAGCAGGTTTTCTTGATTTGTGAGTAGCAAGTCCAGCAGTACCTCATTCGCGGTTGGCACATCTAACATTTGTATGAGGAAGCAGTCCTCTACACATTCCAGGAACTTGATGGATGACGTGAGCTGCTGAATTGTTCTTCGAATGAATATCTGGGTAGTTGAAATCACCAATAACAACCAGGTGCTGTTGACCCAAAGCTTCCTTAAGTGACCCAAATATTTCTTTGTCAGACTTATCTTTTTGGTTTGGTGGTCAGTAACAGATGCCTGCTGCAAGATCACCCTTGGAGACAACCCCTCTGATGTTGACACAGAGACATTCGACAGGGCTTCCACAATCGCTGTAGTTGAATTCTGTACATTCAAGGTTCTCCTTAACATACAGTGAGACTCCTTGACTTTTTCTTCCCTGCCTATCTTTACAAAACAGCATATAGCCATCCATCACAATCCTCCACTCATGTGAGTTGTCCCACCACGTTTCAGTTACTCCTGTGATATAATTTTCTGACTGGGCACCAAGGTCCAGTTCCTCCTGTTCTCCAGGCTGCATGCATTGGTATACATATACTTGAGGTGGTTGGTCTTCTGGTTCACATCTTAGTAGGCTAAGGAACATCTTGGGAGACAAAGGAACATTTTTAATTGCTCTGGTTGGCCTGGTCAGTTGCAGTGGTGTGAGCATTGCTACTTTGGACCCCACCTCCCCCAAATCCTTCAGTTTAAGCCTGCTTTGCCGAGTTACTAACGGAGTAACACCTTGTAAATAAATTTTTCTCTCTTTTGAAAATAATATAACTCTATTGAACTATTTCTATAAATGAGGTTTTTCTACCAGAATATGTTTCGAGAAAATTGATTCACAGATACTATTCTCACTAGAATAGTTTTAACTGACTTGGTTTACAATTTCAATATAATTTTTCTTTAATAGATTGTAAATCATTAAGAAAAATCATTTCTCTATAAAGAAAAAAATCCCAAGGTTCCTGTCTGTCCTTGCTTCTGACTATGTTCAATCACTCCCTGCTTTGAAGCATTCAGTAGAAACAACCAGATGTTGGCTCTAAGGCATTAGCTGTTTTCCCTTGTTTTTATGTTCAAGATTCTTGATGCTCAGTTTGTTCAGTGGTGTTGTGGGTCTTTTTCTGATGACATGGAGGACTTTCTGCTCAGTTCTGTAGATACTATCATTCTGTGCAGTTCTGAGGCATGAACAAATCCTGGAAAAAAAATTCTCAAAAACAAATTATATAAATGTGGTCTATTAATTTAATGGTAAACAGAAGACTACAATTCAGGCGAAAATGAAAATTCAGGATTACTTGAATAAATCTATATAACAGATCTGAGGTATCCCCAACTGTCTTTGATGATATCAGGCTTTTTAGATTTCCTTTCTTCTTTATTGTAACAATTTGATCAAAATCAAACAATCTGTGTGTTAACAATCCATATTACTTTCCCTTATATGTTCCAGTTCCTCAAGTCTGTGGTGGGCTGAAATTAATGGTGCCCAGTCCAAACCTCCCTCATTCCTCCCAGACTTCCAGCAGAAATTCCCCTCACTATCTATGAAGCATTGTGTGTGTCTCATTTGAACCTTTCCAGAGTCTTTGCTTCATAGATGTCATCCCCCCCAGTGCCAGACCTTATCCATGGTACCTTCAACAATTCTCAAAAAAACAACTTCTTCCAATGTTAAAGGAAGGATACTTGCTGCCTTAATCAGCATTGCATTGAAGTGGTCTAGAGCCTGCTCATTATGTTGCCTTTGGAGAATATTTTCCCCACCCTGCTCAGTTCACCTCCCAGTATGGAGGAGAAGAGCAGGGGAGAAAGTTCAGATATCCCTGTTTAATCAGTTTGGACTGCCGAACACAGAGATTATTTTAGCCCAAGCCGTCGCTTTTGGTATGGTCTGACCTCGATGGCTGGTAGAGGATTGAGAGAAACAGAAGAGGTGAGAGATTGACTGGATGATGGGGTTTTTGTGTAGTTCATCATTTTTTCATGATGTTTTTCTGTACTTCTCACCATGACAGCAAAACGAGGTAGGAGGAATGTGAGGAGTCTGCCATGCCTGCTCCCACCTTGACAGCTGTTGGTGGTACACAGTGTGCTTTCTATGAGCCTTTTGTTCTCATCAATAAGGTAGAACTTATTTGTACCTTTTGCATATTTTCCTTATGTAGGAACAAACAGGTTCAGACTACCTGTAGAGAAATAACCTGTAAACAGTGCGACTAACATTTCTCATTCACAGTTGTACATTGGTATGAGTGAAATTCCATAAAATTTACCCCCACATACGTGAGCACAGACCTCTTTTTTCAGCCCATTGTGTCTGGAGCCCTCTCTTCCAATTAGGTGCTCACAAGTTAATGGCTATTGTAGCTCTTTTTTATGTAGGGAAAGTGCATCCGACAGCAGCACAGACAGGTTCCCATCCTCTGACCTAGGCACAAATTGATGTCAGCAGGGTTAAAGGGACACTGTGCCACTGTAAATTGCTTAGCCTGCCTAATAAATCTAACTTGCATAATTTGTAATTTGTCAAATTAATTTATGCCACAGTACCTGCTTATCACAATTTTGGCAAAGTTGCAATCACCTCTCTTCCCGATTGCAGCAGATTAGTTCCTGTTTACACTGAGATGACCTTTGATAGCTCTTTGCCCCAAAGCAGCCTTTTGAAATCAGTGATGTTCCACACACAAGCTCCAGGGATTTGTTCATGACTGATCTCTGTTGTTAAACTCTTTTCTGTTGCACAGCCTACCCAGATGTACAAAGACATTTGACATATGAGAACCCCCAGCCGACTTTAAATTCAGATCAGGTCTGGTAATCAAATGCAGATTTTCTTTTTCAAGCTGGTGAAAGGCGTATACACCTATGTTTATAGTTGCCAGTTATCATAACAGCGAAAATGAAATACATTGTGGTAGTTAGTGGAATGCTAAATATTTGATTAATATGACATGAAAATTTAAATGCAATGAGAATTTAAAAAAATAAAAAGGTATCTGTTTGAAACAGATAAATTAGATAAATATTAGATAAATATCCCCAACCCTAAACATTGAAACTGTCTTTGATTGGTATGTATTGTGTTAAATATTTGCAGTAGACAAGTTATTAGTCATGTGGTTCACATAATTATCCACACAAATTTTGAAGTGCAGCATATTAGAAACATTTAGCATATTGTAACTCCTGATTTACTGTTAGATCAACAAAATTCATAAATACTGCTTCAGTGCATTTCTGATTGTATCTATTTTGCTTGAGGCAAATCTGACAGCCTGCACATCCATACTGCAGTCATCTATTCTCTCTCCTCACATAAACAATTAAATGAAGATACATGCTCCTACCACCCAGTGAAGGAGAATATTCATAGGTTTTTATTTCCTTTGTTTTCTTTCCTTTTTATCTTAGCATGCACATACTTAAACTGTCAGATTTATACTCTGCTTGCACCTAATGCAGTCTACTTTTCAGTTAATCTGCTGGATATTTTTGATTTTCTAATATAAAACTCTCTGTTAAATGTTTTTCACCCTTGATTAAGCACATTCGGTGCAGAAATAAAATGAAATGAGGAAAAAAGAATCCCTGGCAAAGTATTTAATTACCTGTTTTTACAGTCATTATACAATGGGGACCTAAACTGACTTGAATGTGAACAGGGAATGCAGAACAATGTCCTAAACCACAAAAAGCCGTGATTATTCTAGATACTTATCTGTTACTGAACTGTCAGGAGGAATTAAAATGAATTCCTATAGTCTTAACGTGTTGATACCAGTACAAAAGAGACTAAAATTATTGAACTACTGTAACTGAAGCAATTATTGGCATTTAGCATATTTTACTAAACATGAAATATCAGATGAAATATATCATGACACAAAGTTGCTATTTTGTTGTTACACTGCTTCTATTCTATTTTTTAAGGTAATTATAAAAGTAATAATAAATGATGTTGAAGTGTCATTTTTCTCTCCATAAATAATATTAAAAAAAACCCACCAGTGATTTTATAATTGTGTACGTATTGTTGAGTGTATCTTCTTCAAACAGAAGCAAACTATATGCCACAGAAAATACTGACCTTCCCAACAAGTTTTATGAATGAAGAAAAGACCAGTTCTTTCCATTGCAAATTCTTTTACTTTGATGTTATTATTAATTTGATTGCTGATCTTCCATACATAGTCTTCACTACATTCTGCCTAATGAGTCATGAGAAGTTATCACAGAAAGTGTCATAAATATCAGAATGTGTGGAAAACTTTAACTGTAGCAGATGCGGTTGGATAAGCCATCTTCTAACATTTAATTACGGAAATATCTGATTGTCTGCCAGATGATTTTATGCACAGTTATAGCTATTCTGATTATAATGCAGAGCAATTAAAGTATAAAACAGTCCTTATTATTCAGACTTTAACAAATACTTCCCAACAAAGTACTGTGTCATCTTCATGAACCTTGGCTATGTATTGGACCAACAGGTGAAATCTTCACTATGGAGGTCTTGTCTTGGGGAGGTTAAGATCTGAGACAAAGAAAATTTAAATCACCAGAGAGAATCCTACTGATTTCAGTGGGATCAGGCCTTTGGAGAGCAGCCTGGAGAACCCCAAAGCCAGCCAATTTACCCACAGCTATCCACTTCTCTCCAGGCTGGAGGTGGTGCTTTCCTGCAGAACCATCTTGTTAGCACTAGCAAGCCAGATGGCACTGGAATTGCTTGACAGGGTGTTTTTTATGTCTTCTTGCATAGGGAATAAAACCAAATACATCAAAAACCTGCTGGATTTCTTGCATGATTCTTGATGCCTCAATTTATAAAGGTTTTTCAGTTATCTGAAGCCTTCAAATAGTTGGATGTTACTGCTTTTTGTCTTTCAGAGATTTGTTCTGATCATCTCAAATCACTTAGTGCTTAGACATAATGTACAGACTAAAATGACTTGGCAGCATACATGGAAAAAGATATGCTAGCCACAGTTAAAATATATGGTAGCATAAATAGTTTATTTGGGAATGTTCCTGGGATCAGGCCAAGATTAAGGTTTCTGCCCTTATGAAACATGTTATCAAATAGCAAGAATATTAATTTTGTAGCTGTTCTGAAAAGTATGAGGAAAAGTGCCCTAAACCCAACATTAGAGGGTAAGTAGCTTATGTCAGCTATTGGTGTGTGACTAGAACAAAAGTATAGAGTGTGAGTTGCTCTGTAGATACTGTAAATTATCCTGTATAAATAATTATCTCAAACTATACAGTATTATAGCAAGATAAAATTATAAATCTTCATTCTGTAAAGAGTTAAAGGTCTTTAAGTATTTAAAACTTGAAGTTCCCCTCTTGGCTATAGCCTGCATCTCCTTCAGGCTATACTCTGATTTTTAACATAATAAAATATAGTTACAAGGAATGTTAAAAGCAAATTTACAAATGGAAAGGGAGTAAACATAGTGACAGATCTGGCAAGAGCAATATCTGTATTCAGAATCTGCAAGCTAAAATACATTGAGAGTAAATATTTCAAGCAGGAACAGTAAGGCTCCATTGTAAAACAACGCACAGAAAATATATGCCATAAAAGACCCTATAAATTTTCAGAAAACTCAAATATGCCACTCATTTACAACGTAAGAAGTAAAATGAAGAAAGATAGCTGTGTTGTAGTTAACCAGCATTAAGCAAAGATGTAAGTAGAAGAGAATCAATGCAAAATAAAAGCTGTGAAAATCCTGGAATGAAACAAATTACGTACAGGTC
The DNA here is from genome assembly GCA_013399095.1 of Psophia crepitans. Lineage (NCBI taxonomy): Eukaryota > Metazoa > Chordata > Aves > Gruiformes > Psophiidae > Psophia > Psophia crepitans. The sequence goes on along the minus strand of VWZZ01002241.1, from coordinate 194,197 downwards.
AATGAACTGAATAAAGATATCTTCAGTGTTTACTTCCGTAACGTTTATATTTTAAAGCTTTTTCTTACTGTGCAATGATTTTATACATCTGGTTCAGCTATGCTACAGCCGCAGGAGCCCATGCTGTAAATGCTGTGAAAAATCTGGCCCTGTACTCAATGCACTCCTTGTTTAACAGCATACAGCCACAGCGCACCTACAATATAACATATGCCCTGCCTTTCTTCTTTTCTTCAAATAAAAGAATGATTATGGCACATTATGTGCGTGGGGGTGTTACCTATTGCTAAACACTGATTTTTGCAGGACACTGCTTATATCAGTACTTGCATAAAGATGGGACCACAATCCAGCCAGCCCAGAGTCCAGGTGCAGATGGCTCAGTATCAAATGCTGCCTATCTGAACAACTCTGAAATGGAAAGCAATATTTGAACTACATCTCATTCATCTTCAGGATACAGCAATTGCAAACTGTTTCATCTTTGTTTATGCATCTAGCAGAGAGATTCAGCAGCATAATTTTCATCAGTGGTTAATGAGCTGCAGTGCAGCCTACTGGCTTTTAGATTCCTCTTTTCTCTCTGAAGGTATTGTACTGCATTTCTCATTTTCTTTTATCATTTGTAAAACCGAGAAATAACACAGTCAGAACTATGAATGATGTAGGTGAAACCTGGATTGCCTTTTCAAATCTGCTCAAGATATAAGAAATTAATTTTCTTGTGTGCCTGTTTCCATTTCCCTACTTTGTCTGTCTCTTCTATGTGGGTTCTAAGCTACTAGAACAGCTATATTCATATGGACTGTATGTATACCAACATTTAGGCCAATGAATTTAAACACCTGAACAAACTGGAACCTGCAACACGATTATCTAATAATGAAAAAGCAATAAATGCAAGAGAAAGAAAGGATAAATATGGGCACAACTTAGAAATCTCTTATTAACAAGCTTATTTCTTTTTAGCCAAAGGCTTATTCTTTTTTCATAGGATTTGTTTACTGTTGTTTTCATGTTGATATGAAAACTGCATAGAAGGATTTTAAAAGTACTTCTTCAGTTTTGACAGTTATAAAGCAAAACAAACAAAAAAGAAATAGGAGTCATGGTGCAAAACTGAGGAAAAATAAGTGAATGGACTGTAGTCAATCCTTCAGTGATAACTGTTACTTTGAATAGAACCTCATAAAAAGTACTTCAGATAACTATTCTAACACCAAACTAATCAACATAAAGATCTAAAAATTCAGGCATGAAATGGCTAAATTCCAAAAGTAAGTATAAATAATTAAGTCCTGTAGTGACTGACTGGTTGTAGACTCACAAAAGGAAATACGTATTGGCAAGATGAGAGTAATTGCATCCTAGTGTTGGAGTAGTTGAAATGTCTGCATTGCAAAGCCATAGATGTTTTAAATATCAGTTTAAAGGAATAGTGCTGAGTAATTTTCTCATATAATTAATTATGTGTTATGTAAATCAGTTGTAATAACAGGAATCAAAAATATCAGAACAATTTAATTACTACATTGTGAAGCATATCTTAACTTTAAATGAGTCTGCCTCATTAAACTGCTTCAGCAATTGTTTGGCTTCATAAAGCATTCAGTGAGTGTTTCTGCTAGAAGAAAAAAAAAAGGCGAAGGCATTTGAGGTTGAATCAGATTGGAATAAACTCCAATACTTTAGATTTTCTGCTAATCTCAGAGAGAAGCTTGCTGGATAAATGCCACACACATATGCTGAAGTCATATACTTATAAGCCCTATAAGCAGGCATGTGCTAAAATGTTATGGCATTCTAAATTAATATCACTAATACTGTTTATATAAACACTTTGATCTGTTTTTAGGATACATTTTTGACACAGAGCTCTAGAGACCTAGGACCCAGATGGTCTCTTGCCTGTTTTCACTAATGTCAAATGACAGTAAAATGCTGTGGTGTCTGCCTCATAGTTCTATCTCCCACCCTGAAACAGCACGAAGAATATTAGATGAGGAGAAACAGTGAACTGATTATGGTGACCAATACTAGGATGGAGCAAGTCCCACGGAGTGTGAGTGAGGTTTGCGTAACCAGCTCCTCTCCAGATAACCTTGATAGTAGTCCTTGCTCTTATGTACAGCATAAGTCACAACTTCCCTTCCACTGTAGGGTTTTATGACCCCATTTGTGCACAGCATACTTAACTGCACCTCAGAGAAGCCCTGTTAGCCCCCTCCTAGAAAGAGGTGCGGTGGGCACCCATTTGTGGACAGGTTTCTGCTCTGCAACCTACCCACTCACCCATTGACAGCCACTTCCCAGCACATGACCAGCAAAGTTTTCCACTTTGGAATATAATAAACGAGTTTCCCGCACTCGTTTGGCGACTTCTGCAAGTTCAGTGGCAGGTTACATATACCCTGGGTTACACTGGGTATGCCTGGAGTGGCCTGCTCCAGTTTGAAAAATTACGATAGAGGAAATGATTCTTTTAAAAGAAAAATAAGAGATGCTACTCAGCCACATCATTCTTTGGCCATGTGGTTTCTTTTATAGCCAGGCTGGTGTTCTGTTTTCCAAAAATGAAAAGTTTAAGTGTAAACCCACACTGGAGTCCCTATTTTGAAAGGTTTAGGAGATTTTTTTCATTCTGCTGACACTGCATTTTTGCATAAAGGTGAGTTTTATACCATGTCAATGGGGTCCAGGTCCAGTAGACTATTTAATCACCTGAGTAACTCTAATTATGTAAGTGCCTCCACTGAAATCAATACCATTCCTCATATGCTTAAATTGTACCCCTACTTAAGTGCTTTCTTGGATTCAGGCCTAAAGTACTGTCATTAGAAAATGTGTTTCTTTATATTCCAGAGAATTGTAACAATAAAGCAGTATTTCTGGAAAACTTTCATATCTCAGATGGATGCTTATTTCATAAGGTCAGATTGAGTCAACGGATCACATTAATAAAAATTATAAACAAACAAGGTGTAATTTAATATGTCTATTGATTTCCTCTAAATAATTTGCAAAGCCTGTTTTCATTACAAATGTGGACATATTTAATTCTTTTTTCCTATAGTTCTGTACAAATTAAGATTAATTAGAATGGAGTTTTATACAGATTTCTTTCAGACCTGAACAGAATGATACAGTTTACAGTTATTGCCATTTTTTGTGAGCCCAAGCAAGAACTTCTGTTTGACTTGAAATGCAGTATTACAAATTTCCATCTGAGAAGAAAATATCTAAAAGTAAACAGAATCAGTAATAATCACAAGCTATTCTGACTACTGGAACGGGCAAAAAGTATACATGGAATGAAGTCTACTGATAGAGGTTGTATTCTATGTCTTTGTACTCTATGTACAATTTCATACTTGTTTAGGCAAATTATATTGACTAAGGCCTTTAAGATTGTCATTGCAAGACAAAGTTTTGAAGACCTGAAACTTTCACAAATCGTTTTAGAAATGCCAAGCTAAGGACTAGGTAGAGGATTGCCATAATGGTGTCACAGGTCGTTCTTCCTATTCACATTTAACCTCTCTCACTTCATACATCAACATCTTACATACAACATCATATTTTTTGCAACAAGTGAGATGTTACTGTGATCCACAAGTCCTTTGTAAGTGTCCCTGAACTACAGTTTAATCCTTACCTGGAAGTATAGCACACTTTCTTAGTATAACCATTTGATTTTGGAATATTTTGTGCAAATGCTCATCTTCCAAAGCCATCTAACTGTTATAACTTACATGTCTCCATCAGTCTCAATTGCTCTTTTAGCCTTACTTCCAAGTGCAAATTCTGCTAATAGTTATTTATATTTTTATCATTAAAATACTGAACTTCTTTAGACCAAGAAGATACCTCTTTCACATCTGACGAAAAAATTCCTATTCTGCAGATCTTCCATAGTTAAAATTACTTATGTCTCAGCTAATTTTAATTTCAGTAAATCTGGAACTCTATTTTGCATAGCATTGATGTGTTTTTCAGCATATTTTACGATACTATGCCAAAAAATAGATAGAAATGTAATTTTTTTTGTTTGCCAGCATGCTCTCTCTTAACTGTACTTGTGAGCATGCCCTACATGTCAGTTTTATTTGATATTGCCTGTTTTCTTAAATGATGATCACTGATATCAATTACATTGTTGTCCTTCAATTTGTCTCTAAGTTCTATCCAAATCTTACTATAATTATTTACCAGAAATGCTGACAGGTTAACAAATCTACATTTCTAAGAGCTCTCTTATTGAGACTTTCTGTGTAGCAGTAAACTGTGTACCTCTCCCCTCCAACCTTCTGAAATTTTACTGTTCCAAGTTTTTTATAATTAATAATAATTATCAGAGATGACTCAGCTAATTCTTTTAATAATCTCAAATAAGAATTCTGTGCTCTCTAAGATTGAAAATGTTTTCAAATTAATACCTGTCTTTTAGTGCTATCTGTAACACTGAAGAAATAGAAAATATTTTACGATCACTGTAAACATAGGAATTGTTCCCAAGTTGAAAGGAAAAACTGGTCTTGTCTCTTTAGTTTATCTTCACAGTATTTTTATAAGATGTTTTAACAATGATAGGGAAACATAAGTTTGTAAGCATTAATGAAAATTTTGTAACATGTCCATATGTAAACCATTTTTCTTTTCAGTATTCTGGTAATTTCACTAAGTATTTTACTTAATCTTAGCTGTGCTGCTTCATAATTACATTTGACCTAGATGACACAAAATTGATAGATCAGTAAATTCTAAAGTAAGGGATTTTTAACAATTTCCTTATATTTGTAGTGTCAGAAGTAATACTGGGTGTTTTATGCTCTCAAGGTGTGACACTATATGTAAGGAAGAGTTTCAGTACTTACAGTAAAATGTTGTGGTATGCTGTGATATCAACATCTGATGAGGAAGGATTATGCTGAGATTTTAACAGATTGATAACATCTTATCTTATAGCTGCACACATGCTTCTTGAAAGCAGGAAAGGCAATTTACCCTCCACTGTGACTATTTATTAGCTTTTTAATTGTCTTGGACTAGTTCTGTACAAGAAACCATTAAATCATTCTTGAAAAGAAAGGATGTGCATGGTGGGTAAGAGCATCTGTGTTGTTAATTTCTAAGTAAATAAATTGCACCTATTCAAACACTACTTCTAACACCTGTTCAAGAGCAATTTAAGCTAATATTATATTCTCGGTCAGTTACTTTACAAGCAGTTGTTGCTGGAATGGATTACTGAAACAAAAAAAGCAGCAATCCTATAGTCACAGCTGTCCTCAAGTTTGTGGTAGGAATACTCAGAGACAGGCATTTAGATTTGATTCCCTAGAAATCAATTTTGCCTTTGGATGAAAAAACCCCAGCTTTTGAGGAAAAGTTCATTAAAAATAGTAGGTTGTCATGTTTTGTTTCAGTAGGTGCAAAAAGACTTTATAATAAACCTGATATTGCAAGAAAAGGTTATTGAAATGTATGTGCTAAAACCAGTTTGAAGTATACACTCTTTGAATAAAAAATTAAGAATCAGAAATATAAATTTTATGCCTGAATCAATGCTCATGGAAATCAGCTCCCTTTAAGAGATTTGTTTTAAGTCCTTGTACAACAAAGCTGAATTCCTATGGAAGTAGAAGGAATTGTAGCAGATCTCAGTATCTCATAGAGTGTTTTTCCATAGTGACACTAGGTTTTGAAAACAGCAATGACAAGAAGTGAAATTTAATATGGACCAAACCTTGTGTGAAAGATGCAATATAGAAATTATCTGCCAGGGCATCTCTTGTGTTACCATTTGGATGGGTTCCAGTTCCTGACTTTACCTCAGACTTTATTTGCTTTTTTAATATTTCATTTATTTTCAAATACACCATAGTGAACATTCTCAAAATAAAATTTGTCATCTTAAAAAGTACGTAGATAATATGCATTAGCTATATCCCAGGCAGCTGATCCTTGCTGCTTCTCATGGTCTAAATATTAACTTTAACTGTGTGAATTTACCTTAGCAAGAATGCTTGAATGAAATCTCAAATAAGAGAAAATTCAGGACTGCTTTTTTCTCTCTCTCTGTCTTCAAGGAGACTGTTTCCAAAGCACCTTAAGGACATAGGTGCCTGATTCCCACTGACTGCTAATTGCAGTTAAACACCTCACTTCCCCTGACAAAGTATGTGGGGAATAACTCCCACAGGTACCTTTCATTCAGTCATACTAAAAGTAACACCACAGGTCACATATCTAAGGACCTTAGTTTATTAATTGCACTCAAGATTTCTTCCCTGTCGGGTTCTTTTATAAATATTAAATGCAGCTTCCTTCTGTAGTATAGACCATTCTCAGTTCCTAAGTTAATCAGGAAGTTTTATCTAACAAATTCTCTGCTGTCACTCTGTCTAAGACTATAATTTAGTAAATCTCTTGATCTTTAAATTCCTGCCCCNCATCTCCACCCCCACCTCCACTCCCCTGCCCTGCACCATATAATTGATTTTTTGGTACAGTTCTTAATTTTATGACAGTGTAGTGCAAAAATTTCTGAAGGAGATGTGAAGAAAATGTTAACTCTTCTGAAAGAAGCATTTATTTCATGATCAGCAACTTTCAGGAGGGAGAAAGGAGGAGATGTCTGATTCAATGACTTCAATAGCTCCTGCCAGTTACATGTTCCTGTAACTTATGCTGCCTCTAAAATTAGCTGATTCCCACAACATTTCCCTGGAGAAACACCTACAGTCTTTCATAAGATTTGTTATCAACTTTGATTTGTTTTTTTTTAATTTTTAAATTGAAGAATGTTATTAGTGTAGTTGGATTAATAAACCTTAAAGCATATGCTCAAAAATCTTTAAGCAACTGATAAGAATCCATATTCAGTTTGGAAAGGCCAAAATTGGTTACAACCTGTAGATTTTTTTGTTTCCATTACAGATTCTATACTTTATGAAGAATTCACCTAGAATGTTAAATCTAAAGTGAAAGTTAATTGTAGGACCTGTGTGGACACATCCATAATATTCTACGCTTCCTCTGTCACATCCCAAACCAATATTAACATTCAAGTGATCCTTTTCTCCCTGATACTCAGATGACCCATGAGCTATTTTTGTTTGTTTGTTTGCTTCTTAATTTACCATGTCATGCTTTCCCACTAGGTCGTTTTAATAATAGCATATAACAGATATTGGAAAATGAAATTCATTTTAACTCTCAAAGGAGGTCCCTCCAAAGCCTGAATGAGTCACAGCATTTAGGATACCTGTGGGATGTCATTGTGCTTGTTTTAAGTGCCCATATTTAAGGGCAATATTTGTTCAATATTTTCACCAGCACTATGCTCATTTTAAAAATGAAACATTTCTAACTACATAGCTAAGAGAGTACAGAAATCTTGCCTTTTCAAACTCCAGTGCTTTGTGCCATGGAACAACACACTTGAGACAGTCTTTATCTATCCCCTTACCTACTGGGGAAACAAGTATCCTTGCAGACAATATCAGAAAGTTTTTTTGTTACCTGGCACAAGAGATATGAAACAATGCTAAATAACTTTTTAATGTGTAAATTTATCTTGAACCTGCAGATTTCTTGCCATTTTCTTCTGAGTTGTTCAGTAAATAAGGAGGTTCAGGCTATTGTTTCTCTAGAAAAAGGAAAGAAGAAATAAAATTGGCTAAATAAGGATTATGTAAAAAGGTGAAATTTAATAAAATCTCTATGAAAATGGAAAAGGACAGAGGGGTGAATGAGAATATTCAGAATTTAGAAACAGCATGAAACATTTTTTAATTGAAAGACCTAGAAAAGCTAGGTCTATTAATAAATTGAATAACAATAAAGTTGACTAAAAATACTTTAGGTAAGTGAGGGTTCTATGAGAAAAAAGAAAATAACCTTTGACAAGTGAGTAAGGAAATACTGCTTCCATAAAGAAAATCACCAATCATGAAAGGCAAATAATGAAATATTGGGAAATATACACATAAATAGATATCTTTGTACACCTGAAAGAGCAAGTTTAAAATGATTTTGTTAACAAAAGAACTCCAAGTTGGCAGGTGTGCAAGAGTAATTGGATTGGAGAAAGCCAATAGAAATTTGAGCAAGTGAGGAGCAGATACTCTGCTTTTGTCGATTATGGAGGCATGGATAACTGATTTCTAGTTATATGATTTTGTTTATATATTTTAGCTGTACAAGGTGAATTTCTGTTGACGGTAAATTTGCAAAGAAACATCTTGATTTAGCCTAAAGGCAGAATTTTACACCAAGTAGAGAAGAATACATGATTAACTGAAGGTAATTCTGATAATTTACTTTTACATCAAGTTCTCCTAGTCTACATGTAAATCAAAACTTTGTTGTTAGTCAGAGTCCTATTCAGAATACAGGGGAAAAAAAAAGCTTGCATTTCAGTTGCTATATATCATTAACTCGTGCTGGAACAACATTGTCATGCAGTACAAATTTGAATGATTTTTTTTTCCCCATCATAATTTCACACTGCAATGCCAGCATGATAGACTCATAATGGGCTCCCTATAGACACATACAGATATCATTTTGTCATGGTTATCTCACCTTGTAACAGCACTGAAAGCAGTTGGTCTCCATGGTCTTGCATTAAACTGTCACATCATTGTTAAAATTCTCTGTTTCAGGAAATGGTGATGGTACATCTTGAGTGCTATGAAAAATAACTACTTCATTGCCCATACTCAGTGGTTCTGTAAAACCAGATTACTCTTTTATTCACGAATGGGAGGGGAAAACATTTTTCAATAGCAAGTGATGACAGAGATTAATCATTTTCTTTGGTTGTTTAGCTGTCTCAAAACAATCACACCAACATTTTACCAGGCCAGTACTAAATCTTGTGGCAATATTTCTGTTTCTAGGTGCCTGTACTTTGGCTTGCTCTGATTTTTATGTCATTTTAAATATGCTCCAAACATGCAACTTTTCCTTATGATTAGTTAATTTCTCATACTACATATAGCTCAGCTACTCCACTCACAGAGGACACTTACTTAATTTTTTTTTCATTTCTGGGTATTAATTTCTCATTGTTTTTTTCTACTTGTATCCTGATCATAGCTTCACACCAGTTCACTGAGATCGTAGATGGAAGAGAAGCTTATTATCTACTTACTGCAAGAAAAGAGGTTTATAAGAAAGATAGAGGCTTTTTCCAAAGCCTGTAGTGACAGGACAAGAGATAAAAGTTTTGAACTGGAAGAGGGTAGGTTGAGATAGGACAAAAGGAAGACATTTTTTACAGTGAGGGTGGTAAGACACTGGAACAGGTTGCCCAGAGAGGTTGTGGATGCCCCATCCCTGTTCAAGGTCAGGCTGGATGGGGCTTTGAGCAACCCCATCCAGTGAAAGAAGTCCACCCATAGCAGAGGGATTGAGCTAGATGATCTTTAAAGGTCTTTTCCAAGCCAAAACATTCTATGACTCTTTGATGCTATGACCCCAAACATAGGATAATACCGATCAAGACCAATGACAGCAGTAAAAACCACAGGACAGTTTATGACCAGTTTATGTTGATAAGCAGCTGTATTCTTGGTGGTCTGTTTCATCAGCATGGAAATGAAAGTATCTCGTGTGACACAATCCCCAAAACCTTGCAGTCAGCTTGATGTACGTTTTTACACATCAATTTGCCATCTAGTATGCTCCTTGTTTATTGTAAGTAAAATGACATTCTCTGTCAAGTCACATATTTCTAGTCTCTTCAAAATGACATCTTCAGTGCCAGTCAAGCCACTGTCATGGGCAACAGTGTAAATGACAGCCCATACTGGATCTGGATAATGGGGTTTATTGAAGAACAAACCAGATTAAAGCTCTTATCATACTGAGTTATCCCACACACTTATCCACTTGCACTTCTTCAGCACTACATTTACCATTGATTTTCTGAAAGCTCAAGCAGAAAGTCATGTTGGTTCACTCTGAGCTGTGACCCAAAGTTATCAGTCTTGTGCACTACTGACCATGGTCCCTGTGCATCCCCGAGCATTCTTTTTCACACATCTCCCTGATCTCCAAGCTCTTCTCTCACTTTCAGGATCTTTCCTCCCACCAAGGTCTTCACCTCCTTCTTTACTGACCCCCTTCTCTACAATACCACTTCTTGTTTTCAGGAGCTCATATTTTTCAGCACCAGGTCTTCTCTCTGAAAGCCCAACCCTTCAGTTCTCCCAGTCTAAACAATCTTTGTGCAGAAGCACAGCAGGTGATCAAGTAGGTGATGCTCTCTCATGTCTTTCCATTAACTGAAAGATTCAAGACATGCAACTTTTATTTGGTCCAGGTGTTATGTAAATTTACAATAAGGCTGCACAATGACTGCAGCTACCAAGTTGTGGGATTCTGCTTGAGATATTTACCCACACTCACACCCACAATTATCTGCTAACAGTTACATTAAGGATATCTATTTGTGATGGAATGTTATCAAATTTCAAGGATGTCAATTCAACCAATTTCACTGGGAGTCATATTCAGCATCTTTGCTTCTATAAATTATGGGAAATTATGGAGGGTTCATTAATTCTTTATATGATAGAATTTGTGCAAGCTTTACCAGCAAGAAGCAAAAATTAACATTCAAGTCCTAGTTCAAATGCTACATACTCTGAAGTATTTGTGATTTAGATTTAAGATTAGTTTCCAGAATATTTCTAAACTTACATTTGAGTTTTTCCTAGGGTAAAATTGTGTCTTGAATACTTTGCTTATAAGGACAGCTAATTTAAACAGACATTTGTCTAAGGAGTTGTGGAATTATTAATATTCTGTTGAATCATTTAAAAGAAATTAACAATTCTGCACGTCCCCTGAGATATTTATCTGGAAAAAATGGCATCCGTGTTGTGCATCTGCTGGGCAACAAGCATATAACTGTTATATGCATGAGAATTTTAGTCTCTTGGAGAGAGAAGTTTCCATCTGTTATTAGAGTCCAGATGTACAATTATTATTTCTAATACCATCTCTCCATTCTATTTCTTTTACAGTGAGTTAATCAAGACTACTTTCATTTTATTTCAGTTTAAAATGTGTTATAAAAATGAATGTAGAAAAAGACATCATTACAAAACAAAACAAAAAAAAACCACAAAAAACCAAACAACCCAACATCCACAAAAAAACCCCAATCTCCCCCAAAAAAACCAGAACAGCCACAATCAGAAAGAAGAGCAGAAATCCAAACAAAAAAATGCCAAGCAAAACCAATTTTTTTAATCCTTGCAAATATGTTGCCTTTAATACGTTAACATCAGGGAAAATTTTGGCTACATAGATGCGTTGTATATTCTTATAACTGTGTGCACTTCATAAGTTATTCCTTTTATTTGAGCTGTAAATCTTATTATTGTTTCCACTCAAACTGTAAGTCCTGAAAATCACAAATGCAGGAGAAGGTTCCTCAGTCCTAGAGATATAAATGAAACAATAGTTGTCCTTGAGCTGACTGTGGTAACAGGTATGTTCAGCATCTCGCCTGGAACAGAGCTTTTTGTGCTGGCATCTGTAGCTTTTTGTCAGTGGGAGGTACCCAGCTGCTGTTCATGCGTCCTTAGTTTTGATGTGACTTTATAAATTTGTCTGCAGTAATGACATCTTCTCCAAAAGACAGATAGTAATGTTACAAAAAAATAAATACTGTTCTTGACAGGAATGGAAGAAACCACTCTGATGCTTTTCACGTCTTTAGACAAAAATTTCACAAGGCATTTAAAAATTAGAATGGGTTGAAAGAAAAGCCTGTAAGATCTCCTGCTGTAGTACAAGTAAAATCAGTAAGTCTCAGCTTGCACAGTTTTTATACAATCATCCTGTCAGGGGGCATGGTTTTCTATTCAGGCCCACGTTACGGTTTGTGTGACTAGCATCTCCCACATGCAAGTCTGTCTTTATTTTTCTCTACAAGGGCAACTCATACAGAGATTTATTATTTTTTTTTAAATAATTGAATGCATGTACTCTCTGCTATATGTTTGTTCTTAATTCCTATTGAAATGTGTACAGCAGTCTTGAACTAGCTGTCAAGAAAGCTTTATCTCCTGTACAAATAATTCTAACCCTTGTACTAGACAATTCTAATGTGTCTGTTCTCTCCTTGTTCTGAAGTTTTCGGATACTTTGGTATCCTAAGTTCAGACTACTGAGTGCTTAAAAAATAAAAATATGACATCAAATCCCATAAGGATGCAGGGTAGTTTGTAGAAGACAAGATACCTAAGTTATGGATGTCCTCCTTCCCCTCCTAACCCCATGGAGTTAGTAATGGCTTAACTCTGATAGCCAGAGATGTAAAACAAATAATCTGGATGCAGATTTAGAAAAATGGAGCATCTGGGAGATGAGATTCTGTTTTTAATGCTTCTAGATTAATCTCCGGTATTCCATGCATTTGTTTTAGATTAGTACTGTAACCAAAGAGTTAACTATGTTTGTTGGGGACACCCTCAGCTGGAAAAATTCACTCTATGGAGGTCAGTGGAGTCTTGTAGAAGCAGAATATTTTGCCACATATAGTATCCCTTGCATGACTGGAGGCTTTATTCTTTCCTTGTTAATATTTGAATACACCTATTATGCATATACTCATAAACTGTATTAAAAGAATGATTAAGGTTTCAAAATCTGGAAAAGCCAGAAATGATGTTGCCAGTGTGATTTCCTGTACTCTCTCTCTTCCTCTCTATGCAAATCCATTATAATCTGAACCTACATAATTTCATTTTGCTTACAGTATACACAATACATTTAACCCAAGAGTAGATGTTCCTACACGTATACTCCAATATTCTTATGTGTCAGTTAAATTTCAGAATACTATACATGTCTTCTGTTTACAGGGTTATTTAAAATTTTAGATTAAGAGACAATAGCTACTTTCTCTGCTTTTTCCCTGGAATCTAACAATTGAGGGGACTTATTAGATTTATTACACAAGACTCTTGTCTTCTACCAGGAAAAGAGGAAATTGCCTTGAGTTTCACCAGGGTAAGTTTAGATTGGATATTAGGAAAAATTTCTTCACCAAAAGGGTTAGCAATCATTGGAACAGGCTGCCCTGGGAAGTAGTTGAGTCGCTATTCCTGGAAGTATTTAAAAAACATGTGGACATGGTGCTTAGGGACATGGTTTAGTGGTGGACTTGGCAGTGCAAGGTTAACAGTTGAACTTGATGGTCTTAAAGGTCTTTCCAAAACATTCTGTGATTTAATGAATAATATTTGGTGCAGTGTTAATTCAATCATAAATATAATCTTGATTTTTGGAAAAATATTTCTTCTATCACATTCAGGCTGCTGATACATATTGTTAATAGAAAGCTGATGTGTTACCTAATAAAAATTGTCATGTAAGCAATTTGATATCCTCTCATTAATACCCAACACTCTCACAATTCATTTATGCAGATTAAGAAGTTCATGAGAGGTGATGAGTACTTCTATGAAAAGATCTAATGAATAAGTACACAGCAAGTAGCAGTAGCAAATCTATTTTTTCGGTTCATGTAATATTTGGATGTATTTTAAACTGAAACATATAATATTCTTTTAGGTAATTTAATAAGACTGGTGAATAAAGAAATAAGTTTTTTTTCCTTGACTGTGGTGTTATATTTGGTCCCCAGTACAAGACAGACAGTGATGTAGTAGAGTGAGTCAAACAGAGAGCCAGCAAGATGGTTCAGGGATTTATGCAGGCTGTACAGGAAGAGATTGAAAGAACTGGATCTGCTCAACCGTAGAAGGGAAAGAATAAGAGGAATTTTATTGTTGTCTGCAAGTACCTAAAGGATGGTTATCAATTATTAGAGAAGAGGTAAACAGACCTCTCTAATCTTCAAATGATCATTAGATTAATTTTTTTAATTATTCTTATTTTTTAACATGAGGATGGCTGAAAACTTGGACAGGTTTCACAAGGTAGTTGTGGAATCAATATGCTTGGATATACTCAAAGCTCAACTGAGCCAAGTCGTGAGCAAACTGTTCTAATTGGATCTGCTTTGAGCAGAGGGCTAGACATGGTGACCTCCAGGAGTTCCTTCCAAACTAAGTTATTTAATGATTCTGTGATGTTTGACGTTAAAATTAACAATGTGCCAAATTTGCATCTACACATGTGCTCCAAAGAGGGGATTCAATTGCCTAAATATAGGTATCTACTAACATTTTGGACTCCAAGACTCTCCAAGACATCTAGCCTTTGCAGATGTCTTTAACTTCCAGAACATCTCAAATAACAGAAGGAAGTTACATCTAGACAACTGAATCCTGTATCTTTTGCAAATAGCTGTACCACTGAAGTTGGTATGGAGCTCTCTGAAGAAATCATAAATAGCACAAACATGTACAGATATTTCCTGTTGTTCACTTGCAATCCAAATTCGATAACCTACCATTTCTAAAAAAAAAAAACACCAAACCTTAGTGGTCAGATTAATTTGCCATTTACTTGTTGTAAAATTGTTGAACTGCTGCATTTATCTCTATTATTACTACTACTAATACTATTACTAGTATAATTTTCATGCTGGTTATACTCCCAGACTTTTCAGAAAAACATTCATTTAGTTGAACTTTGTTAAAATAAAATAAAAAATAATAATAATTCAAGAACACCTGACTAGAAAGGACTTTCTGAACTAATAATTCCAGTCTCTAGTGACAATAGCCACCATTCTCACAAACTGTTTTCCTACATGAATCAAGCTTTGACTTTCTGCAACTATTAGTGTAAAAAATACTTTTCAGAGTCGGTGATATTTCATCCTAACCATTCCAGCTGAAAGGTTTTTCCAGAATCTCACTGCTCTCTACTGATTAACATTTCCTACTATGTAATCTAAAATTGTTTGTGAAAAATCAATATCACTTTGTACCTCTAATACTTACCCTTTAACTTAAATAGTTGTTCACCTTTTTTTTGTGATTTTTCTCATTGGCAGATTCAGGAGAAACACTTATATCTCCTTTCAGCCTACATTTTGCTACACTAGACAATTTAAACTTTCTGAGTTCTCTGTTGTGTGACAGGCTATTTCCCTGGTCATTTACTGGCCTTTTTGACATATTTTTTTGTTACAGAATCAAGAACAGTCCAGGTTGGAAGGGACCTCAAAAGATCATTTGATCCAAACTTTCATGGGAAATGGAGCCTAGATGAGATTATCTAGCACCCTGACCCAGTCACATCTTGAAAACCTCCAGTGATGAGGCCTCTACCATGTCCCTGGGGAAGTTTTTCCAGTGAATGTTCTCACTGTAAAAAACTTCTTTCTTACATCTTCTTGAAAATCAATGCTTTCTCTAATGAGAATCTTCCTTTATTTTGCCAATATGCATCTGAAGTAGAAAATACTGTGCCATTCCTCTGACTTTCTATCCAAACAGCTCTATGGATTGAATGGTTAATCCTTTGTTCTCGGAGAAGGCTTTTAGTAAAGCAATGATCTTGCCTTGGAACCAAGACATTAAAAAATGTTATTTCAACAAGTAGAGTTCACCCGTCATTGCTGGAGGTTTAGACAGTTCGGGTTCTAAATGCACCTTATTTTTCAGTGCATAACCCATGTGCAAGAGATGCACATGTAACCTACTTTAGTGTCAGGCTTAGTTTGACATTTTAAGAGTTGAGACTTTAAAGACTAACATAAAATATTTTTTAGTTTTATGCTTTCATCCCTGGAAAATGTCTAGAAGTCTTACCACTTCATAAACCTATTACTTTGTTGTAAAGTATCTGAATTCAATGAAGTTGATCGTAGACCACATTTGTATTAGTATAATTTTGTAGAAACTAATGGAGTTATACAAAAGATAGATGTATATTTTTACCTTTTTACAAATAGGTGCATTATTAAAAAAAAAAAATGTAATAGCAAAGATTTCCTGCCTTTAGTGAGTAAGGATGTGATCTAACAGATTTAAGCATCCAGGGAGTTCTTGTTAAGCAGGATGTCTATAGGGTTCAGGAAGTCTCTCATTTCTCTGACATATTCATAATGCAGATAACTTTCTGTGGTTGTGGCTTTTCTACTATGAATGAGAAGGAATTATTTAGACCTATTTTTTAGGTGGAAATATAATTCTGAAGTATCAAATATTAGAAACATATTTTCATTCCACTTTTTCTATTGGAACAACTGCATTCTTTAGATTTGACCAGGGGTTTCCTGGATTATTTATGACACACTGAAAATATTTTTTCCTTTTATGATTTATTCCTTAACATTAGTCTCCGAAAAACAAAATAATGCTGAGGTTTTGACATATGAAACATGATTATGAGTCAGCTGACTGCATATATGTCTTCACAGAATATCTACAGTTCTATAAAAATGACTATTTTTTAAACAACTTCATATATGTAAAAGACTCTTGCAAGTAATGCTGCATTCACGAAATTGCTTCCCAGTGATTCTTTTTCCTTTTCTTGACTATTTATGCTTTAATTTACCTTTCCATTAGTTGAAAAAATGATGGCTATGTGGTGAGTTGACACTGACTAAAAGCCAGGTGCCCTCCAAAGCTGTTCTATCACTCCTCTCCTCAACTGGACAAAGAGGAATATAACAGAAGGCTTGTGGGTCAAGATAAGGACAGGGAGAGATCACTCAATAGCTACTGTCATGAGCAAAACAGACTCAACTCAGAAAAATTAATTTAATTTATTACCAATCAAATCAGAGTCAAGTAATGAGAAAATAAAACCAAATCTTAAAAGAAAACACCTTCCTCCCATCCCTCACTTCTTCTCAGGCTCAACTGCACTCCCGAATTCTCTTCCTCCTCCCCACCAGAGGCACAGGGGGATAAGGAATGGGGGCTGTGGTAAGTTCATCACACCTTGTCTCTGCCTCTCCTTTCTCCTCAGAGGAAGGACTCCACACACTCTTCCCCTGCTCCAGGATGGGGTCCTTCTCACGGGAGACCATCCTCCACAAACTTCGCTAACGTGAGTCCTTCCCACAGGATACAATTCTTCACAAACTGCTCCAAAATGGGACCTTTCCACACGGTGCAGACTTTCAGAAGCAGACTGCTCCAGCGTGGGTCCCCCACAGGGTCACAAGTCTTACCAGCAAACCTGCATTGGCATGGGCTCTTCTATCCACATGGCCACAGGTCCACCTTCCCATGGGGATACAGCCTCCTACAGCCATCCACCGGCTCCGGCGTGGGGTCCTCTACGAGCTGTAGGTGGACTAAAATCCCATCATCCCTCCGCCATGGGCTGCAGGGGGACAGCATGTCTCACCATGGTCTTCTCCAGGGACTGCAGGGGAATCTCTGCTCTGGTGCCTGGAGTACCTCCTCCCCCTCCTTCTTCACTGACCTTGATGTCTGCAGAGTTGTTCCTCTCACTCCTCTCTCCTGGCAGCTCATGTCCAGCAATTTTTTTCCCCTTCTTAACTATATTATCCCAGGGACACCACCACTGTTGCTGATGAGCTTGGCCTCAGCCAGCAGCAGGTCCGTCTTGGAGCCGGCTGGCATTGGCTCGGTTGGACGTGGGGGAAGCTTCTTGCAGTTTCTCACAGCAGCCACCACCTCTGTGTCCCTTCCCCCACCCCCTGCTACCAAAACCTTGCCACGCAAACCCAATACACGCTAGTACCAATGGAAGCAGAGATCTCATTTCCATCTTGAGGATGAAGTCTGAAAAAGAGGTATAAAGTCTGAGAACTGAAACTAATTACTTTGGTGCGGGAGTGTGCTGGCAAAAAAAAATTATGAAACTATATCCTTAGTAAATACTTATGCTATATTTTTCCAGACCTTCAGCCCCAGAAACTGTCAGTTAGCAATTCCTTCCTTGCAGTAATTGAAGTAAGCTAATTTAATATTTTTAATTCATCTTTCAGACATATTTTACCCTTGTGTTTTCAGTGTAGAGAAAAGTTGTGTAGCAGCTGCATCATCTGTTACATGCTCTGACGATAGTTATTTGCCACTCAGGGAAAGCAATGTCAAAATATTTATGCAGATCATAATTTGTTTACCTGCTTTTTATGCTAATACAAACCCACTATTTTATGATCAAGCTCTGAATTACAGTGTGCATTATACCATTATATTATATTATATTATATTATATTATATTTATTATGTTACATAACATTACATTACATTATATTATATATTAGTACTATATATTAAGTCACAAATTACATCAATACATTTTGCATAAAAAATTCCCATAAATGTGCTCTCACCTGCATGAAAGCATATATTAATGGGACACATACCTTTTCACAGGACTGTATGGAAATATTTATTCATGGGGCAGACTTCTCTTTGAAAGCATCATTGGCTGATGGAGAGAGGAGTTCAATGGATGAAGGAGCACAATTTTTTCCAAGTTCTTATGGCATGGTGATGGGGTTGCCAAAGTCATCCTCTGGGATAATGTTGCTTTCCGTGTTCTTGGAGCTGCAGCGGGGGACTACTGGTTCTGGAGTCCGAGGGCAAACACCTCACCCATGGGGACTCTCACCTCGGGGCCAAGTGATTACGACATCAATATGATGGATGTGCAAAACGGCGTTTATTTAACTGTATCACAGGTTTATACACTCCCTTTATGGGGCGTGGCCACTGTGGGGCTCTGTGCAAGCCATAGGGGTGTGTCTAAGCTAACCGTACAACGTGAGATCTTCCGAAGGGGATTCCCTACAGATAAGAGGGTGGAGGACAAAGGTATGGAGAAGGACACTGTTTCTTACAGCAGCATGTGTGAGGAGGGAAAGGAAATATGTATTCTACATCTGCATGTGAGCCAACAAACAGCTGGTATTTACTGCCAGTGCCACTGGTACATGTCATATTTGAATAAATTAAGTTCTATTTTATAACTTACTTAATACAGTATGGTCATTGATACTGCAGTATTGATGCTTGACAACACTAAAAAGCCTCCTTTAAAATACTTCAGTAAACTTACAACCACTACAAGAATCAAAACTTTTCTTTGATTCCCTACAGTCAGGTAATCTGAATCTTAATTTTTTTTTACCAGAAGTTAAAACCCACTCTCTGCTGTCCACAGCTCTCTATTTGCACCTATGATATTTCTTGCCTACTAGTCCTCCTGTAACAAATATCCCCAGAATGTCAGGAACAGACACTGGACATTTACACCCCTCCTGAGGAACGGTGTCCCTGCCATGACTTGTCACAGGGAGTGGTTGCAATATCCCAACCAGACATGTTGAGGGCTGGGAGCTCTTGAGTCACTATGATTTTCTCAGATTTCAGACTCTCTCCAATGATAGGGCTGTTACCATAGGATCAAAATGTGAGGGGTTTCTTCTGATTCTATAGGGGCAGCAGTAGTTCCTAAAACATGTTCACACTATTAACAAAAACTATAAGAATGTTAAGTATTTATATTAAAAATTACCTAATACAATTGTCAATATCTCTGTTAAGATACTCTCTACAAAGGGTTGGTTTTGGGAGACAATTTCTGAAACAGGGAATGCTAAGAAAGAGGAGAGTGGTATTGAAAACCTTTTTTTCCTGTTTTTAAGAATGAAGCGCTTTTTTATGTACTTGTTAATTTTCTGTCCTTTAAAAACAAATAATCAAACAAACAAAAAACAAAACTACAAAACCCCCAAACAAACAAACAAAAAATCAAAAAAACCCAAACCAAACCAAAACCAAAACACCACCCCCCCACAACAACAACAACAAAAAAACACCACCAAAGGCCAAATTACAGATAACTAGGTATTTAATCTGAATTAGTATCTACCTTGTTAGCTAGTTCTCAGTTAACTTTAAGGCTGTGTCAGAAGAGAATATTTTCAAAAGAATGGAACTGTTAGGAGAAAATAATTCTAGCCAGTTAAAATTTTTAAAAATGGCCTGTAACAACTCCATTAAGGTAGGTTGGCAGCTATGCCTAGCTACCTTTGTTTCCCTGAAGGTCAAAATGCTAAAGACCACAGGGAAAAGGAATTTATGCTGCAGACATATGTCCATTCATATGCAAAACAGCTTTTTATTTTTATTTTCTTCTGCTCTACATTTTACAATTTAAATGTATAAAGTACCAGCTCATTTCAGTGGTTTTAGTATTTTACCTTTTTTTCCCCAAGTTTCTTCAGTGTCAAGTATCATCAGAACAAATTAAAATATGTAGGTCCTGGTTCACACTATAAGCCCTTTAGAACACTTCTTTTTACTTCAGATTAGATCTTGCACCTTTGGTTGCTATTTATGAGAATACCAATTTATCTTGTCTTCATCTGGCATATGTAAATTAGGTGCAAGTGGATTAGCTCTGCCCTGTTTTCCCACAATGAAAGCTAATTTAAATTTTTTTATTCTTTAGTAGATTTGCCAAACTGAATTTCTGGTTCCATGTTTCCGGGATAAAGAGTAAGGCAGTTTAACGCCTTCCACTGTTTTCAGCTTTAGTCGTGCAGCCATATACTTAAAATTGTCACAAAGTGGAATATGAGTTAAGTTAAAGCTTGAGTGGCTCAAAGCTTACTCGTTAACTTCCATAGTTTACACTTTGTATTTCTGTATCCAAAAACCTAGATCTCGTGCTGCTGTGGTTTGCTGAAAAGGGCTGAAATTTAGAACAAATCCCTGTTTCCTAAGGAAACAGGTCTGATCTGTTATGAGCTGCTGAAGCCAGTAGCCCAACAATGGGGACACTGCTGCAGTCCCATGCTCCCAGGTCCAACCAGCAGCGAGGCTGGGAGGGTTTTCCCAACAGGCACACGCACACACACATACAGTATGTATACTCACGGCCAGCCACACAGACCAACACAGACAAGAAACATAGCGCTTGCACAAACAAAACCAGCACCAACAGCCTGATCCAATTTCTTTCTCTGGCCAATGAGGATTAAAGTTATTTGGAGGAAAATATATATACATGTATGTACATACATAGAACATGGATGCCCCTAGTAGCTGGGCTCAGACCCTTAATCTACCCAGGAGCCTCCCCTGGATCCCACTCTCTCCTGCTCCTGGTACCTGGGCAGAAGAGCCCAAGACTACACACCATGACAGTTGCTGGTACTCAGACCTGTACACACACCAACAAATGCTCAGACACACACGTGCACATACAGACACACCATGGACTGGCTTTAGACTACCCAGCAGCTGGCTCCAGGATCTCTTGGTGTCCTAGTGACACAGACACATGCAAACATATCTCTAAAGTAGCTGACCCAGACCTATGGCCTCATCAGGAGCTGGCCCGCAGATCTCATGGTCTCCTCAATCACTTACTTGGACCTCCTCTAACTCATAGACCTTCTGGTTGCTCCAGTATCCTGTCCAGAATTCGGGCAGCTCCAACACCTGGCTCTCAATTCTCTCATCCTGCTCTCTGAGTACTCCAGTCTGATGTTTACACACTCTGACACAAGCACCCACACGATGCACATGCACCTTGGTCTCTCCAGTTGCTGACCCCAAGACAGCCCCTCTCACGCATGGTCCTACTCCCATTGCTGGCACTCAGACACCCCCATACTCATGGCATAGAATAGAGTCTCTCACTCAGGAAAACAGTTAGAAATGGAGTTTAACAAGAAGAAAAGACCAGTCAAGCACAGGACATGGTCAGACACACACACTGACCAGAATCTCTTTACAGGTCACCTGCACTTTTTATGCCCTTATCTCTCTATTTTCCTGCCTTTTTTCCTCCTCTGAACATCCCATAACTAGTCTCGTACAATCTCCAAATGCTCTTCCCCTGCACCCCACAAAAAGCCCCGGACTCCTGGTCAGTGAGCCCTGCAGTCTTGGAGGTGCCTGACATGCTGCCCTTGCCAACTCCTGGTGTGGGATTGGGCCCTGGGGCTGAGGCTCCCCTGGAACAGCCTTAGGGGGGAACCAAGGTGGGGGTTGATGACCCTGACTGGGGCATTGGGGTGCCCCTGCCTGCCATCCTTCATGTGTGTGGAGAAGACTCTCTAATCACTTACAATAACCCATAAAACAATTTCACATGTCCATTAATTTCACCTGAAAGCAAAATTATTTTTTACGTTGTCATGCATGTCTGAAAAGTTATTTCCATCTCTTCATTCTCTTCTAAAAGACAGTTCTTGAGGAAAGCTGTTACCAGCATAGACTTCAGTTATTTACTTTTATGGGCCACATTTAAAGAATTATTTAAAGGATCCTTAGAGATGGATTAAAGGAAGGTTGTTTAGAGGGAAAAAGCCATTGAACAGGTTATTTAAGAGTAATAGCTTAATAAAACAGAGAAATAAGGCAAAAGCTAAAAAGGAGGGTAACTGTGGTAGGCAACTGGAGGAACGAGGTTTGGGATACATAAACAGGGCAGGAGACTGTTCACTTGAAAGACTATGTCCTCATTCTTATCTTCCTTTAACATTGCATCATAGTCATCTCTTTACTGCTGCCTTTTCTCAAATTTCCTGGATGATTTGTCATGTCTTTGCTGGTCAGCAGTACAGGTACAGGTCTGAAAAAAGAGGGACTTGGAAGGCAGTAGGCAGGATGAGTGGGAGAATTTTTTTGTTTCCTCTCAATTTATAGTTCCTCCCTGATGCAGAGGAAACAAATAAGAATGTAACGCTTGGAAGAAAAGGAGTGCTCAAACCCAGTTTTCTTTTCTGCCCCACTATTTATTTGCCTCCTAATCCTCACCTGAAAAATCCTTTAGGAAGATATTACCACTGCTTGCAACCATTTTCTACTCTGAACATAGGGTGGTCAAACTTAGAATCAAACTTGTGCGTTTTTTAAGTGGTTCAATTTTTAGCAATGTCATCTAGCTATCTTATCGTTCTATATATCATCAATACCATGATCTGTGCACAATAAACCTGCTGTATCCCATCGTATCATAAGGTAGTGAACTCATAAGCTATTACCCTATATATTATACTTCTGTTTACATTATGAGTGCTGTAATACAAAGATTAACAGAGGTAAATGGAGGTTTAATCAAATGAATCACCTAGGAGACTGCAGGACCATGTGCTGCAACCAGCTACTGTTTGTGGAGGTGTCAGTGACTAATATCCATCCCTCTTTTTTTCTTTTTTTCTCACAATATTCTCTAGGGAAATTGATATCCAAATTAAGACTGATAATAGTAATAAAGAATCATAGAATGGCTTGGGTTGGAAGGGACCTTAAAAGATCATCTGGTTTCAACCATCCTGCAGGTGTGCCACACACTAGACCAGGTTGGCCAGGGCTCCATCCAACCTGGCCTTGAACAATTCCAGAGATGGGGCTTCCACAACTTCTCTGGACAACCTATTTCAGTGCCTCACCACCCTCACAGTGAAGAATTTCTTTCTAATGTCTAATCTAAATCTATCCTCTTTTAGTTTAAAATCATTACCCCTTGTACTATCATTATCTCCCTGAGTAAGGAGTCCCTCTCCATCCTTTTTATAAGATCCCTTTAAGTATTGAAAGGCCGCAATGAAGTCTCCCCGGAACCTTCTCTTCTCCAGACTGAACATCCCTAGGTCTCTCAGCCTTTCTTCATGGGAGAGGTGCTCCAGCCCTCTGAGCATCTCTGTGGCCCTCCTCTGGACTCGCTCTAACAATGCCAGTGTTTTCAGCACAAATCCAAAACACAGCCTCATACTAACTACTATGGAGAAAATTAACTCTCTCTCGGCTGAAACCAGGACAGCTGGAAACAGTATTGATAAGACAGATATGTTTTACCTGCTGCTGCTCAATGCTTACACAAAGCCAAGGCCTTTTCTGCTTCTCACACCACCCTGCCAGCGGGTAGGCTGGGCGTGCACAAGAAGGTGGAAGGGAACACAGTTGGGACGGCTGACCTAGACTGGTCAAAAGGATGTTCCATACCTTATGATGTCATGCTCAGCAATAAAAAGCTGGGGGAAGAAGGAAGGAGGGATGTTTGGAGTAATGACATTTGTCTTCTCAAGTAACCGTTACATGTGATGGAGCCCTGCTGTCCTGGGGATGGCTGAACCCCTGCCTGTCATGGGAAGTGGTGAATGAATCCCTTGTTTTGCTTTGCTTGCATGAATGGATTTTGCTTTACCTATTAACTGTCTCTATCTCAACCCATGAGTATTCTCACTTTTACCTTTCCAATTCTCCCCTCATCCTGACAGGGGTGAGTGAGTGAGAAACTGTGTGGGATTAAAGCAGCCAGGGTTAAACCAGGACAGCTAGGTCTTCTAGTTTATGGATTTGATTCCTTTGGCGATACATATTTTTTTTTGTTTTATTCTTTCAATTTTCCATGCTTTTCTAATCCAAGGATATAGTGACCTTTTATAAAATTATGGGATTTCCATTTCATGTCTTCAGAATTAACTGCACTTTCAAGTTCTTTTCCCTTCCTATTTTGTTGTTCTTGTTGTTATTATTATTCCTTAAGTATAGCTCATGTTATGATTAGGATAAGGTCATCCTGGTCACTATATAAGATATGAACATATTGTACCTTCCTTTGGGGAATTAAATGTTTCCCATACTTCAACTTTATTTTTCTTGTGTTTCTCTGAATTCTTCGAAATTTCCTATCACTTTTAAAATTGAACAAAGAGCACAGCATCTTCTCTTACCATGAACATTTCCAATACCTATCACAGCATCACGGCATCACAGAATGGTAGGGATTGGAAGGGGTCTCTGGTGATCATCTAGTCCAGCCCCACCCTCTGCCCCCCCCAGCTAAAGCAGGATCCCCTAGAGCACAGGTTGCACAGCATCATGTCCAGTTGAGTTTTGAATATCTCCAGGGAAGGAGACTCCACAGCCTCTCTGGGCAGCCTGTTCCAGTGCTCTGTCACCCTCACAGTAAAAAAGTTTTTCCCCATATTGAGATGGAACTTCCTGTGTGCCAGTTTGTGCCCATTGTCCCTTGTCCTGTCACTGGGCACCACTGAGAAGAATCTAGATCCTTCCTCTAGACATCCACGCTTTAGATATTTATAAGCACTGATCAGATCCCCTCTCAGTCTTCTCTTCTCCAGGCTAAGCAGACACGGGTCTCAGCCTTTCCTCATATGAGAGATGCCTCAGTCCCCTAATCATCTTTATAGCCCTCTGCTGGGCTCTCTCCAGTAGTTCCTTGTCTTTCTTGAACTGGGGAGCCCAGAAGTGGATGCAATATTCCAGATGTGGCCTCACCATAGCAGAGTAGAGGGGGAGAATAACCTCACTCAACCTACTGGCCACACTCTTGATGCATACCAGGATACCATGAGGGCTCACAGAGAGCTTGTTGTCCACCAGGACTCCCAGGTCCTTCTCTGAATCACTGCTTCCCAACAGGTCAACCCCTAATCTGCGCTGGTGCAAGAGGTTATTCCTCCCTGGATGGAGGACTCTACACTTGCCTTTGTTTAATTTCATTTGATTTCTCTCAGCTCAACACTCCAGCCTATCCAGATCTCGCTGAATGGCAGCACAGCCTCCTGGTGTGTCAGTCACTCCTTCCAGTGATGTGATGAGGAAACACTCTTGTTTCCTTGTCCAGGTCATTGATGAATATATTGAATAAGACTGGACCAAGCACTGACCCTTGGGGCACACTACTCGATAGAGACCTCTAACGAGGCACTGTACCACTTATCACAACCCTCTGGGCCCTGCCATTCAGCCAGTTCTCAACCCACCTCACTGTCCACTCATCCAACCCACACTTCCTAAGCTTACCTATGAGGATGTTATGGAAGATATTGTCAAAAGCCCTGCTGAAGTCAAGGTAGACAACATCCACTGCTCTCCCCTCATCCACCCAGCCGGTTATGCCATCATAGAAGGCTATCAGATTGGTCAGGCATGATTTCCCCTTGGTGAATCCATGTTGACCACTCCCAATATCCTCCTTTTCCTCCACATTCTTAGAGATGACATCCAGAATGAGCTGTTCCTTTCCACAGATGGAGGTGAAGCTGACTGGCCTGTAGTTTCCTGGGTCCTCCTTCCTGCCCTTTTTAAAGACTGGAGTGATATTGGCTTTCTTGCAGTCTTCAGGCACTTCTCCGATTCTCCATGGCCTTTCAAAGATGATTGAGAGAGGCCTAGCAATAACATCTGCCAGGTTCCTGATTTTCCAGCTCAATTCCAATCCATTGTCTGTTTATACTGGACTGATATTCCAGAGATTACAATCTTCAGATTGTATTTCTAAGAAAAATCTTTTGTTTTTCTGACTGGTATTTTTAATTCTTTCTTCATCTTTAGTATTTTAGCCATTCAGAGGGAAGAGGACAGTCTTCTTTTCAATCTTTTTTTAAAGTAATCTAACAAGAGATCTCAGCTGCCTAATCTTTGCAGGTAAACTGAGCTCTGCATATTGTCGTGAGCTATATGGAAGTTCTGGTACAGAATACCTTTGAAGGAAAGAAAATTGTCTATCACAGTTTAACAGGATAGCTTTCCAAACTACGGCCTCTCAGAAAGTGAGACAGACTTTTTCCTGTAATTTGTGTGGGTGTCTTGTTAGTCTGAAAAAAACCCCTGTTTCTCTGGTCTTTTTTTTTTCCTGAGATGTAATGGCACATTGTAGAAAAATGTTGTGAGATCTTCAATACCTTTTCTCTTTTCTTCTATTACTGAGCATTGCTAATAAGTTGGTATATCTGTTTCTTTTTCTTTTAGTTTGATGACCCCTCTTGTTGGACACAGGATAAAAGATGGCTATTGCTACTGTGAAAGATGAGAAATTATCAGAACAGTTATGTTCTCTCATCTTTTCCATACAGAACTGTTCAAAGAGGCCAAAACATGAAGATTCTTTATTATAAGAAATAAAAGTGATGGTAACTTGACATTTTGGTAGCTAATAACAGCAGCTAACATATTGAAGAATTTTCTTTATCTCTCACTGTGTTAAAGAAATATCTCCTCATTACAGCTTTGTTTCCCATCCCTCCTTTTTTGCTCTATATCATCAGGAAATTTTTACATTCCTCCTAGCAGGAAAGAAAAGCAGCAAGAAGTTGTGACAGTAACAATTGTTAGTTAATAATTCATAATATTTGACTTACAGAGAATAAGTAGCAAAAGTTTAATTTCTCCTCATTTCAGGCATACCATATGGAAAATGTCTAAGGTTTAGGCCAAATTTCATAGAAAATTAAGTGGGAAATACAAAAGATACTAAACATAAACTTACTAGAGAAATAATGCTTCATTCTACTTATCAATATCATAAAACAAGAAAGTCTTCAGAAATTGGGTACTGGATATCTGTTCCCTATCAGCCCCCTGAGAAAAGATTTTTTAAATGGTTTCTGAGAAAGCTGTGTAACTATAAAAGGAGTGAATAAAGTTTCCCATCTGTCTTTAACAATCTAAGGTCTTGAACATTTATTCTATCATCAGAAGCTGGCAGGTGTTATCTTGTTAGAACTCCTCCTGAATGTCCAATTGTGCATCTACAGAGCAATCAGATACAAATAACAAAACCCTGAAGTTGTGGATTTGCTGTTTAAGAAACAACTTTCTCATTATTACTTTGAGAAAGGCTGTGGTCTCAGAGTTTGGCAGTTTCTGCAGCACCAACTTGAAATATTGCAGCAAAACTTACTATTAAATTTTAGCACATCACGACTGGCACTACATGTGCCTCCAAACTCACTCTTCTGGACTTTTAAATCACAAACTTTTATTAGTCCTGTGAAACAGCTAGAAAATTCCGTGTGAATCTGATATGTTCATCAAAGCTCCCAATTTACAGCAGATTAAATAATTAATTCTATATTACTTAAAGAAAAACTCCATTTGTGATAATTCATGTATGTAGTCTGCTAGAATTTATAATAAAGGATTTACAGTAATGCCTCTCAGCTCTTAATTTTCATGATATTTAATCCCGTAATACATTGGTAAATGATTGTTTGTGTTCAAAATATGAAGAATCTTTACTAATTAGGAAGTTAGGTCATGTAAAACAGATTTTAAAACTAATTCATTTTGTCATTGTAAGTTTGAAACCTCAGCACCTATCTTGTAGCTTGTGAATTGAGTCTAATTTTGCAATTTTTTAAAGTTTTTTTGTAAGGCAAAATTCTTTGTATACAGAACTGCATATATAGGCTGGGTACTTGACCATGAGCCCCATCATTGCACAGATAAAGTTGCTGTCAGCTACCACTTTACATCATGAGGGTTTTTTATTTACAATCTCACTATAGAGCTGGTTCCAAAGTACTGTTCTGATGATAAAATTCTAAGGAATAAAGAAATATGCAGCTCTGCATTTGGGTATGCTGTGGAACAGTTATAATAAAGGACACTGCTGTTAAACTTCTTTGCTTGTAAGACACAAAAAGTCTTTTCAACAGCAATTAATCCCATTCTTTTTTTATTGTTTTCCACTTTCTTTTGACATGAGGTTTTTAGCTGACACAAATCAGAACAGGCAAGCTGGCTATTCTCAATTCCCAAGTGGAAAAGAGACAGATTGGGTAGGACTAGCCTTGGAAGTAAAAGCGGCAATGTGTGTCCGTCAGATCGTGGTATGTTTCAATCAGGTAGATAGCAAACTGTGTTATCACAGCATAGAGCTCAGCCTGTGTTTCACCACTTGCTTAGACACTTCATATAAGCAGCTATCCCATTAAGAGGTGTGAGCTGCTGCAGCTATGCTGTGTGCCATCCGTATGAGGTCTAGTAAGTTCAAAGTTAGATCAAAAGCATAATCAGACTGTTCTGAGTAGGCTATAGCTCTTTTGACAACTTACTCCAATTGAAACATATACAAGCTCTTTAGCAGCACTTTGTTTTTAAAAAATGGAGAATCTTCAGGAAAGAAAATACAGATTTGTTACCATTCATGTAATGGCCCATTTGTGGCCTGTAATCTTAAGAAATCTGAGGAACTTTCTTAAGCGATCTTCAGTTGTGTAGAAACTAGACACGTTGGTCACCTACTGACTGTTGTGTTTTGTTCCAGCTAGTGATCATTACTAAAATGGCTTTGAAGACACACACTACCTAACATTAGTGCTTACATATGAAATCACTTGTGACTACAAATGGACTGGGATATTCGGTTGTTTTGAGTGTCTTTTTTCTTTCCTTCACAATGGTCAGTGATAGCTGTTAAGTGTTAAAATGCAATTATCTTGGCAATTAGATCATCAAACAAGCCACACATAATTCCTGATTTAAGTGGTTTAAACAAGTTTAAGCTCTATTTCTGGAAGAACGTAAAGTAAATAAAATAAAATAAAATGTAAGTCAATATGGAATATGTGAAAAACAACTTTGACAGTCCAAAGAAGCATGTTGCAAGTATCTACACTTGTAGTCCCTGCAGTAATATCTTTCCATATGTTTTTCATCTTCAGGAAAGATAACCAGGCTGGAAATTTTGATATTGAAAAACCACATGTAGGGTGGGCTCAGGGTGAGAAAACTCACCTACTCTCAACTGAAATGAACTGGTCATAGATGTGTATTGGAGCCTGCATGAAGGGTTAGTGCAATATTTAACTTGCTCCCATGCTGTGTTCTTCTTTGAAGGACAGTTGCATCCAAATATTTCAGATCTTAGTTTACTTTTTATCATAGGATGGTTTGGGTTGGAAGGGACATTGCAGATCGTCTAGTTCCAATCCCCCTGCCATGAGCAGTGACACCCTACACTAGACCAGGTTGCCCAAAGTCCCATTCAACCTGGCCTCAAAAGTTTCCAGGGATGGGGCATCCACAGCTTCTATGGGCAACCTGTTCCAGTGCCTCACCATCCAAAGAGAAAAGAATTTCATTCTAAGCTACTTTCCCCTCTTTTAGTTTAAACCCATTACCAATTGTCCCATCGCTACAGTCCCTGATACACAGCCCCTCTCCAGCTTTTCTGTAGGCCCCTTTAGGTACTTGGATTAGTTATTTGGTTACTTTATCTTGAATATGGGCTTAAATGCTACATTTAAGATATCATATAGTATCAAAAGGAATCAACAATAAAGATATGTATGAACAAAGACAACCAGTTGCTGAGGAGACTTGATTAGTAGTGAAAGCTAATTAGACATAACTTAGTTCAGAACTTGAATGCTGTATAATAATTCTACAAGACTTTCATTTTTTTTTTGAAAACAAAGTCCGTTATCAAATATCCAAGTAGTGGGGAAATAAAAACTAAATAACTAAATACATAAATAAGTAAATAAACCCAAAGATGAGGACTTAGGACAAGTGGGGATATCCTAGGTTATGGAAGTCAGTTCCACAATGCAAGGGAGTGACAAAAAACTAACCTGGAAGGGACAGCATGGAGTTCCCTGGCTTGGCTTTAACAATGCTCCAACCTGAACAGCATTACTTGTTTTTCTTTTACTACATCTTCAAGTGGAAACAATGCTTCTCTTCAGAAAGAAAGCCTTTGGGAAAAATAATGTGCTCTTAACCAAAAATCGGTGCTGGTAAATTATAACATCTGTGAAATGAACACAAGAATTACAGTTTACCTCATATTAATCTGCATGATTTGTACCCTCTACCATCAATATATTAACTACTATGTATTATTTATATTTTCTTTGACAGTTAGGTGGAATAATGGGAGATACATGATAGCAAGTAATCTAGAATAATCCAAATACTGATGATTGTGTGGTGCCTTCTAAAAAAGTTACATCTAAGATAAGACTGAAAAGGAGATTTTTTGAAAGCATGTCTGATATCTAAATTCTCTTGTATTCTGTGCAGCTTGTGCTCTATATCTTATGTGAGAATATGTGTATATTAGAATTCATAAATAAATTCTGCAAGAAAGAGGGAAAAGAACTCACATTGATTGCACTGGGATACTCCATTATTTATCTGCATTTGCTGTTATTTTGTTGACACAAATATCAACTCTATACAAATTATTTTTTCTGGTATTCAGAAATGCATCATAGATTGACATTTCATAATGATTCTGAAAGCTTTTAAATTTGTTTTCTAAATGAGATAAGGTTGAGGGACTTTAAAGACAACATAAAAATAGGAAGGAAAGATACAAAATCGTCTGCCTTTCCTCACATGTATGAATGTTTTAATTTATTGATTTATTTTTATTTGGTTGTTTTAAAAATAGTTTTTAAATAAAATTAAAAAATGGGATTTTTTTTCCTTTTACGTAAATAAACATCTATGCGGTATGATTCCACCATACATCTTTCACAATTCATGTCCTGGAAACCCAATATAAAGCTAAGTTCTGTGGAAAGAAACTGAAGAAAAGCAGAAAAACATTAAACAGAAACATTTTCATATATATGGAATTTTTTAATTATTATTTTAGTAAGAACAAAGATATAATTGATTTTGTTCTCCCAATCAGACGGAATTTACTGATGGTTGCGCAGATTAGTAATGGTATTTGGAATTAACACATAGCAAAGCTACAGACGTGTGGTGGGTTGACCTTGGCTGCCTGTCAGACCCCTCAGACAGCCACTCTCACTCTCTTCTCACCAGTATGGGGAGAGGAGAAAAGATGAAAAAGCTTATGGGTTGAAATAAAGATAGGGAGATCACTTACCAGTTACTCTCATGGATCAAACAGACTCAAACTGGGGAAAATCAGTTTAATTTATTTCCAATTAATGTAGGTTTGCCTAGCAAGAAGCAAAGACAAATTAAAACAGCATCTTCCCCATCCCTGTTTTTTTCCCGAGGCTCAACTTCACTTCTTCATTCCCTACTCCTCTGCCCCCTCCCCAGCCCAAGAAGTGCATGGGGATGGTTAATGGGGGTTGTGGTCAGTCCATAACAGCTCCTCTGTGCTGCTCCTTCTTCCTGACACTTTTAGTTTTAATGATTTTTGTTTTAACAACGTCTACTTTCCTTCTTTTAGCAACATGTACAGCATCCTCATCTATTGTAATTAAGCTGTGCATTTCACACGTGCTGAAGACCTGGCTAGGTGGCATGTGTTTGTTACACCTCAATGTATTTGTAGTTTGTATTTTTCTACTGCTTCTCTCCACAGTAGAAAGCACCACACACTGGATGAGAAATAATTGATGTACTCTTTCTTATATTAACATGGCAGTATTCACAAAAGGTATCGTAAAATACTAAAGTGACTCTAACGCACGCAAAACACTTGTAAGTCTGTATATTGTTTGCATACAGCTATGAATGTCTTTTTACTTTCTGGTAGTACTTCCTACTTAATCTATTGCTTTATTCTAGCAATAAAGGTACGTATTTGTAGTATTGAATAAGAAATGAGTGAAATTTAATTATTTGTAAACAAAATATAGAAGCCCTGACTTTCAGCTTCCTTTTTCAGGGGAATATGGATCATAATGCCTCTTGGTTTTAATTACAGAACAACATTTGGAATAAAAGTTTCATGTTAATAGCACACACAAATACAAAAAAAAATCAAAGCTTATTTTGCTTCTTTTGCAGGTTTTTCAGGCCAGTATTGTGAAATAGAAATGAATGAGTGTGATTCAGCTCCCTGCTTGAATGGTGCTGTCTGTCAGAATGATGTCAACAGCTATGATTGTTTTTGCCCTGAAGGTAAGTTGTTCAAAATAATTTATTTTTATTATCTTTGACAATTTTCAAAATTGCCTGCAGTCTGCCAAACATCATCTTGACAGTCTTCAAAACCATTGTTAAAATTTCCATTCGATGAAAGTTATTCATTCTATTCTGGAGTCTCATTTGCATCTTTGTCCACCAAGGCACCCAATAAAACAAGCATGCTCGTTAAGAATGGAGACAGATATACTTCTGGGTGATACCTTTTTTTTTCCAAATAGAACCTCATGATTTTAGCAAAGTCTGAAGGAATGGAGAACACACAAATGAGCAGTACATGAAATCCACAGAAAATGTAATCAATAAACTTACAAAGAAAATATTTTATTCTGATGTGCTAACTCGCAGCTTTGTGACTGAGTATAGAAAGCAGAGTACAATGGCTATAATAATGACTGTAATATATCTTCAGTACTAAAATCCATTAAAATTTCCACAGATGAAAATGGTATTTTCAGCACTTTCAGTTTGTTTCTTTAAAAATGCATATTGCTCAGTGTTATCAGAGGTGTATGAACAAATGAGTGGCTTCAGGAGAAAAGTAAAGGAAAAACTAAGATGCTTTTAAAATTACAGTGTCTTTCTGAAATACTTTCACAAATGGGTTTCTTCTTAATATTTTTTTTTTTAAATTGGATTTTTATTTAAAAATAAAGTAAATGTGGTGATTTATAACCTGGTACTCTGTTTCTGCATTTTAAACTTTCTTATACTTGTCTGATTTTCATCTTCCAATATTACTATTTTTTAAGTATGGACTGATGGTAAGTTGATTTCATAGCTTACAACTTTTCAGGTATTTATATATTAATACAAGCATTCTAGTGATGATGATAAGTTCAGAAACTCATCACAAAAGATGAAATTGCTAGAAATAATTCTCATAAGCACAGCCTCAGTCATTAGTTAGCTTTAATTAGTAGCCAAAACAGATATTGGAAGGCAGTTGAAAATTGAGCTTGGAAAAGATTGTTCTGCTGTTTAGTCTGCCTGACCAGCTTATAGGAAAATAAAACTTGGCATCCACATTGATAATTTTGTGGCTTACTTTTTACCTGTGAGACATGGGTCTGATTAAACTCTAAATGCAAATGAGAACTGTTACTGTATACATTATTAATGAAGTAAGGGTAATTCTAAAGTTTTATGACTTAGGGATCAGTGGAAATTGGTTCTATGGTCAGTTTGAGAAATGATGGGAATATGCCTTGCACTGAGGGTGCTGATAGCTTAGCATTAGTCATGGTCTTCCTGCAGCCATCGCCTGTGACAGCACTAATGATAGTCATTTTGTAGCATGACGATGAATTAAAATACATTTACAAGAGCATAAAATGTCAGATATTGGAGTGGAGATTCTCCAGCAATTTCAAGTACAAAAACCCACCGTTTGACTTCTGAGTTTGCTAAAAGTCACTATGACACAAGAAACAAATGGAGAAAAAGTAGAGAAGTAAATATCTGAGAGTTGATTTTTTAAACTACAATCAGATGCCCAAATCCCAGCTTCACTTATCTTTAACTGTAATGTTCTCAAAATGGCAGAAGATCTATAGATTCTTAAGTCTTTGCTAAACAAAAAGTTCAACTACATTAACGAAAATACTGAATTCTAAATTTGTTCTTTCAATTATTAGCTCATTTTAAAGTATATTTCATGATCAAATGTATTTTCCTATTAATGACAGAGCAGA
This sequence comes from Psophia crepitans, assembly GCA_013399095.1. NCBI lineage: Eukaryota > Metazoa > Chordata > Aves > Gruiformes > Psophiidae > Psophia > Psophia crepitans. The sequence goes on along the minus strand of VWZZ01002241.1, from coordinate 159,939 downwards.
AGTTTTTAAAAAGATCTTTCAATAAGATGTAATGATAATTTTATTATAAGAGTAATTTGAAAATAATCTATTTACTTTTTAGAAAAAGGGACCCAAGACATGCTTTAGAAAAGAAGGCACAGATACAGCTGAATAATACATAGCTCTTTGTTTTTTTCCAATAAAGGATTTGAAGGTCTGAACTGTGAAATCAACTTTGATGAGTGCACTTATGGCTTCTGTAAAAGCAATTCAACTTGTTTAGACCTGGTTGCAGACTACAGTTGTGTTTGTCCTCCAGGATTCACTGGTAAGATTTATTTTAAGTTTGGAAAATACATTAAATAGTTAAACTTTTTATTTCCTTTTCTGAAATTAAAACAAACTCTTTTTAATGGCATTTTGTTCAGTGCTTTAGCATTAATAAAAAAAATCAACTCACTGTTCTGTGTTATTGATAATCTGCTTTAACTACCCTACCAATATCTTAAAAATTGAAAGCAGTGTGTATGCTGTTTGATTAATTGACGGAAAACAAAGCTGTATATTGATATTTAAAAAAAAAAGTTTTCAAAAAAAACACATAGTCTATAAAAAATAGATAAGCAACAATAGCTATAGCAGGTGTTTTTTGTCTTCAGAAGACCGTATCAGAACCATACGTGATTGAAACAGAAACACAAATATAATTTTAGCAAGAAGACCCTTTGTTCTCTTCAGGAAAGATATCAACAGAAGCTTATGATAAATAGCTTGCAAATTGCAGAATTATTTGTGTGTCTAACAGGTTTAAGAAAATAGCTCTTGCATCAGGAGCAGTCTTCATGGCCCTACCTTCTGCCAGAAGCAGCTAACAGGATCATGGGGAAATCAATAAAACTGTCTGAAAAAATATGCCATCTTAACAGCTAATATGCTGTGATATCAAGGACTGGAACACACTGACTTTCAGCTGCTGATTTCAGAGGGGCAAACGGAGCAGCATTAGTCATAAGCAGTAACAGGAACACAAGCAGTGGCAGTCTCAGAAATCATACACAACAATCAGACAACAAGTAGGCGTTGTAATAAAAAGACAAACAGAAAGCTCAAAATCTGTAGTGACCAATGGAAAAGAAAGAAGAAAAAAAAAAGATCTATTATGGCGAAATGGAAGGTTAAAGAAGCAAGAAGAGCAGTTAAGGATGAGGAGGCAAAATTAACTTAGGCGTAAATGGAGCATTTCAGGTTGATAGTAACACCAGTGACATCCAGTTTGGGAGCACTTCATATGTATTTCGTCGATGGTTAAAAATAAGCAGATGGGACATAAGGAACGTAAGATGATACATGGAGATTTAGAATTTGTGAAAGTTATAATAGCTGCAGTTCCCAGAGACGTCTGTGATTTTGCTTGATCCGTGCCAACATATTCTAATATTATTCAGCATTACAAAACTGAGATGTGCTCTATTTCCTGTAAGATCATATTCTCCTCCTTTCTTTGATAACTGGCTTTGCTGTCACGAAATTACATAGTATATCCCTAGTTTGTGTCAATCATTAAAATAATGGAGGTGATTGCAAAGTATATGTTCATTCAAATAGAAGCATTTTTAATGCAACAATTTTAAAAGATGGAGCTTTAAAAACTTACTGCTATATTGTAAGGATCAAAACAGAAAATGTAATTTTTCTGTAGTAGGTCGCAGTCTGAACTAGGCAATGCAGGAAAAGCTGCTCCTTTAAAAATACAGCTACACTGTTTTGGGATATGATGGAATCCATATTACGGAACCAGAACTATAAACTAAGTCACAAAGGCAGCCTGAAACAGAATATGTTCTGCTTGGGATGAACACTTGATCCCAGATTCATGCTGATGCAGTTTGACAGTAACGTGTCTGTTCATTCCAAAAGAAACAGGAGTCAAGATGTGTCAGCAGTAAAACAGTTACCAGTGAGTTATGGGCAGATTTTAATGGATACCTCCAGGCCTATGTTGAAGTCATAGAAGTTCACATGGCTGCATAACAGGCCGTTATAAAAAGGCTCTGTTTTCTCCTGCATTTCGTGTGTGAGAGAATTTTCATCATGAATGTGCTATTGATCTCACTTCTTATTAGCTTTATTTGTGAGGCAGGACAGCTCCCACAAGAAAACAAATCAGCCAGTCTACTGAGTGGAGTTGGAAGTGGGGATAAGGATCCTCCTGACAACACTGAATGCTCATGCTATTTGTATGATAAATGCAGAGTCAACCATTGTGCATGCCATTAAGGCTGCTGTCTCCAGGCCTTCCAACAGCTGCTTCAAGCTCCCTAGAAAGTGTTTGATGGAAAATATTTAATATTTTGAGCTTCAATATTCAATATTATTCAATGTTATTGAATATTGAATATTCAGTATTATTGAATATTGAATATTTGAGCTCCTATCATCTAAGAAAAACAAACATTGGTGAAAGAATGGTCCGTGTTCTTCTGAGTTCTAGGACTAATGTAAATGGCCCAAGAACCTATTGCCATAATAGCAGTGATACACTCAAAACCTTTTTACATGCAAAAGGAAACATAGCGTATATATAAAATTTTTTTGTTTATCCAGTTAATATTTAAGCAACGTAGAAATCCATCTTGTATAATGAATGTAGAAAAGCATCATTAACAGCACTGTCAAACTTGTTATACCAGAAGACATGCATTGCCAGCTGCAGCATGACAGTGGCCCCCAGCACCACAAAGGGCTATGGTTTGCCAAACAGTGATGGGATCACCCCCTTCCCAGAGGGACCACCCCAGAGCTGAAGCTGGAGCAGGGCAGGCAGCAGCCACTGGCCCCAGCGCAGGGGTTAAACCAGCAACACCCAGCTCAGGCCATGGTGAGTCCCTGCACTGCTGGGGCACCCCCCTGCTGAGGGCAGACATCATATTTACTGGGCTACAACAGTTAGTGCTGACTAGACGGAGGCACAAGTTAGAATGTTCACCAACAGATCTGTTAACTCCTAGCTGAACACATCTTGTATTTTTCCCGTGAGACCTGATCAAGGAAGTGAAATTTGAAGAAGTCCAGGAAATGTATAGGGCTGATTTTTTCTTCTATTTATTTATTTTTTTTTAAAATGTATTTTTGTTTTCCCGGCACGTTAAAAAGCATTTCCAAATAAAGTTTAGCTTTGTAATCTGAGCTGGTCAAGTACATAAACTGCCTTAGGCCTTGTTTGCTTGTCTTGCTGTTTACTAGCTCTGTGCCTGGCAGCATCACTCTGCTGGTGCGTGCCTCGTGCATGAATGCTCTGCTGGAAGGGCAGTGTTGGTAGGAGGGAAACAGTTGCCTGTTTGAATGGCCTTGGCTGTGGTGGTCCACAGGCAATGAAGCTTGTTGCTTCCCTGGGAGGTGAACCAGGAAGAGGCAGCATCGTGTGTGCAGCAGGAAACAGGTCTGGATGGACGGAGCAGCTTTCTCCTGCTGAGGAAAGCCAGAGAAACAGGAACACCCAAAGCACCTGAGAGAGTCCTGAGAGAAACAGGGAATCTTCTTGCAACTTCTGCTCACACATGCATTTTTTGTTAAAAAGGGTGAGCACTTGAGTGCTGGCAGCTTTGCAACCTGCTGCATGGAGTTTCCTGTACTCTGAGAAAGGTAGGCAGACAGAGAGAAACAGCTCCTGAGAAAGACAAGGAAAAGACTTTCTCTCTCTGTACTAAATCAAAGCTTGCTTTCAAATGCCCTCTTGTGGGAGTCAGCATTACAGGATCACAGTAATTGTCCCATAGTAAAGAGCTACTGGACAAATGGACAGATGGCAGCACTGCTACCTTCTTCCCTTACAAAGTTTTGTTTGATTTTGTCAGTTAGAGGGGTTTCAAGGACATCTGGCAGTTCTGATAGATAAAGGCAGTCCAAGTGCCTTAACCTGGTAAGCCTCAAAAATTTGAAAAAAATCTTGCTCAGCACATCCAGACTAGTTAATTCTGGGCGTTATCAGAACCTGAAGACAGGTGAAGTAGGGAATTTTAATACTGAATAACAGGGCAGGCACATTTAGTGCCTTAAGTAGTAAGATACCTTGAATCAAATCATGTCAGGTGGGCTGGTGTGGAATTCACCAGTGGTTCACAAAGAAGAGGTAATTTTATGAGGTGGTGGTTACTGAAAATTTTCATTGTTTGAGTGGATTTTCTCTGGTAGTGTAAGCTGCTGGAACCCAAGAATTTTGTAAGCCAATATTCTTGGATGAGAAGGTATGGGTTTTTAATCTTGAATAAGTGATGGGATTGTATTTTTTTCATTGTAAACCCTTTGCCTATTTTAAATTTTAGAAGAGATTAATAATTAAATGGATTTCAAAACTATGCACATGTGCCTGATTCCAAAGTGTTTTTTACCTAAGAACTTAGCACTAACTTTCTTGTCATTTATATGCATGAGATTCTCAAACTGACTTATATCATGGTCCATACGAATTCCCTATGTTTAACAAGATCCTTGTTTTAGGTTTTGCCTGTGTCTCATTCATGTTTATCATTGTCATGAGGCAGTATGAATCAAGATTTAAAAGCTACCATCAGTCATATGTTGACTTAAATAATTCTTTAGTCTTTACACAGCAGACTAAATAAATTTGCAAGCCTTTTAATGTACTTTCTGAAAATCAAATTTGTATCTTTCCTCTGGCATATCTCCTACTATGAGCTTTAGGAATCTGAAGTGGCTGTTGTGGCTAAACAAATAGCCCCTGCAACAGAACGTTTGAAAACCAAAATTACAGAATCACAAAATCACAGAAATTACAAATTGTTAAAGGATGTGTAGTGTCTTCTAGCTGAACTCCATCACAAGGCAAAAAGTGATACCTTTTTTTGTACTTTCAAAAATCTTTTCCTATGCATTCTTTTACTGTGGTTTTCTAATATTTGTTTTCAGTAAGCCTGAAAATCATTTCTATTTTAGGCAGCTTTTGACTGTCCCAGCTGGTGTTAGTTAATATCAAGACCACTGCACAGTTTAAAATCATTGAGTCACTTCATCCTCCATTCCACACTAACCATCTCCAGTCCTGCCCTCAACAATTCAAAGGAAAGAATTGACCTGAGAAATCTATTGGTGCTTAGCAATCTTTAGAGTCACTTACAGATAGTCAGTCTCCCTTGCATCTCACGCATTAGATTATTGTTCCACATGAATGGCCCTTACAGAAGCAGCCCCAAATCCAAATATTCTTTACTCTGCTGTTTGCTAATCATAGAATCATAGAATCACTAAGGTTGGAAAGGACCTCTGAGATCATCAAGTCCAACCGTCAACCTAACACCACCGTGCCTACTAGACCATGTCCTGGAGCGCCGCATCTATGCGTTTTTTGAAGATCTCCAGGGACGACGATTCAACCACCTCTCTGGGGAGCCTGTTCCAATGCCTCACTCCTCTTTCGGTGAAGAAGTTTTTCCTAATATCCAATCTGAACCTGGCCTGATGCAACTTGAGGCCATTCCCTCTCGTTCTGTCGCTTGCTACTTGGGAGAAGAGACCGACACCCTCCTCACTACAACCTCCTTCAGAGTTCATATAAACATCATGCCTGTCAAAATGTTAAGGTTTTTCAAACCAACCCAACACCTGGAAGCTGAAGACTGAAGAGGGTGGGATGGTTCTCCCGAATCCTGGCCAGCAGAGCTCTGACTCACAGCAGGTCCATGGTGGCATGAGAGCAAAAGGCTGACTGCCTTTCCCCTCTGCTCAGCTGGAACAGTGCCACGGGCTGCTGGTTTTCAGGATCACTCCAGAAGGCAGGCTGCCAAGGGCAGGCTGCCCACAGTTGGGTGTGCAAACTTAACATGCTGGAAAATAAACACTATTTATGCATACATGGAAAAGTATTCAGTGTGTATTTCTCTGAATGTTTATCGTCATGTCTAATGTGTAAGTGTACCTGCTTCCCCTGGAAGGAATTCAGGTTAGAATGCCGAGTGGGGAAATAAAAAGGACCAGTAGAGTGCAGAAAAGTCTGTTTAAGTTTCATCATGCTGCAAATTGCATTACATAAAAATTTTGATAAACTAATACATAGAAACTATTGAATTGCACGAAAGAAAAACAAATCAATTATAGTTCAGACACAGTGTTTTTTCCAGTCATGTAAAACATAAGCAAAGTCTCTTCTTTTTGGTGAGAAATCAAATGGCACATTTCTCCAACAGTCTTCCATCTGCAAACACTGAGCATAGTTTGTTTAAATTAGAAGGTAAATATAACAGTTGGAACCATCTGAAAAAAGATAAGTTAATTCTTAACTCAAAAATTTAATTAGTTTATAAGACATTTCTTTTATCCTTGCTCTACTGGAGGTGTTATGAGATTATTTTAGTTTATCCCCTTTCTTTTAGATATAATGGGGTTTCTTTCAATAGTGATGCCAATTGTCATGCATAATATAATGCATGTAGAACATATATCTTTCTGAGCATTTAATTAATTTTAGATAAATCAGAACATAATTATTTAATATGAATAGGCTTGTTTTTCAATTAAAAAAATGTTGTCAGTTGCTGGGAGGACCTTATCAAATAAAAAATGAAAAGCAATCATCTAGAAAAGTTCATACAGTGATTAAAATACATGCAGAAGACTCTGGAAAACATGAATATCTGTGAAAATAACATGGATATCAAGATAGAATTCCTACTGCATCAAGATCTTTTATTATAACTACCTCAATTAACCAGCTAGGACTAAATTTGCTGTTACTACATGAGCAATCAGCGAATGAACTGTGACATAAGATAAACTGTCTCCATCCAACTTCCCCAGGCCAAATTTTCCATCCCTCCTGGATATTCTGTTAATGAATTTGAGAAACAGAAGTGGCATCTTACATAAGGATGTTTTTTGCTAGTCTTTTTTATAGCAGGCATCTAGTCTTCTGAAAAAAATCCACCGAATCATTGATACTGGAAAAAGCCTGTTGTTCAACACTGCCTATGCAATACCAACTAGCATTGTACCAGAGGTTTGGATACTAAATTGTATTTCCCAGTATATACTGGGTTGTGTTTTTAACAAGCACCATCTTCTTTGATGGAGCCATACTAGGAAAGCTATGACACTATCAGTTTTAGTGTAACCACATTAAGTAGTAGTTGTATTTGCTGCTATCTTCAGTAGCCTGCTGGCTTTTTAATTCTTCAGTCTGGCTCTTTTTTTTCTTTCTTAACACCTTTCTCATTCTCAGTTCTGCATTTCCCTATAACTACTGGGTTTTCTATATCTGAGGCATTTTATATATGTTAGGCATTTGTCCTTTGTCCATTTTGTTATCACTAAAACTGTTTTTCCCCAGCTCCTGTGTTTGCTTTGCTACCAGTAACTGGCCACAGGTGAGCTGCTGATAGCCTTGGACCCTCCAGTACCATTCTGTATCAGCACACCTTCAAGGTCTCTGCTCTCTCCCCTGAACTCCTTCACACTGCAGCCTTACACCAGGGTCACAATTAGTTCATTCTGTACAGCATAACTACTCGTTATTCCTGTCTACATCTTATTAACAATAAGCGTAACGTAATGTAATTGTAGAAAATGAAGGAAAACTGAAACAAATGAGGCAAGATCCATCTTACCACTAGACAAGTCCTAAGGCCTTTGCTGTTAGCTTGACACCAAACCGGTGGCCTGATGCTAGCAGTGGAAATGCCGTGTGTACTGGCATACAGGGCTGCAGTAGCATTAATGGGGACAGTACAGCACAGCTTGGCTCACTCCACTTAAACAGTAGGTTGACCAGAGACTACTGATTGCCCAGATCTGTGGAGTACTGAGGCAGCAGGGGAAATGTGTTAAATGTGGAGTGACGTGTTTTAATGTGTTTATACAATTTTTATAAGAAGATTTTTTTTTCCTTGGCACTTTTGCAGTCAGGCAAGAAACAGAACTGCATAGATTATTTTCTCTGGTAGCAGCAAAGCAGCACCTGACAGCCAGTTTTCCTAGGAACCTCCAGAACCTCCAAGGACAGGACATGCACATTTCTCATGATGGCTATGATGCTACAGAGCCCAGCTGCCTTGGGGTGAGCTATTGCTGTCACAGAAATATATCTGGCTCTAAGACTTATCTTGATGTTTTCCCAGGAAAGACACATAAAAGGCTACAGGATGAGTAAATTTATTCTGGAAGTCTTCTAACAACCCGTAGATTACTGGTTGTATGCTCTATGTTAGGTCTGTATACCAGAAGGCAGTTAATGTTGCCCATTAACCACCTTGTACTGAACCTAATTACTTAGTTTTGATTAAAGCACACAGTGAATTCAAAAGTGTTCAATCCTGATTTGAATGCATGAAGAGAAGCCAGAATTTCACTGGCATTCTTTTTTGAGTAGTAATCACCATCACATTTAGAAGTTTATATTAAATATTTTATTTAAATTTTTGTCTTCAACTTTGAGCTATTGCTTCTCATTACCTTTTCTACACAAAATGAAAAAGCTTCTTGCTACCCAAGTATTTTCTCTTTGTAAAGACACTTATACACTGTAATCAAGTCACTTCTTGTTTTTGTTTGTTCTAAATGTAACAGATGGAGCTCTTTAAGCCTTTGCCGACAGCATGCTTTCTTCAGTTGTTGAATAAATTGTGTAGCTTTTCCTGCATCCTTCCCACTTATTTTTAAATATGGAACATCGTAGTTAATGTTTTATGCAGAGGTATTTTACACATCAATATTCTTTCTGGTTTTTTTAAATACATCTGAGAATATTTTTTATTTTTTTTTCTCATAGCACTGCAATAGGACTCACATGCTGTGGTCTTCAGGAGTCCTTTTCAGATCACTTTTGTTGCTTCCTCGCACACATTTTGCTACAGTTCAGTAGCTATAACCTACATATCTTTTTCTTTGCTTGTATCTGGTAGCTGCAAGTGACCAGAAATGACCTGCGGTACATTGGAACTCTTTAACTAAACAAAAGTTATCTCAGGATTTCAGTTAGTGCATATGCTTGCTTTTCTGAACGAAGGAGATACAGGAAAGGAAGTGAGAATGGAAACGCAGAGTCTGTTTGAAAGTCAGTGCTGAAATAATAAGAGTGAGGGCTTTTCACATTCACCTACAGAAAAAGAGGCTCAGGGAAGTATGAAATGGCTCATTTGTCTCATTATGATTTTCTGATGAGAAATACTTGAGGGGTGAATATAGGATGGATGTACCAAAAGCTGTACTGCTCTCTTTGTAAGAGTAGGACTTTCCGTCTATCCCTCTGTAATTTTAACCGTGTACATTTATGGTGTGCATAAAGAATGTCTTTGTCTCTGCCTGTTAGTGCTAGTATTTTAACCTCTGCTTCATTTGCCTACAGCATGCCTGCACTCACCTCTGTCTTATCTGACTAATACAGAAACGTGTTTTGATGTAGAGACAGAGCAGAGACACAGATTTGGACAGAAGAACTAGGTTCCAAAGTGGAAGGTCTGTTATCACACACTGAGTAACTTAAGACCTTTACTCTTCCATAAGGCAAAGCAAATTTCCAGACAATCCAACTCATTACATGAACATAAAAGCCTCTGGACCTTCTTCAGTTTTATAAACAGTGTGCATGTCCTGTAAATTATATGATCATAACACTGCAACTAAACACTAAATATCATCTATTCCATCCTCATCCCAGCACAAAGCATACACTATACTATAGTATATACTATACTCGTCATTTCTCACCTATGTTTGTCTTAGAGAAGCCCAACACCATTCTTTATTATCATCAGGCAGTCTTTCCAGTCTGCTGTTATACTAACCATTAGAAGCAGTTCCTAATCATCTAATCTGACTTTGACTGTAGTTTAAATGCATTACTTCTTACCCTGTCTGCTGTGAACATGGAGAACTAAAGACATTTGCAAAAGCCTTTCCTTATTTTATGATTGTCATCACATTTCTATTCAAATCTTCCTTATTTAGGCTTTACAGCCCCATTCATTTTGTTTATCCTAAGAAGTCATGCTTTTGAGTTCTTTGTCATGCTCATCTTGACTGTCTTCATTTGGTCCACATTTTTGTTGAATGCAGCTCACTGCACAGTGCAAAGCACCCTAAATGCAACGTTACTCCTGTTAAATGAGAATGGGAGGATCACTTTATGCTTCTAACTAAGTATGTTAATTTTTATATATCCCAGCACATGATCTGAAACAAAATTCTGAGGTTTGTTCCTACTTAACTTGTATTTTTCTGTGTTATCGTATTTTCCACATGTTCTGATTGGATAACATTTCTTATTTCACACTCTGTCTCCAATTTGTCAAAATTTATGAAGACTTCTGATCCTGTCCCCCATTGTACATTTTTGTGTTACCATCAGTAGGCTTACTTTGCTGTCCACCATCCAGACTTGAAAAAAATAAGTGGAACTAGATGTACTATGGACCTCTTTCAAAATCTGTGCAATTCATTCATCCATTTGGGTAGCAAAACCACTGATAATTAGTGCACGAATATGGCTTTCAAAAAATTTTTTTGTGAATATCTAGTAAAACTATTAGGATTTTACATGAAAGAGCAGCAGAAACATTAGTGAAATCAAAGAATATGACATATGCTGTCTTTTTTTTTCCTTTAACTACAAGGCCTGTAACTCTAGTGTGGAAGAGAATTGGTTTGCTTATGTAAGGCTCATTTATTATAAATTATTTTGTATTTATAGGTTCCAGTAATCACTTCAGCAGCTTTTTCCCATATTTCATCCAGGAACTGAAATTACATAAATGGACTCATAATTTCATGGCTCTGTCTTTTCCTCTTTTTTAAAGGCTGACTTTATTGAGTCTTCAGGTACTTTACCTGTCTTCCACAAATTCCCAAAGAAACCTGCTGAGTTTTCATCAGCCAATGCCCAAGGGTGAAGTTCATCAGAACAGCCTATCTGAGCGTCTGACTTACCTGACAATTCTCCAGTCTGCCTTCTCTATTCAACACAGAAGTTTTGCCCTTTAATCATAAGTATCAATTATGGTAATGATCTGCTTGCAGCTGACCTTTTTACTGACAATTGAAGCAAAAGAAGCATTGAACAATTTGGCATGAGTACCATTATCAGTAGCCATTCTTTTCTGTTGAATGGCAAACCATACCTTTCCTTCATCTTTAATGCTTTAGTACTTACAGCATGATTTCTTTATACCCTGACAATCCCATGATAGCTACAACTTATTCCATGCCTATGCTGGTCTGATTTCATGCCCAAATATTTATGCTGTACTTTCTAGGTCATCCTTAGTAACCTACACCTATTTTCTGCTAGTTTGGCATTTTCACCCTTTGGAAACCAGGAAATTTGGTTTCCTAATACCCACTGTCCTTCTCCCCCCCCCAAAAAAAAAAGTTTGTCCTATAAAGTGGTTGGTATATCTACCTATAGTTGATACACTTAAAGAAACCAGCAAGTTTCTTCATTACCTTTTTACTTTAGATCAGCCTCTCATCAGGTTTCACAGCAGAATTTTCCTGCATTCTTTGCAATTTTTCTGAATTATTATATTGTTCTCCCTCCTTTCTTCTCCCTTCTCATGGATCTTGATTGCTCTCACCCAGGTTCTTCACATTCCTTTCTTGATATTCAGACACTACTTTTCCCTTTTACTTAGAATCAAATCCCAGTGTTTGTAGTTGTCTTTTCCACTACTGCATGAAAAAAAATGCCAATAGTACATTTAAAAAAATTTGAATTTCTGAATTATGATTCCTTTCCAAGACGATATTTTGGTACTTAAATATCCTATCCCTTCAAGTCCTGCATTCTTAAGGATTCTACTAGTTCTTTTATTTATTTAAAAAATAAATATACCAAAAAAACCCCAAAACTTTACTGGATATGTTATCTGTAGTGAATCATTAAATAAAGCAGATTATATGTGAGTATGCAATATTTCTTTAGTATGCCTGAAGAGTTAATTCTTTTCATAAGCCACCTATTCTATTGGCCTCTACGTATTTTCTTCTACATATCTTCTGTAAGTTCTCCTATATTTTTGTTGTTTCGGATTTGAATTAATTAGAACTACAGCTCATTTAAATATCTTTAAAAGTAGAAAAATTAATAAACAGTAGAGTGAATTTGTGGGTTTCTGTTGGAATCTGAGAAATCGCTTCATTCATGGGTGCAACCTTAGGAAAGACTTTTCTTATTATTGTAACTGAAGTTATTAAATCTCTAGAATAGTTTTTAAAATGTGGCATATAATCCTAGTAATTATGATGTTGAGTCGTAGTGCTAGAATACACAAAGAATGCATTTGCAAGTATGCATACTGATTCCTTTAAAATATTTAACTTGTTAACTCTCAACTATGATCTATGCATGTCTCTAGTTTTAAAGCTGTCAAGTAGAAATAAAATAGTGTTTCCAACCTGGAAAAGTTAAATTATGCAGTCGTCACTTGCACTGAGAAGTAGATTTTCTGCTTTCCCAAATCAGCATGATTTATAGTCTTAATGTTTAATTTTCTTTTCTGTCAGACAAAAACTGTTCCACGCATATTGATGAATGTTCCATCAAGCCCTGCAAAAATGGAGGCCATTGCCAGGATTTGATTGGTGAATTTTACTGTAGCTGTTTGCCAGGTAAGAAGTCAGGTGATATTTAGGTGAGAAATGTTCTATGGTATTCAAGAAAGAAATACAGTTTTTCATAAGCACACAACTAAGTAGTCATTTATTTTGCTTCAAAAGAGAGAAGGACTAAGCAGGTATTCTTTGAGCGTAATCTACAATTGCTATGCAGCCAGTGTCAGCAAATTTTGTTTGCAAAATATAGGTTGAGTACCAGAAGTCCTGCCTTGCAAACTGATGGATGAAGAGTCTTAGAAATCAAGAAACATTGTTAGTGATATTCACCCCAGAATCTCTGAGGAATTTTTAATTTCTAAATCTTTGTAAAAGGTAATTTTCTTCCTTCCATAAATGTAGGATGATTTTGTTTCCATCTTTTGTACTAGCAAAAGTTATAATTTTTTAAGTTTCTTATGGTACACTGAATAGAAAAATGGGGACAATTTATACAGTTGTTGTAAGGGTTGCTTGCAGTGGTGAGAGAAGCTATTAATATTTGAAGTCATCAGTAAAATTAGACCAACTCTTCTGTCCTCATATGGCATACATAATTTTTATCAGATATACAGTATCATACAGATATATTAACTTATATACTTTGGTGTGATTTTTTCTCTGTAGAGCTAGATTGGTGCTACAGGACAGCTTATATACATTGGAATATAGTATCTTTTAACATAATCAGCTAATACAAACATGTGATACTTGTATAGTATGACTAACTGTAGATTTTTTCTTTTCTGCTTTATTTATTATAGGTCAACTAGTCATCATCTGACTGGAAAGTAGCAAATAAAACATGAAATTACTTTTTCAGTTGTAGTTTTTTCATACTCTTATGTACCTTACATTGCATTAAACCTTGCTCCATCACATCAAGTTAGCAATGCAATGGTAAAAAGATCAAGCTTACATTTGGACAGAAATATTTGCTTATAACGGGTAGGAAAAAGAAGCAATTAAAATAATTATGTCCCTATAAGAATTATATATGATTCTTTGCAAGAGACTTAAAAATGAGCTACTTCAAGGCTAATATATAAATAGCTTGAAAATTATTGAAGTGTGAAACATAGAAATAGCACTCACAGTCAGCACTGCTACTAAATCATAGTGTATGTGCATAAAAATAACTTGATTACACACATAAATACATACGGGTATTAGTATATGGAGAAGTGCATGTATGTGTGTATTATACATGTACATACATACATATACTGCTTCTTTTAAGACTTCAGGATGCAGAACATTTAAGTTTTGTCTTTTTTATTATTATTATTAATTACTAAGGCTAATTTATTAAGACTGGATTCTTATACATTGACGTGATAGGTTAGTTTTACTTTATAAATTGCAAAGCCTATGACTATTTCATTACTCTTTCCATCGTAGACAAACCAAATGTCACACCTCCGTTTGTCAAAGAGTATTTTGCTTTATGAAAACACAAACACAACAATGAGTATGAAAACATCTGCCTGCTTTGCAGGACTGAAAAAGTGAGATCATGTGTGTGAAATGATTATTGAAATGTTGTAAGAAGTACTCATATGAATTCTCTGACTATATAAATTTTTCATTAATATTTTTGAACACTTGTTAGATATAGTCTTTGTGAAGAACTAATGCATCTGCAAAATACAGGATGAAAATGAATGATTTAGATGGCATTTAATCTAGGAAGTTATGAGGTTATGTATGCATGTACTGGGTTTGAAAGAAGAAAGCAAAGATGTTTATAAATAAAAGATGACAAATTATATATAATAATTATGTATCATAAGGGCTATGAGCACAGAAAACAAAACATCTAACAGACATAGCAGTTATTACAGTAGTTTCTAGGCTTTTCCACTGAATTGCAGGAAATATCTTTTGGGGTCTTCCTTTTTGAGCAACATCTTCTGGCAGGCTGCTACATTAGGTGAGGAATATCTTCTGGAGGGCTTTGCTTCTTAGCTGTTTCATTTTCAGGGAGTGCCTACATACACCCTCTCTACCTGACTGCTAATCAGAAAGTGTCAAGCAACTACTCAGCTGAAGCTTGGGAAGCAGGTATAAATCTAGTAGATAGAAGCACAGTTCCTGGAGAACAGAAAATAGAGGTTTGTCAGTTGTGAGATGGTCCTTGAAACTAAGCTCAAGACTAAGATCTATGCAATGATGATGGTAATGTGCTATGGGACAGTCTCCAGCATCAGCTGAAAAAATACCCTAAGCAAAACAGAAGCCTTGATGCAAGCAGTACTCCTGAAGCATGATGTTGCCATGCAGGCTTTTGGCTGCAGACAAACCCCCTTTCTGGGGTGGGGGTGATGGTGGCCTCACCTGTGAAAAAGGTGAGCAGACTGCACACCGTTACAGGGGATTAATGTAGAAGATCTATAAGGTCTTTCCACATACCCTGTAAAGGCAAAAAACTGAGCCACATGATGCAAGGAAAGATGGATGGCTGTAGATTATATTTAAAGAAGTAATGAATGGAGACTTCCAAGATGGGTGATACTGCAAACTTACGACTCTAGCAACAGAAGGAATATTCCTTCTTTGCCTGCACACGTGCAATTACTTGACAGGTACAATGCCCTGAGAATAGATGAGGACAAAGCATATCTATCAGAGAAGGTACTGAGGCCAATGGAACCTGAACCAGTTGCCTGCACCAAGCAGAAGAGATTTCATTCTGCAAGGGCTGAAGGAATTCATCCACATACCTGTCTTCATTTCTTGGAAGATTTGCTACTTGCTGCGTGCTTGGATCGCACATCCTTTGGAGAGACTGCTGATGCACACCTTGCTCTCAGACTTCAACCTCTGGTTTTCCATCCAAATTGGAACTGACAGTACTACCAACAGAGACCTGAACAAATCAGAGTGACTACAAAGCACTAGGAAGAGTGAAGAAGGGCCTGGGGGACTATGTGTTTTCCTCAGTCTTTTCAGGGAAAGTCAAAGGCTTAGACAGGTTTGGGCGCATCATCCAGGTGAATGTGTGGCTGTCTGGCTGGTATTGCAGACAGATCTTTAGCCTTTAGTACCCTCTCTGAAGTACAGTAACTACTGGTGAGAGATGTGGCCCAGGGGACAAGGTGGAATAAGAGCATTTTTGGCAACAGGCTTCCTACCCTAGTGAGAGGGCTTTAAACTAGATACACCACGAGAGGATTGGCTTAACAGGAAGAGAGGTGAAGGCACATGGAGCTATGAGAAACTGTCTAGGGGACAGAATAGTGGGGGAGACTCACACTTCCAAAAGCAACATGCAGAAATGCATGTAGCCTGTGATGCAAATGAGGAATTAGTAATGTATGTGCAAGTTGCACAGCAATGATCTCATGGGGTTTAAAGAGACATGGTGGAATAGTCAACACAAACAGAGTGCTGCAGTGGAAGGATACTGAGTCTTTAGGAAAGGCAAACTGAGAAGGTGAGGACGAGTTCATGCTATGCAAAGGAGAGCCTGAGATATGCTGAGCTTTGCTTTGGAATGAATTATGGGTCAGTCAGGAGCTTATGGGTAAGGATTAGTGGGCAAGCCCAGATAGGTGGTGTGGTGGGCATATGCCACAGACCACCTGATCAAGAAGAGGAAGTAAATGAAACCCTCTTTAAACATCTTGAAGAAGTCTCACCATCACAGGCCCTCATACTCACGTGCAACTTCAATGACCACAGTATTTGCTGGTGGTATAGAAAGGCTGGGCACAAGTAACCCAAGAGACCTCTGCAGTGTTGAGAAAAAAAATGTTATATAGGTGATCAACCAGATGACAAGGGAGGTGTTCTGCTGGTTTTGTTACTCACAAACAAGGAAAAATTGGTGAGGGATGTAAAGCAGCCTTGGTCTCATTGACTGATTTGAAAATCAGACACAAGTGGCAGACTCACAGTCCTAAATTTAAGGAGAGCTCATGTTGTTTGAGGAATCTCCTTGATGGGATCCCAACCCTTGGAGAGCAAAGGAGCCCAGGACAACAATCTCAAACACAATAATGGTCCATTCCAATGTGCAGGAAGCTAAGCAGGTGTGACAGAAGGATGAAGAAAACACAGGCCTGTTGATGAAGAAGGTGTATGTGCTGATGAAGGGTGTGGAAAGGTTATTGATGGCTTCCCTGCTTATGTTTACTGATAAGTTCACTCTCATGTGACTTGCAGATTGCTCTGCCTAAAGGCAGAATCTGTGGGAGTGAAGCATTATGCAAGGCAGAGGAAAATAATTAGGAAGGACTTAAGCAAATTAGGCATATATAAGTATGTGGGATCTGATGAGATGCATCCACAGTTGCTAAGGGAGCTGGCTGGCATCATTGTGAGACTGCTGTCTGTTGTCTTTAAAAAGTCATACTGATTAGAGGAGATTTCTGATGACTGGAAAAAGACAAAGGTAACCCCATCTTAAAAGGAAGACTTCAGATGACTACAGGCAAGTCAGCCTTACCTCAGTCCCTGGGAAGATTATACAACAAATGCTCCTGAAAGCTGTGTGCAAGAACATTAAGGACAGGAAGGTGACTGGAAACAGTCATCATGGATTTACTGAGGGCGAATCATGCCTAACCAGTCTGGTAGACTTGTGTCATGAAATAGCCAATGCGCTGGGTAAGTTGAGAGCAGTGGTTGCAATTGACATTGGAAGGCTTTTTGACGTGACCTCCCTGAATAAAGTTGTTGTTAAAATGAGGTATATGGACTGGAAAAGTAAACAGTAAGATGGGTCTAAAATTGGCTGGACCACCATGGCTAAAGTATTTGTGATAAGTGGCACAAAGCCTGGTTGGCAATCATTACCTAGTGGCATTCATCATTACCTGACAGTTGAATCAAATCTGTCTAGTGTTTTTATTATTGAGCTGAACAATGGGTTACATTCTCAGGAAATTTACAGGTGATATAAAACTGGGTCGAATGGTTGATATGTTGAAGGCTAGGGTTTCTATTCAGAGGGACTTTGACAGGCTGGAGAAACAAGCCCACAGGAATCACACAAAGTCCAACAAACAAATGCAAGTCCCACAGTTTTGGAATCCTATGCACCAGTAGAGCCTGGTGGCCAACTGGCTGAAAAGCATCTTTGCAAAAACCAGTCTGGGAGTCTTGGTGTTCAACAAGTAGCATATGAGCCAGACATCTGTCCTTGCAGCAAATTAGCATCCTGGGTTGCATTAGGAAGAGTATAGCTAGCAGCTCAAGAGATGATTCTTTTTCTACTAATGACTTGTGAAACTGCATATGAAGGACTGTGCCCATGTTTTGCGTTCTCCACTAAAAGAAGGACATTGCCACACTGGGGCAAGTCCAGCAATGGTTCATGAAGATGGCCAGGGGCCTGGAGAACCTGATGCACAAAGAGAGGCTGAGGTAATTGAACCTGTTCAGCCTGAGGAAAAGACTAAGACAAGATTTTATCGGGGTATACAACTACCTCATGGGAGCATACAGGGAAGACAGAGCAAGGCTCTTCTCAGAGGTGAAAACTGTGACAGGGAAAAAGGCAATGGACACAAGTTGGAATGCAGGAGAATTCTGATTAGATATTAGGGGGAAAAAAAACACATTTTGAAAGTAGTTAACTGTTGGAACAAATTTTCTGGAAATCTGGTGGATTCCCTATCCTTGGAGATGTATTCAGAACCTGACATGACAGTTCCCTGAACTACCTGATCTAGCTGGTCTTGCTAACAGTGAAGGTTAGATGAGACAGTCTTGAGAAGTAATTTCTAACATAAATTATCTTGTGATTCTATTACTATATCAGGAATCTTTGTCCTATTTTAGGTACAGTTCACAAATGTAACACTTTAAATTGAATTTGAATTGAACTACCCGTGCCTACACAGACAACTTCTAAGATTGCAAACATTTTGGCCATATCTAAAAGTTTTCCATAATCTTTACTGTAGTGTCACCTTTTATCAATCAACTTTGTAGCTGAAAAAAATTAAAGCGTTTGTTTATAAGCAATGCTTTTCCAAAGCAAAAATGTTTATGAATATTTAAAAACTTCACAAAAATAATTTGCAGAAGCCGGCACCCCTGTGCCCCTCTCCCTACCAAAACCTTGCCACGCAAACCCACCACAAAAAGCAAGGACCCTTTAAGTTGGTAGAAGAAAAGCGTGAGGGAAAGAGAGGAAGCTGAGAAAGAAGAAAACCCGTGAAAGCAGGGGCTGGGCTGAAAGCAGAACTGTTGTTAACAGAAGCCTGTTCACAAGAAGCAAGAGGGCACTTGAAGAACCTAGTGGGAATTTGGACTAAAACACATAAAAGATCTTTTAACAGATGAGATTACTTTTCTTAATTTGTGACTGCAGAGTGTGATATAGCTAGACCATTTATTTAGAAGGTTTGGTAAGAGATTAGAGAAATTTACAACCAAAAAGGCTGTAAACTGATGCTAAAGGATCCTGTGACTTCTTTAATACACCTGAATGCTTGGAAGTTTCAAAGGGAATGGACTGCTGGAAGTGGCTAAGCTAATATGCTCTGCTTAAACAGCCTCTCTTTTTCTGATCTCAGAGTTCCAGGCTAGATGTACAATTGCACTGACCATACAGGATGTTTCTTACATTCTTACAGGACATTCTCATGTGTCTGACTTTTACAAAACCTTACATTTACTACACAGCTTCTTTCCCATCCCTATTCATTCCTCTGTGATGTGTTATCCCTCCTTCACCAAACTGCATACATAAATATTTCTTTTTTTCAGTGGGATTAGTGGATGATTAGCATGATTGCTAAAGCAGACTGATTTTGAAGCTGAAAATCCTGTCAGCTGAGATGCTTGGATTCATGGATTCAGCCTAGAATCAATTTTTTGTTCAACTTAATACACTGAATCAAAGGAGCAATACTTCTGATTAAGAGTAAACTCACAAACAGAAAAATTGTAAATCAAATTCTTCCTTTTTGGGAGGTTTGCTGTTATTAAAGTTTACTGTGCCATGAAATAGGACAATACTTTCTTTCAAACCTTTCTGGCAACCCTTATTATGAAGTAGAAGTTTATACATGAAAGGTTTTACTCCAAGAAGAGACCTTAGGAAAAATGTTGCGTGCTGTGACTCAAAAAAATAAAGTGAATCATTAAGATTACAGGTGAGAAATGTTTAGGAAATCATTCAGTCCTTCATGCTGTTACTGCACAATCACTCTTAACATAAGATTTGTAATGATTTTTTTTTTTGCTTTGATTTCAATATTGCTTGGTAAGAAAGTAAGTAAGTCTAGCATTTTTTACATGAAACTGTTGCTCAGCTTACCAAAGAGATTACCTGAAGCATAGTTTAAAATTCCTATTATCAATTTCTTGCTCCAAGTTACAGTTCAATTCTACAATTTGTAAGTAAATTTATATATTTTTCTTATACCTCTAACATCCTAACTTATACTGGGATAGCGTTCTTTCTAAACAAGTCCATCTAATCAGCTATAGAGATGCCATTCAGCAGTCTACGACTTACAGAAGATGCCTGGAGTACTCTTATAACAAGCAAGTACCGAACTCCTTGAAGGCAGTTGTTAGTGGAGTCCATATTTTAGGGGATTAGAGGTTAATGCTTTCACATGATGCTAGCTCTTTCGCAAAGTCTTTATACTGAAACTTCTGTGGGCAGTCATCTCCATCAGATATCAGTATTGGCTCTTTGTCCAGGAAGAGGGCTGAGGCCACTGATGATCAGAGCTGTTGGAGAAGCAGAGGTTGTGCAGATGGTTCCCCAGGACCCGCCAAATATCTGACTCTTGCAAAACTGGTACCTGGAAGCAACGAGTGACAGGGAACATCATTAGGGGTCCTTCCCAGGAGTTCCTCCTTACATCTATATCTGATCCATACACTAGCATTATTATTTCTCTGATATTTGTGAAATGCTAAATATATCTTTAGTAACTCTAGTAATTCTTCTGTGTACTTGAGAGTCTTGGTTATTTAGATGTTTTTCTAATAGCGAGCTTCCTGAGAATTTTCAGCTATTTGATACCATAGAAGATCTGATTGTTCAGTTTACTTTTTCTGGGGTACTTTTACAAAATGTGTTAGAGACTTCAATTGTTTGTTACATTATTTGTAATATTTTAGTCGTAAAAGGCCTAGCAGGAAAAGGTGGCAGTTCCAAAATTGGCTTAAGTTATGAGGGCCCTCTTTTATAAAGAAAAATTCAGAAGTATTCTAAAGTATTTTCAAAATAAGGAAGTAGAAAAAATAATTTTCCTGGGGCATTCTTTCCTTTTTCACTCTGCAGTGTAATGGTTAACTGTCCTTCCTCTCTCCTTCTCAGTAACATTTACATCATGCTATTTAAGCCCGGAACAGGAAAGGGTGCAATTTAGTTTAGCTTTCTAAGATGTATGACATAACATATTGAATAAATCATTATGTCCTCATGGAACCCATACATTAATACAGGAGGGCAGTTACTAGAATTTTGTCTATCAGCAAAAATGTCAGACAAAATTAAGTATGGTAATACAACAGGAGAATGCTGATCAGCCTCAGCCTAAGAGAATGACAGAGGGAAGATGATAACAAGGCTTAGCAAAAAATGCCCCATGTGTGGACCTAGGACAGAACCTAGAAAGCAAATGTGTAACCTGTCCTTTCTGCACAGAACAGCACTCATCTATCCAGCAGTCTTGGATCCTGAAAATGTGAAGAGAGTTGTCTACATTTACCTTAAGTATCTTAATTCTTTTTCTCTGTCACTGTTTCATTAAGGAGAAGAGAAAAAAAAAAAAGAAAAAAAAAAGAAAAAAACAAACCAAAACCAACCAAACCAAACAATCAACTATTATCCATGATTTGGAATTGAGAAAAATATAATTAAAAAGAGTTCCCGCCTTAGAATCATAGAATCATAGAATAATTAATGTTGGAAGAGATCTCAAGGATCATCTAGTTCAGCCGTGTCCACCCCACCTATTACCCACTAAACCATGTTCCTAAGTACCGCCTTGCTCATTATCAGAACAAAAAGACTTGAAAAGACTAAAAAAATCCTAGTCATTAATGGGTATTCCTTCCAAAGAAAGAATTGATTGGCTCTGTGTACAGAGTCTGGTTCAGATGGAGTTTATTTTCTTCACAGCAGCCCATGCGGTGCTGTGGTTTAGGTTAGTGACCAAAGCAGTGTTGCTAACACAGGGGTGTTCAGCTATTGCTGAGCAGTGCTTGCGCAGTGTCTGTCTCTCACACCACCCCTCCCAGGGAGCTGTCTGGGGGTGGGCAAGATCCCAGGAGGGGACACAGCTGGGACAGCTGACCCCAACTGACCAAAGGGATATTTCATACCAATGACATCATGGTCAGCAATAAAAGCTGGGGGGACAGTTTAGCTGTTGGTCAGAGACTGGCTGGCAATTGATCTGCTGGTGGGAAGTGAGGAGGGACTGCCTTTGCATCTCCTGGGGGTTTTTTGGGGTAGAAGGGTGGGTGGGGTTTTTTCGTCACTAAACTGCCTTTGTCACGACCCAACAGTTTTCTCACTGTTGCCCTTCCAATTCCCTCGCCCATCCCACTGGA
Organism: Psophia crepitans; assembly: GCA_013399095.1. NCBI lineage: Eukaryota > Metazoa > Chordata > Aves > Gruiformes > Psophiidae > Psophia > Psophia crepitans. The sequence continues at coordinate 137,853 of VWZZ01002241.1, read as the reverse complement.
GGAGAGTAAGCAAGCAACTGGGTGAGGGCTTACCTGCCAGCTGGAGTCAATCCAGCCCACCCTGTTGATTTTTATACTTTAAAAATTCCTTATGTCTCTATTTATTTATTTTATTTTTTTGTCACAGATTCCTAATTTTACTTGTTAGGCTCTTTTATTAGTACTTTCTAACTTCCAGTTTCTTGCTGATATTATTTGTTATGAACTTGTCCAGTTTTATACTTGTCCTCCATTTCACAGAATCACAGACTCACACAATCGTAGAGGTTGGAAGGGACCTCGAAAGATCATCTAGTCCAACCCCCCTGCCTAGGCAGGACTATTTTATCTAGAGATATGTTTTAATTGTAGGTTTGAAGCTTTTAAGCATCTTACATTTCAATCTATAGAGTTACAGTTTTTTGAAGGATTTCTTGTTGTCATATATATTTTTCAGTTTAAATTCTCTCAGCTGATTTTTTTCTTCTAATTGTGTTTAATTTTGTAAGATCTGTCATTTGAAAGAGTTATACTATACCAAAGTGTTTAAAAAAAACCCTAGATATTCTTGATGGATGTATTAATGACAGTTAGATTTCTAATCTGTAGCAATCTGTAGCAAACAGATTAGATCAGGTTGGAGATGAGGAGAAAATTCTTCTCTGAAAGGGTGGTCGGGCATTGGAACGGGTTGCCCAGGGAGGTGGTGGAGTCACCATCCCTGAGGGTGTTTAAGGAAAGGTTAGATATGGTACTTAGGGACGTGGTTTAGTGGGTAATAGGTGGTGGGGGGATGGTTGGACTAGATGATCTTTGAGGTCACTTCCAACCTTAATGATTCTATTCTATTCTATTCTAAACATTAGTAACCAGCAATAAATTTAGAATAATCCTGGAAAAGAAGATGAGTTTATTCGCTTTGTTTCTTAATTTAAATGTGACATTTACATAGTAATAACAAATAAATGCATCCAAAATTTTGTTTACATATAGACAGTGCCACCAGTGTTATTTGTAAGCGATCTGTAAGCTGGATGATGATGTCTTCATTGTCTCTTGTTCTGACCCTCGTGTATGTATGCATAGCTATAGTTATGCACACCAATCTGTATGCATTTCTGTATGTGCACATGTACAGAATCTCTTCATACATGCCTTCAGAATATTTTCTTATCAAAGTAAATTACCCTGATATTTATTATACTTGCTAAATAACTATTGTTCATAAGCTTAATGGAGGGCATACTTTAATAAGCAATACAGTTCTTTAAAGACAGTTCTAGGAACTGAGTAGCAGGTTGTATATTTGCTAATGACATCTAGATAGGCTCAGGAAACTTTTTTGGGTTTTGTTTGTTTTTGTTTTTTTTTAAATACACGCTGTACATTTCTTTTTTAAGAACACAGATAAATTTACATAAATTAATTCTGCCAAACACTCCAGGTTTTCATACTTATATATTTAATTCAATCATTCAGTTGTACACAGTTGCAGTGACATTGCTGCTTGTAGCTTACAAAATTAAAAGCTATAAAAGCAGAAAGACAATATCAATCTGTCTGATTTATCTTTTCAATGTCAGAAGAATTGTAATGATTTTGTAGTGCAACGTTATTCTGATTTTAAGCCGTATAGAGGAGAATGGGCAGTTAAAACACTAATGTATGGTGTATGTAATATGTGTAAATCACCTTTTGACATAGATGCACCTCTCTCTTCTTTCATTATTTTCACTAGAACAAGATGACAGTGCAGTGAAGTTTTAAATTTCCATACTTGTAATTGTCATATTTTTAAGATGTTGTACATGTTTTAAGCTGTAATACAAACCTTAATATACATGTTCCATGCAAAGGAAATTTTGCATTTCAGCATTTATGTGAACAAAAATACTGGTAAAAATAATCACAGTAGGCCATTTCTACAGCGGTAATGTATTTGCACAGATATTGTGAATTCAAAGTGTATGTCATGATGTAACACGTAGTTGTGTATTCTGTAATACACTGGCAACTGTACCTTTTATTTGTTTATATTGTTCCCAGAAGCACAATAAGATTTTAGTTTTTAACCTAATCTTTATTATCTGTTAAAAAGTGGACATAAATGTATAAGAGCAAACAAAAATCTACAATTTATACTTATGTAAGATTTCATGAGGTTATTCTTACTCAAATAAGCATTTAGTGATCTTTTGCACTCAAAGACTGGAATATGTATAATTTTGGTAAATTAAAAATAGGCGAAACAAGACACAGTGATTAAAAACATTTCTTGAAATAGATATACCTTTTAATTACAGACAGTTTTTTAAAAAGAGAAGTAAATGGCAAAAGAAGAAGAAAATTCATGTGATGGCATTGAATTGCACACGATTCATTATGCACCAGCACATACTGGGTATCATAAAGAAGTTTACAATCAAGTGTAGTAGAAGGAAAAATATGGAATCCAAGAGCATTGTGATGAAAATGGGAAACAAGAAGCTAATGAAGGGCAAATGAGAAGAGCAACGTACTTCACAAAATTCATTAAAAAGTCTCTTACAAGGGTTGGATGTTAAGGGAGACTGTGATGAAGAGAGAGAAAGTAAACTTATGATTAAGAGAGCACACAGCAAATTTCTCACTGTTTCAGAAGGATCCAAATTTATTAGGTAGGGTAGCTTTACTAAGATATTTTCTTTTATAATTCCAACTTTCTTCCTGTGTTCCTCTCTTTATCAGTGTAGTGCTTCATGCCAGTGGTAAGTGAAATTTTCCTTTTTTTTTTTTTTCCCACAAAAATGTGCTGTCATTTATGAGGCTAAAAATTTATAACAAAAATTTCTATTGATTAACAGCTCATTCGTAACATCAATTCAATCCTCCAACCCTAAGAGATGACTTAAAAATTTGACATTTTTCTAATAGAAACAACACTATTTGTTTGAAAGTGGATAATAAGACATTGAGTTACTGTTAACAAAAGCAGATACAAAACAGTGATGGATTGAGAAATACTCTAATAACCTATTTTTTTTTTTTTTCGTGAAAAAAATCTCGGTGACAGCCTTTAGCTTGAGTCTATTCATTTTTCAAACTACTGTAACAGCAGTTACAGAATAGAATGGAATCTTCTGTTCTCTCAATATTAAGCATTTCCTTTAGAGACCTGTTAAAACCATCATAGCTGTATTTCATAATACACCAAAGTTATACTCTTCTATAAATGATTTAACTCTCCAACTGTTGACTAATTTCTCATTTCCTGCTTCGTATATTTGACATCTCCACTTTCTTCTTATTGTCTGACACATTAATGGAATATGTTACCATATTTAAGTGCCTCTTGCTGATAGAATATGCCCATCAACATATAATAAGAAATTTATAAGATCACCCTAAACAAAAAATCCCAAAACCAACAAAGCCCAAGGCTTATTATTCAGGTAAAAAAATTAATCAGATCTAGAAACCACTTAATTCCCTTTCACATCTGAGAATCCTCAAGTTTTGTTTGTATTTACGTACCTCTGTGGACAAAAAGAATCTGAGGTTTAGCAGCTCCAGATTTCAACCCTACAGTTTTTTCCTGTATGTACCCTTAAAATGACCATCACGGGAAAACCTAATGCTAAGTGGAAGGGCAAGCATGCAAGATTAACTGCATAGACAACTGTAAAAGGATACCAGGGATTATTTAGGGTACTGTCACGGGTGAGAAAGAAAGGGAGTAAGGTAAGACACTGATGGATCTCTCAGAAGAAAACACTCAAGCTGTTTATTAACACCTTTGCTGGGAAGAACTGTACAGAGAATATTGCATGCCATATAAAATCTATAGTAGTGTAGACAATTACAATGTTGTATTTTTTAAAAAATCGTATTTTACTATTCTCATGATGATACCAACACTCTTCTAAGACTGCAGGGGGTAACTACTTCTGCATATTGACTCTTTGGCCATGGGTATTGTAAAATTACATTTTCAAGATGTCACTTATATTCCACAAACTTTGTATCTTTAACAACTTTTAGCTTGCTTTCAAAGGATACATTGGAGACAATGAAACTTTGTTCCCCATTTCAGAGAATGAAAAACAAACATAAAATTACTGACTTGTTAACAAAAAGCCTAAAATGAATGCATTATTAAATGTAAGTCTGTCTATTTACAGTTACCACACAGAGGCAAGTACCTGAAAGTTTCTGCTTGTGCCACATAAGCCATCTCTTAAGTATGCAGAGACTAGAAGAATAATGTGTAATTCTTTATTTCGCTTCTACCTTGTCAGGCATAGGTGGTGAGAAGGTAGCAGACATGAGCAGAGACAATGTTATTAGTATTTTTATAACAATTTGTTTCAATATAACTCCTCAAACCTACCTTGGACCTTCACAAAACAGCTATGTAAGACACAGACGCTTTCTTAAAAGAAAATTAAGCAGGTAATATATGCATTCCACTTAAAGATTCTGTAACGTTGAGAAATAAAGCATTTGTTAGTAAGCAAGAACACATGCATTTGCATTGCAAAAAAAAAAAAAAAAGCATATATGTGCGTGGGGTGAGGCATGGGGGTGTATAAGCATGCACACCAACACTCACATGCATAGTTTTCCGTAATTTTTTCTGATAGATTTTTTTTTTTATTTTACAGACTCCCAAAGTTTGAGTTTTAGTCTCCCCATTGCTCTTGTCAGTCCTTCCTCTCTATCTTCTTTTTCTTCTGTTTCTGGCATTAGAAATGCAAATGACATTTCTCTTCAGACATTCTTTTCCAGAAAACCGTTATAGACACCTAAAATTTTGGTCAATATGCCTAAAATCATATTTTTTGTAAAGCAGTTAAAGTGATAATCAAATTACAATCTTTTTCCAAAGTTAGCATTCTGTGTCTACTAAATATAATTTTTATGTTTGGTTTATATGTTTAACAACAGTTTAGTCCAAAAATTCTGTTTGTGAAAAGTAGATAAGTGATTTGTCCAATACATGTCTAAATATATTCTAATTTCTAACCAAGGATCTAAAGATTTTGGAATTATGATCTGCTTTGTTGTTTGGCAATCTTTGATTTAAAAAATAAATTCTGGAGTGTATTTATATGGAAAAAACCAAAACAGTCTTTGTTCTTCTGCCAATTTTTTAGCAATATTAACATTCCTTATTTTGGACGGCATTTATTCTTTTCTTTTGAAACTTCCATACACTCATTTAATTCTTCATCTGTGTTTTCGTTCTGTCTTTATGCTTTCCTACCCTTCTCTAAAATAACTTCCTTCTTCAACAATTCAGTGTCAAACTAATCTTCTCGCTCTGGTCCTGCAATATACTGAAAAATAATTAACGTTCAATTTTCACTTTCTATGGCTCTATTTGCATTAGTAAGGAGTAAAAATATTATATAAAATTCTTGACATTGTCAGCTAGCAGAATTGTCTGGCCAAACTTTCAGCAAAATCTATAGTTCTTGATTTATTGGTTTTAATCACCTATCTTGTTTACCACCACTACGACCACTTATCTGTTACAAGAAAAAAATCTGGGTTTTTTTCTAGTTTTACTGGTATCATATAGTGTTCTAATCTGATAAGAAATAAAATATAATATTTTGATCTTATAATTATAATATCTTTGAAAATTACAAAAGATAAACTAGAAAATATATGATGGATAAAAGTGAATGTCTATGTGCTCTCTCTCTCTGTCCAACAGGTTGCTTATCAGCAAATTCTAAGAAATAGTTCATCCCAAAAATATTGACTATGTATTATCTGCCAAGTTTAATACCGTGAATAACATGAATAACAGGCTAATGTATGTTTATTTTTATTTTCTTATTTGTCTCCCTGAAATCTACTTTAAGAAAGTTTTACACTCCTGAGAAAATGCACACCCAACTTCATGTTGCATGTCAGAAACCACTTTCTTTTAAATAAAGTCATTGAACTTACTTTCTGTAACAAATTTAATTTATCTTTGAAATAAGAATATTGCACTGAAGAGCTCTTTATTTAACCCAGTGTCAGATGGCACTATAGGGGGTAGTTCATCCTCTTATCTCTTTATTCTTGTCACATGAATTCTGAAAGGCAGGCAATGCCTCAGAGATGTGACTGATGGAGGATAGCAACAATGCCCACTGCTTGTGCTGATTTTACTGGGAGGTTCTTAGTCCACTGTTCTGTTTTTCAGTGATGTTAAGATGAGTTAAATTTTGCGTAATTATCAGAAGTTAGAAAATATACAATTATTATTGTTGCTTATATTGTTATTATTGCTTTTGCATAAAAACATAGCTCACCACATACATTTATTTTCTGTTGAAATTCATAGATGTTTATTTCTAAAGAATATTAAATGTTTGGAAATTATATAGACCTGTCAAATAAATATAAGCTTTGAAGACAGAAAAAACAATTATGTAAATTTTCTCCATCGGTCTCCATTATTGGTTTTAAGAAGGTGCTATTTTGAATTAATTGAGGGAATGAAGAAGCTATTTCTTCTCATTAAATCTTAATTCTTTCTACTAGAACGTATTCCTCTTAATTTTCAGAAAAAAAATTAGCACAATAGAGTTTTTGATGGTGATACCCCTTAAAGCTATCAATAATGTATGGGTGTTGGATATATAAGATATGTCACTAAAAGTAAGTAATAGCAGCAAACAATTATAAATCAATTCAACTAAAAGGAAGCATCAAAGAATACTATTAAAACAGAAAAAAACCCTCAAAACGTAATTCATCCCCAATATATTCTATTAAAGCATGACTCTTACATACATCAGCATTAAAAAAAAAAGGACAAAAGGAGAAAGAGGTGATTGTTTTTTGTTTTAATTCTAGACATGCAGAAATATTCCTGTGTAATCCACCTGTAAACTATCAGTGAGAGAAAACAAACAGAAAGTCTCCTAGGAAATGTGTTTTTACAAAACAGGCATTCTGAAAAAAAAGTTATAAAGATTTTTTTTCTTTTGCAATTTTTCTCTTTTTTAAGAAGAAATATGGCTCTGCTTCTGCTTTCTCACTGGTGGAGCACCATCATTTTAACTTGAGTTAATCTTGCAGCTGGTGCTCTAAATCAGGTGAGAATTAAGACATCTTATTTCCTTATTTTCTAACTAAACTAGCAACATTTGAATTATAAGATATTTTTTACTTCTAGTTTACTAATCTATTCCAGTAAACTATTATTATTTTTTTATGTTTTAAAAAAGTCACTGGTCTAGAAGCTGAAATCAGCTGCTACTGACCTACTAGGAGCATTGCTTTTTTGCCTGATTCTAACTGGGTTTGCCTGCTTTGGAAACAAATATCTCAAATGCCTATTTTGGTCTTGTTACACAGAATTTGTTTTTAAAAAATATAAAAGTAAGATGTACAGTCACTCTTTTAGAGAGGAAGGGAAGGAATAAGTTTGTGAAACTTAACTATCTGTTGAAGTTCTGCCATTTTTCAGGTCCTTCAGCTACATTTTGTTAAATGATATCATATTAGACTGATCTATGAGATGATGCAACAAAAAATTACATGGAAAAATAAAAACTATTTCTATTAGGCAATTTCTTAGTTTCATTTTTTCATTACACAGAAAGCAATCTATAAATGCCATAGTTTTTGCATATAAATTACAAGAAGAGATTATATAGGAAAGGGTAATAAATTACCTATTGGTAATAAGAAATGCACATCACCTTCTCAGTATGTCTTGACATCCTTCCAAAAGAAGCCACAAACACTGACCGCTTTGCAGTGCTTCTGGTAAAATGAAAATAGATAACTGCTATTATTTTATAAAGTTTTTCATTTTTCTTTCTACTTTTGTGACTATATTAATCTGCAGTTGTAAAACAGCATTAGATCCTGTTCTAATGCATCATACCACAAAATTATAAGATAGTCTGACACATTCCTAGGCAGCAAGCACAGTCAGAATAAAATCTTATTCTTTGACTTCTTAGTGTAAATAATAGAGAATCTGAAGTTGCTTGCTGTGGTACAGTAATCAAACTTCTGTTGTAATAGCTATAAGTCTTCTGGTGTATTTCTGTAAGATGTATAGAGTATGCCTCTGTTCTTACTTAATCCTTTTTCTCTAGGTCTAATCCATCTTTTAGTGGAACTGACAAAAATGTTCCTGTAGTATTGGAAGATGTATTTGTCTGTTGAGGTCCTTTCCCTAGATTTGAGAGGTTTTTCGAAAGAAAACACTGTAGAGCAATAGTTCTCTTACATCTTCTCATTAAATTGTATGGCTTAAGATCCAGCTTGTCCAAGTGGTAGAAATGGCCACTCAAGTCAGGCTGCTAAGAGAGAAGTGAAGCACTCATTAGTCCTCACTGACAGAGAGAAATTCTGGACATCGGGAGAATGAAGACAAAGAAAATGACAGAAAGGTTAGAGATCTTACAGAGAAATTTGAAGATCACTAGCAGCAGTTTATGAAGACACTCCTTTGAAAAGAACTTGCCAGATAATTAACCTCTGCTGTTTTGCTTTCAGTTCCAGTAAACTATTATTATCCTTAAAAACAAAACAAAACGAAACAAAACAAAACACAAAACACAACAAAACACAAAACACACCGAGGAAATGTATAGCTGATATTTGGGTAATTCTTTAGAAGAGAGAACATGTCAATCCACTTCCTAACAAAGACAGAAGTTGTTGACGTACAATGCCAAATTGTTTTCAACATCCTTTCTGCTTGACCTTAAGCAAAAAAAAAAAAAAGAATCAACAAAGAATCAACTACATTGAACTGTTTCAAAGGAAGATCTTTGACCACAAAAAAACCCATAATAATATAGAAAATGCTGAGATGAAAATGCATCCATCAAAGTCTGTTTGGCCACAACTTCAGATGTGGTATTTAGAAATGATTCAGAGCGATTTCAGAGCTATTGGTTCGTGGATAGGTCAAATAACAGAAAGGTAGAAAAGAGCAGAGGTGAAATATAGAACTGTCAGGTCTAACAAATTCTTGAAGAAATACCAGAAAAAATGTAAAGATGAATTATTTATAAGTATCTGAAAGCAACAAAAAGATGAAAATCAGTCACTAGGTAACATGGATTTCTCAAGAGAAAAATGTGTGAAACCACTGCAATTTCTGTTCTCAGGTGGTAATAAACCTTCTGGATAAGAAAGAAGGAGGTGATAATATCTCGAGTGCATCAGCATTCTTGTAAGGAAACCAAAGAAACACTGTCTCAGTGAAACTACCACTAAATTACAAGTAACTCACTGGGAAAAAAATAGTAAAAGATGATGGTGGTTCAATGCAGAAAAGAATTTCACTGGAAGGGTTTTGAGTTCCCTAATGTTCTTCATCAATGTTCTTCACCAACGGACTGGGTGATGGCATTGGGAATATTGTGACTGAACTTGTAAATGGCACCAGTCTGGGAGACAGACAGGCAAAAACTCTAGTAATGGTCTGGAAAAGAAAGAAGATTCAGTTGAGCAAAGATGCATCCTCTTTTGCAGTCATAAACAAATACATACAAATTGGGAACAACCGAACAGTAATCTGTAAAAACAGATCCAGAGAGTCAAGCTGAAGAGGATTGAGCAATGTACTGGTGTTATGGAAAAATAAATCTTCATGCTGAGATATTTGGTCAGGCATTCTGCTTGTGTAAGAAGTGATGTAGTTCCCTGCCATATGTCAGAGTGTACCAGCAGGCTCCTGGCAATCTGACCTTGCCTTGCTGACTTTGATTTCCCAGCTTCATCTCAGACCTACCTTGTCACAGCAGGCTGTCTGGTCATCACTGACCCATGGGAGACCTTGCTTACCAGCACTGGACCTGCTCAGCTCTTCTCATTTGGGTCCTGTGAGACTGTATTGCTTGGCATTGTCTGTCCTGCCATCATATTCCCTATATGAATAATAAAAGTTGATTAAAGTGATTGAACTAAACCTAACTGAACAGAGTAATTTAAAATACAGCATTAAGATATAGATCTGCCACACAGAGTCACCACATGACATGACTGGAAAGTGTATCTTGCCAACTATTAGCCATCTCCCAAAGCCTATTAATATTTATTGCTCTAAAGGATTTGTGCCTCTGTATGGAATTGTAGGTATTCAGATTTTTATCATGAAACATAGAAAGAAGTTGTTATTATCCATAATGCTACAGTCCATTGCTGAATGAAGTTTATTATCAGAAAAGCACTGGTGTTCAGTAAGTACTGACCACACTGTTAGAGAACAGCTTGTTACTGTTAGAGAACTCAGTTTAATCTGACAATTTGTTAATTTGTAAATATGCCAGAAAACTTATGTTTAGGTACACAGAGCTCATGCTAATTTGTAATCTGAGCCTGATTCCACAGTGGACTGCATTCATGAAATGGAAGTAACAATGCCCTTTAACTCTCCTGTGTAAGAGCACAACTGAAGCATCTGTAGGTTAAAAAAAAAAATCTCCAGGGTTGAGCAGCACCTATAAATGTATCGGTGAAAGGAAACTACTGCGCCAGTGCCAAGAATTTCTGCCCTAGCATGAAGTGACTAGGACAAATTGCACTAGAGCAATTGCTTAGTAAAAGTCTAGGAAAGGGCCAGAAGGAGTGTGGATTCAGGCTTCCAGCTCTGCAAGGTCTGCCGGTAAGCTCTGTCCAGTGTGAACTACCTGAATCAGAACTGATCTTAGAGCAAATCCATCTTGGAGAAAAGGTAGAATCTGTAGCCTACACCAAATCTCGTTTTGTTGCCTGTGACAGGTACATCAGCTTGCCATCATTGTCACATTAGTGTTTACAGTAAACAACCTAATATGACTGAGGCAGAACTTCAAAAATATTTAAAAATGTACATGTATTTGTTGATACCAAAGTGAGTGAGTGGTAAGCAGAACGTAGCCTGACTGCTATTTTAGATTCCTCTCCAGACTAAATTGAGCTTAAATGATGTATACAATTTTTGCTGAAAAAATATTTTTCCTGTCTTCCTGTCAGAAAATCGTAATATAAAATTCAAAGTGAGTTGTAATGATGACTTTTCAGCTGACAGTAGAGCTTTTTGAGGAATATCCAATGAAATGTTATTTCATCAGAAAATGCTGACAGGATGGGATAAAAACTGAATTTTGGCCTAGAAGCTTTATTTTTCCAGTTACTACTTAGTTGAGAAAACTTTGCAAAAGTTTTAAAACTGCTGAAATGTTCCACTTCAAACCTAAATGACAGAAAACTGCAAATCCATTTGAATTATTTTGCCTTAGAATATTTATTTACTTCAGGAATGGCACATGTAGGCAAGAAACTGAAGTGCAAACACCCTAAATAATCATCGTAGCACATTCTTACATCATGTTTTAACTTTCAGTTTATGTGCACATAAGCAGAAGTTCCTACTTGTCCCAAGCTAGACTGGGAAATAAAACAACAACTGAATTTCTCACAGGAACAGAATACCATTTTTCAGCTTGTGACCACTGCTAGATCAGGCAATCTGCTTGTGAAAATTAAAAGTCTTCAAGGAACACAAAAGTTTGCTTTAAGTCAGATGTGCATCATTTCTCAGTCTCTTTAATTTTGGAATATGAAGTTTTTAAAAAAATTAGAAAGTAATTCTGTTATTCTAATCTAATTGCTGAAGTTTGAATTGTCTTCACTGAGAACTAGTGGGTTTTGATCTCTCAGTTCCAGAAAACATGTACTCAAGAGGGATGCGACAGAGGAAGCTGCATCTTCCACTGTGGCTTTTACAGTTGTGACTGGTTACTTCAATACAGTAATCACATGTATTTATTAGAGCAGATGGTCACAATAAAACACTTTCCTGTTGTATTGTCTGAGGCAACAGCAGCATTTTTTCCCATCTTTCACCCAAAAGTGATGATTCTTCCTCTTTATTAATCTTTCTCTATTTTGTTCAACTATGCTATTATTAGTTGGATTCTTTTTACAATTATAATGTTTACATTTTGTATATTTTTTGCAATAAGTACAATTTTTATATTTGAAATTTAGAAGACCCAAGCAAAAGTAGGATTTCATTATGATAGGTGTCAAATGACAAAAACCAGAAACAATCAGTCCATCTCAAAAACCCAATTAATAAAATATCATGTATGTTCTTATTATCACATTCAGTGCAAAGAAGGAGAAATTAGCAAGCCATTAGTATACAAGAATCTTAATGACAGTGAAAATATTGTCCAGGTTTAAAATTAATTTACTAAATTCTGATATTTGTTTCTTTCAGTCTGTTTTTCTGAGCTGTAATTTTTACAGGAATCTTATAACTTCTTCCCTAGAAGAAATATTAGTCCAATAAGAGTGAATGAACACACACAAAATCCTGCTGACCCTGACAATAACTCTTAATGTGAGGTTCCAGTTAATAGCTTCAGATGTACCTGCCATCCAGAATGTAAGGAGCCATGTAGTGAAATTGCCACAAATCACTGTGTGGCTGGACTATGTCAGAATGGATCAGAATGCAATGATCTCCCTGCAAAGTTTAAGTGTCACTATCTGACAAGTAAAAATCACTTTTGTCATGAGGCATTTGAGTTTATCAGAAAGAAATGTCTGAAGAATGTAAATGCGGCATTTCTGGAAAAGAAATAATTAAATACTCTGCTGCTAAATTTCCATTATCTAAATTCATGAAGTATCTTTTGACTGTCTGTTGCAAAAAAAAAAACAAAAACAACGACATTTCTTTTTATAGGAAATAGTATATTGTTAAGTACTGCTCATGAATCTGTTTTGATGAGAAACTTCATACAAAAATAAATGTTATACATATATCTGTGTATAACATCATTGATTAATGTTTCCGTTTTACTTCTTTATCAAGTTTTTATATTAGTTTTATGCAGTACTTCAGTAAACAGATTTAACATCTAGTTATGAGGGCAAAAATGAGAGAGATGCTTAAATTTTTAATAGCAATCAACAGAGAGGAAAACCAGCTGTGTGAGAACATTGCACAGCTGGTGTTTGGGCTGGAATAGAAACATAGCTTGAAGACACCTTTCTGCATCTACTGATTTTGAAACCAAAGTGACTGCATGTCTAGGGCAGTTTTAATATGCCTTGTCTTGTATTTATGCCTCAAAGGCTTGTTATAGAAGCCAGAATTTCTAAAGCACAATATGGTTCAGCAATTTACCCTGATAGTCGGAAGTTGCTGTCTTACCTCATCTAACCAGCTGTTCAAAAACTAAAAAATCTTCTAGATCAGGAGCCTTTCAGATGTGCCCCTAAGGACATGGTTTACATTTCCTTTAACTTGAAGACTAGGCCCAAGCAGGACTGAACTTTTAAAATTCTGTAGTAATTTATAATTCTGGACCTATAATTAATAAGCACTATAAAAACAGGGTTATATTTATTTTTTTAAAGGTATCGCAGTACACTGTTGGAATACAGGTTTATGTGAACATCTTTGACCAAAGATTCTTCCTTTTTCTCCTTGTGCAAAACATTGATGAACTGGAGGTCAAATAAGGGGCAACTCTATGGCACACTGGAATCTGTTTTGGCAATACCTATGCCACTGAACCACAGAATTCCTTTATAAATCTTTTTTAAAATGGAATGTGAAGTTCAGATCTTCAGCCAGACTTGGTATCCAAGTTTGTAAGACATTCCAATTAATTGTATTTAGCCCACTGAACCAAATCTCTGGTGTAAGTCTTTAGTGGCTTTTCATGCTGTAATTGTTAAATTACAATAAATTGGTCCAGTCTTTTTTGATCTTTGCTGGAACATTATTTTTGCAAGAATCTAAAAATCTTTAGAAACTTCTTAAGTGCTCAGTTAATAGAACAAAAAAGCTGTACTTCTTATACTTCAACTCACTGATATTTTATGGCAAAGGTTACAACAAAAATGTCTAAAGTTTGAAACCTGGCATTTATATTCAGCACTTGGATCCTAGCTCCACACACATTGATTTAGTTTTTTTTAATTACGAAATATTTATTGGGTTTGAAAACAACTACTTTTCAGTGAAACAAAGAATATTTACTTGCAAATATTTACTGTGCATGTTCCGAAAGAAAGGTGCTGTCATCCATGAAACATGATTATCTTGCTGGATGACAGTTTCAGAAATTATAATACCATGGCCAATATACCCTAAGAGTACAATGTAAATTCATATTTTATCTTTGAATTTTTTTAAAATTTTGTGCATATGTAGCCCTCAACAGGAAACACCAATACTCAGTGTTTCACAAGATCAAGTTTCTTGTTAACTATGAGTTAACTGGTTGAAAAAACTAGTACCAATAAACTGTCAGACCTATCAGATCTTGTAATAACAGAATACATTGGGACAATTATGTCTTTTGTCTTGGAAACGGGATGTTTTTTAGCGTGGTGTACAGATCACCACAATAAAAATGAGAAGGCTTTTATCAACAGTATGCTTACTCGTATTTCAATAAAATTAGGAATATCTGCATAAAATCACTTTAAGAAATTGACATTCTATCAAATTCTCTTGACCCATTTTATCTTGAAAGGTTTTTATTATTATTGCAAGTATGGCTTTATCATATAGTTCTGTTGTCCCACTTAGAACTGTATTGTATATGAAACCGAAACTTTTCAAGAAACTTGAATATTTTATTCTATGGAATCATAGAATGGTTTGGGTTGGAAGGGACCTCAAAGACCATTTAGTACCCAGCCCCCTGCCATGGGGAGGGACACCCTGCACTAGACCACGTTGTTCAAAGCCTCATCCAACCCAGCCTTGAAGACTTGAAAGGATGGGGCCTCCACAGCTTCTCTGGGCAACCTGTTCCAGTGCCTCAACACCCTCACAGGGAAGAAATCTCCCTTCTTTTAGTTTAAACCCATTACCTCTTGTCCTATCACTGCACTCCCTAAGAAACAGCCCCTCACCAGCTTTCCTGTAGGCCCACTCCAGGTACTGGAAGGCCGAGATAAGGTCTCCCCAGAGCCTTCTCTTCTCCGGGTGAAACAACCCCAACTCCCTCAGCCTGTCCTCGTAGGAGAGATGCTCCAGCCCTCTGATCAACTTTGTGGCCCTCCTCTGGACTTGCTCCAGCAGCTCCATGTCTTTCCTGTAATCGGGACCCCAGAGCTGGACACAGCAATCCAGGTGGGGTATTACCAGAGCAGAGTAGAAAGGGAGAATCATCTCCCTCGACCTGCTGGCCACACTGGTTTTGATGCAGCCCAGGACACAGTTGGCTTTCTGGGCTACTAGTGCACACCACAGGCTCCTGCTAAGCTTTTCATCAATCATCACCCCTAAGTCCTTCTCCTTAGAGCTGCTCTTAATCCATTCTCCGTCCAGCCTGTAGTTGTGCTTGGGATTGAGCTGATCCATGTGTAGGACCCTACACTTGGCCTTACTGAACTTCATGCAGTTTGCACAGGCCCACCTCTCAAGCCTGTCAAGGTCCCTCTGGATGGCATCCCTTCCCTCCGGTGTGTCGACCACACCACACAGCTTGGTGTTGTCGGCAAACCTGCTGAGGGTGCACTCGATTCCACTGTTCACGTTACCAACAAAGATGTTAAACAGTGCTGGTCCCAGTACCAACCCCTGAGGAATGTCACTTGAAAAATCGATGTCCACTTGGACATCGAGCCATTGACTACAACTCTTTGTGTGCGACCATCCAGCCAGTTCCTTATCCACCGAGTGGTCCATCCGTGAAATCCACGTCTCTCCAACTTAGAGACAAGGATCCTAAATAAAATTTTGAAATACAGTAACACAAAAGTACATATCAAAATTGATCTCTCACTTGTCTTTTTTTCCCTGACTACGTGTGATGATGTTTTTATGCTTTCTGTTACTCTGTTTTTCATCAGGTTTTACTGGTCAGTTCTGCGAAACCAATGTTACTGCCTGTCTTTCACAACCATGTGGAGCCTCCAGCATCTGTAAAGACGTATTGGGTGGCTATCTTTGCTTCTGTGCACCTGGTTTTATAGGTAGGTTCAAAGGAGTGTTGTTTAACATCTGTTTAAGTCAGTCTTAAACTACAGAAAAGAGATAAGTAGCAATAGATATAATTTAGCATTGTGCCTCTGATTCAGGCAGAAGCAACTTTTGTTTCCTGGCACAAAAAAGTACTTGGCTGTGTAAGAGTATTCAGCTGTAAAAAATACTGACTACAAGGGACTATTTCCACTCCAATAACTCTTACTTTATACTATTTTAGACAGGGTGTCTGTCTTACCCTGATGCAATTGCAACTCCCAGCCATATGCAAGTTGACCTTAATTTATCTGCTTTGTGCTTCCTGTAACAGTAAGGCTGCAATATCAAGGTCCTCAACCTTAAGCCAAATACACATCCAAAATCCTGGGCAGTTTTAACTACTCATGCTTAAACCTACCTTGTTGGTCATTGTCATTAGAACATAGTCGGACTAGATTAAAAATAGTTTGGTTATGTCAACATACTTATGGTAATTCCAGATTACAGTGTTAAAAAAAAAAACACCTTTCTAGATATAGATTCAGTTCTCTTTGATCACCTTTGTATGATGAAATAATCAAGTGCAGTTGGAACTCCCTGAGTAGCAGGTCAGCTCTTCAGCCCAGATCCATCCTGTCTAACTGCGGGGACTTTGACAGAGCTCCTAAAGCAGGAATAGGATGACTCCAGAGCCTGTCATGATAGTCAAAGAGGACACAGGCAACCAGAGAAATTCAGTCTTGAGTACACGCCATAGCTCTTAAATTGTTGCTCTACGTCCTAATATAGGCATTCATTAGTTGTAGTATTTGTGTCTGTAATACAATGAAATGCTATATCTTATTTCTATGGCTTATATTACTGTTATAAAAATATAAAGGAAAATTTTTTGATATTACCTGTGACAATTCTTGGTGAGGTCTTATTGAAAAGTTTGTTTAAATTCTTATATCTACATAACAGTAGAGTTTAGCTTATACTTTTTCTGTGGCTGAATAAAGCCCACTAAAATCCTCTGAAACAATAAGGAACTTTTGACCTATATTTTACACATAAGTAATAATAAAACTGAAGCCATTATCATCTGTTTGGATAACTGTGGTGGGCTGACCCTGGCTGGAGTCCAGGTGCCCACCAAAGCTGCTCTATCACTCCCCTCTTTAACTAGACAGGGGAGAAAAGGTGTAACGAAAGGCTCACAGGTCAAGATAAGGACAGGGAAAGGCTGTTCACCCCGCTATCAAAACCTTGCCACACAAACACACAATGATTCATATACAAAATGCAAATAAATACTTTCTGAACTTTGTTCTACCTCAAAGACCAGAAAAACATATTAGGTACATCATTCTCAACTAGAAATCAGCAGCTGTATTTTTTTTCCTCTGTACACAGAAAAATATACGGCAAAATAAAAATTTTTGATTAGTTTCCAAAAAACTTTATTTAAAATATTTCACCATAATGGAAACCTCTGTCAATACTTCCCATAAAGATCTTCATAACAAAACTAGAAATCAATAAATGAATTAATCTTACAGAAAAAGCCTGTGGTATTTTAATATTTGGTCTTAGAAACCATACTTACACTTTTGTGATGTTTCAGGAAAACTCATGAGTTTACTACCCTTAAAATAGAAAAAGGTGAAAATTTTTGAGTACATCTATAAACATATCTGTAAATTAATCTATAAAGTTCCCATCATATCTTTGCTGAACATTATATATACATTTCAATTTTGTCTTTAATCAGTAAGAAATTAATTCCCCAAAGACAATGTACAGCTCATTGGTAAAAGTTCCCTGTACCTAACAAACCTCCATTACCTCTCCTGTTGCTGCCTGCTCTGGTGACTCACCAGTAGCATGTTCCTAATTAAGTGAATCCTTCACTTGTTTCCAGGTAATAACTGTGAGATTGAGGTGGATGAGTGCCTTAGTGATCCTTGTCACAATGGAGCTACTTGTGTTGATCATCTGAATGCCTTCAGTTGCATCTGTCAGGATGGATTTCAAGGTATTAAAAAATCCATAGAACGATAACTTCATAAATCTACTCTGAGTGTTACATCAGTTTTTTAACATATAGGATGAGATGCATGTATACTTTTTTTAGAGTCATCTGAAGGTATAAACATGTAAAATCAGCATAAGTGCTTCTTGACCTAAGTTATCTGTTTTGTTTTAATGACAGCATGGAAATAGGTGTTTTCTGCTAGACAGTGGTTTAGCTGTTGAAAATGGATCAGTGGCATTCAGTGAAATTTTGGAAATAGCACATACTGTTTTCTATAAGCTTTTCAAACTGCTGGCAGATTTTATATAATAGAATCAGAGAAAAAATGTGTGGGAAAGGCTTCCTTCTTGGCATATTCGTAAAATGTAAATGAAAAATCTTTGACAAGTGGCTGTATTAATAGCTGCAGCTATTCTTTGCTTTCAGCTCAGATTATGATTTTGAAGTGTATCCATTTTCATTTTAGTGCATAATTTTTTAAACATCATGGATTTTTAATCAGTGAAATACAAAGCAATCTGTAATTCAAATGTCACAGGGCAGAATATTACATTCCTACTGCTAGTTATTTTCAGAACAACTATGACTTACATTTTTATTAAAATTCTTTGAACTTCCCAAATCTCAGAATCGATGTAATTTTTCATTTAGTCTTCAAATGATAAAAAATTAAGTTCTTTCAGATATATTAGCAATAGAGTGTTTTTATACGTTAAGTAGCTAGGTGGTTGTGTTAGCTATAGTCTAGACTGGAATAAATGGTGTTCTTGTCTACAGTGGTTTTCTTTTCCCATTTTCTGGGAGTACATCTGTTGCCTTATCATGAACACTGTGTCATTCCATTGTTCCTCTCATGTCATTGCAATGCAGTCTATTATATTTAATGCAATTTGATTTCCATTCTCCTATCTTTGTATAATAAGAAAATTGCTTTAAGCCTTAGCAATCTATTCAATGACTCTACTTTTAATCTTTGAAAATAAGCGAGTAGCTTAAACATTAAAATTATCAACATAATGTCATAGATGCCCAAATTTGAATATAAAAAGGGTGTCAAATAGATTCCAATATGTGAACTATATTTAGTTAAAATAAATATTGGTATTTAACTATACATGGTGTGCAGTAACTTCTCTCCCCTTCGCCTGATTGTATATTTATAGGCACAACTTGTGAAGCAAATATAAATGAATGTCACTCTTCTCCATGTCTTCATAATGCATCATGTGCAGACCTTACTGGTGGCTATGAATGCATCTGTCTACCTGGCTTTACTGGTGAGTTGTATTCACAGTAAAACTTGTTTTCCACAGCGTGGTGGTTCACAAAGCATCCATTAAGACATCATTGACTAATTTGCTTGTGTTTCCTTCTCATTTCTCTTTATCTGCCCCAGTCTAATGTTTCATTTGCATTCCAGCAAACCAGAACACTGACTCCATCTGTAAACTAAATAGCACAATATAAATTAGTCTGCATTTTAAAAAGCCTTCAAATCTTCCACACACAGGGAAGATTAGTTACCATTTTTCAACTCAGAAATAAGTTATGTATTTGTGGTGATAAGAATTAAATGGATGCTGACGTTAGTATGTCTGCTGCTTTATTTGGCTGATTTATGTTAGCTTCTCCTCACAACTTGCTCAAGATTCTTGTGGTGCAAATGAATTAGAAATGGGCCCCTGATTGTCTTACTAAACGTTCAAACCTTTTGTCTTTTCAAAGGTGCAAGATGTGAAACAGATATAGATGAGTGTGCTTCATTTCCCTGCAAGAATGGAGCCACCTGCATTGACCAACCTGGTAATTACTTCTGCCAATGTGTGGCTCCATTTAAAGGTAATGAACACCAAGGGAGAGGGGAAAGCAAACATAATTAACTTTAGAAAGCATTTCTGTCAATTGTCTGAACTCATTTCACTCTTCCTACAGCATTATTAGTCCTTCATTTTCTCAAGCAAAGCCTTTAAACTGACCAGCCAATTATGCCTCAGGCTGCAAGTAATGTGAAGTAAACTTTGTTTATGCATCTACTAGGAATGTTTATTTATTAATCAAAAGTGATACTTTAGAATCAGTTTGTTAACAGAGTAAGATTATTTACAAAATGAGACACACATACCCATTAAGCTGCCATCACAAAGATCAGTTGCTACACATTTTTCTCTCTAATTTGATTGGTCATGGCATTCTCTAAACTATTTTTTCATTTTCAAGAAACAATTTATAGTTATCTTGGTGTCCATAAACCATGTGTGATTATTTCTGCTGATGCTTTTAAAAGAAACAGATTTAAAATGCAAGCTTTAAAGTTACTTTTTTTCATAGAAATTTTAGGAGTTTAATTTTAAACAGTCACTGCTAAAATAAAGTAACAAATTGTGCGGTGTTCATGAGCAAAATCTAATTCAAGTGATAATCTCAATTAAAGGCGCTTGTTGATTTATAAATTAAATATAAACATATTTTTCCTCCTGCAGTTCAATATAATGATACATACTTAGGATTCCAGAATAATCATTAAAAGACAATTTTCTTGGTATGTTGAGACAGCAGGGCTTTTCCCCTTTAGGGAAGATGGTTGCATTAAATTCATCATTCATGAGAAAAGAGTGAGCTCTAATGTTTGTTCTTATTATTTTAGTTAATGGTCAAAATTCAGTTTGTCATTTTTATTAGTTTTAATTTATGTTCTGCTGAATAAAAACTAGTATAATAACAAGCAAATGAGTGCTGCAGTATCAGAATTGCTTCTGCTCAGAAAGTTGTGAAATAATTTTCAGTACATGGTTAGAAATATGGGTCTCTTAAGTATTTGTTTCACATGGAGACAGATTTTCAGAGACTTTGGTATTCATTTAGATATTTAAGTAAGTGATTAAAATTTCAGAAAGTCAACATTTCTGTAGTCATCCTTTGAGAAGCTAGCAGTGTCTAATACTCTCAATGGAAAAGTTAAACCCTTCTGGCAGGATTTATAAATGGTAACCGAGATCCTCTGAAAACATAATATTCTCGATACAGGATTTTTAGAATCTATAGGATTCTTCTTGAAATAAAAGACTTTTTGAACCTGTTTAGTTCTTTACAGGTTTACTCAGTGCCTTTCAAGATCAAATTCTTATACTGTTCTTTTTTTATACTTATGATGGTGTAAATAAAACCAGAATTAGTTTCATGTGAAAACTCTACCTCAGTCACACACCATCTGTTTATTCAGTATTAAAATGCTGTAAATGTGGTCTTTAACAGATACACAGTAAGCCAACATAATGGGTAGTTAACTATGTTTTCTAATTGTGTGGAATTATTGAGGTTACTGTAACGAATATCTTTGCACTAATTACAGGTTACATAAATTTCTTTATTAAGGAAGTAAATACATGCTTTTAATGGTATGAGTTGTGTAGGAATATCTGTTTATTTTTGGAATATTTTCACACATTTTCTTGCTGCTTCTGTTATTCTCAGTGGAAAAGCAAAAATGCTATATTATGAATGCTGTCGTTTACTTGGAAAGAAATCCGAAGTTGTATTTTCATAATACATTGTAATGGTTTGATTGTCCCATCACAAAATCTGACTTGAAGGATATGTGCCACTATTAGGAACACATTGGACATCAAAAAGGATTGCCATGGTTTTGCCCCAGCTGGCAGCTAAGTACCACACAGCCATTTGCTCACTCTTCCCTGACAGGATTGGGGAGAGAATTGGAAGAGTGAAAGTGAGAAGGTAAAGCAAAAGCCACACATGCAAGGAAACCAAAACAAGGAATTCATTTACTACTTCCCATGGCAGGCAGGTGTTCAGTCACCTCCAGTAAAGCAGGGCTCCGTCACACATAACGGTCACTTGGGAAGTCAAAACGCCATTAACTCTGAATGTCCCCTATCTTTCTCCTTCTTCCCACAGCTTTGTATGCTGAGCATGATGTCATAAGGTATGGAATATGCATTTGGTCAGTTGGGGCCAGCTGTTCTGGCTATGTCCTCTCCCAACTTCTTGTGCACCCCCAGCCTCCTCGCTGGTGGGGTGGGGTGAGAAGCAGAAAAGGCTTTGGCTCTGTGTAAGCACTGCTCAGCAGTAGCTAAAACATCCTTGTGTTTTCAATTCTGTTTTCAGCACAAATCCAAAACACAACCCCGTACGAGCTACTATGAAGAAAATTAATGCTATCCCAGCCAAAACCAGTAAACTTCTACTATACAGAAGGTAGAATTAAGGAATTCTGAGCATGAGTTGGACATTCAGGTGCATTCATACAAAATGTACCCCTGTCAAATTAAGATAGACATGGATTCTATCTACAGAAACTGGTTGGCATACATTTATCTATCTTTCTTTCACATTTCCTTGACTATTGTAATTAGTTTATTTTGATAAGGAGACTATGCAAGATTACCAGCAGAAAGTTTTGATTTTTCCATTTTCCTTTTTCTCCCCCTTTATTTCCTCTTCTTTTTAAAAAGAGAAAAATCTTCACTATTTGCTTTCTTTCCATTTCACTTCTTTTGAGAGCAAATATAGCTACTTCTCATTTTTATGTGCTGCAAACTTTTTGATATCCTGAATATGTACTTTTATATTTTAACAAAATTTTACATTAGTCCTTTATAAATATGAAAAGTCATTACAAACTTTAAAAAGTGTTATTGTGTACTCGTAGTTTCTTGTATTTTTCTTGTGTGTATTTTTTTTTTAAGCATAGATTTTATCGGCTTTGACAAAATGTTTTAACTCATTACATTGGCTTCCATAGAATACTGGAAGACATTCAGAGATTTTAAGAACAATGGTGCTTGGGCAGTGATACATATATGGATTTTTCTTCAAATATATGATCGGCCAGGCTGTGCAAATTAACTCTACAAGTCTGATCTGTGAATGATGTTTTAGTTTTCCTGTGGACACAAACTTTTTAGAAAATCCAGTTTCCATGGCAAAGTCAATGCACAAAGAGCACTGGAGAAGTATGTCTTCTGACACTGTTGTTGTAACCCTACCAGTGACCAAACGAATACATTCCTCTCCATCAATGTTCTCCTGACAGAAGATTTCCCCACAGCTAGTGTAGATCACTGGTCTTTCTAGTACTTCATAGGAATTATCATCATTGAAATTGCTACCTTTGACATTTCCCAAATGTTCAGCTGAACATCTTGAGTGTACTAGCAGTCCATCTATGCATAATTCAAAAGAAAACTGAGGAAACTTAGAAGAGTTCCAGATACGAAATTACATCCTTGTCCACTCCTAATAATGTTCTAATTACTAAATATGATAATTGAAGTCTTTCATCCTATTTCAGCCAAGTTTCTTGTCCTGTGGAGGAGAAACTTGAATTTCTATTTTCCAAAATCATAGAACTTTTCCTGTAGTCCTGATAAAGTATAAAATAATGAACTTCGAAGTCTATATACTTCTATAACATAACTCTTTTGACCTTGGTTTGAAGGAAACTCAAGATGTGATGAAAGAAAAAACAAATGTATACCAGATTATGTTATTACTGAAGAGATTCCTGTGTAAACCCACACAGAAATCCTAGAAGCTACTGAGCCTAACTGAGCATGTGTTGTAACTAAGGTCAAATAAAGAAAAAATAATAGCATCTGGGTTTACGTAGTATACTTTTGCCATTTATAATAGTTATCTATGCCACAGGTAATGTATGTGCTTGTGAATATGTTATAATTACCCCAGTAAGACAGTCCACTTCTCAAAGTCCTATCTATTTAACCTAAGTACATATCTGCTACAGTTGCTTCTGCTTGGTTCTAATGTATTAGTCCCTGCAGATATGCTATTTTAAAAATGTCTCCCTTTTCCACAAATTTTCTATCATATCTGAGGTACAACTGTGATAGTTATGTATATTGGACATTTTACATCAGCAGACATTCTGAAGTTAAGATGTTCAGAAACAGAGAAAGGGCATCAGCTGGTTTTCTGTTGCATTCCCTACTGGCAAAGTAACTATTGGAACTGGGAACAGGAAGGAAGATAAACTCGATTTGAGTGCAGCACACATCAAAAATGTTAATATTAACAACAGGAGACAAACAGCTACAGTTCTGGTCAATATATTATCACTGATAGTCTTTGGCAGTAATTTATCTGTTGCAGTATTAAGCAGGCCTCTCAGCCCTCTTATGAGCTTGATTCCATTGCATTATCGTAGCTGGGGAGTTATTATAATAACTTTTCTATTATGATATTGATTCTACAATTGTAGCCTTTCTATAATAGAATCACAGTTATTATGAAATTGATATTAGGTCCTTCAGAAGAAAGCAGAGTGTGTGTGAAATATATTGTGAAACTATATCTCATTTAGGGGTCCTAACAGTTTCATGGAAGGTAGAATAAAAGCTCCCACAACTCTACCAGGAAATACTGTCTTGTTCCATTAAAAATTAACACACAATTAAAGAACAGTGCAATTCAGTAAATTTTATAATCCCCACTGTTATATTTTATCTATATTTTACCTATATTTATATCCATGCTGTTCCTTCCATGTGGAAGCATCTTAAATGCAGACTTGAAAGTATTTGTTTACAGAATAATAGGAAGCAGAAGTTGATAATCATCATATTTTGAAATCAACATGTCCTTTAATTTTCAGTGAAAGAGAGAAAGAATCCTCAGCTCTTACGCTAAGGAGCAAAAAATACTTTTTTCCAAATCTCAGACCTACCATATTTTCAGTCCCTTGCTGGTCTCCATTGCAATTTAGCAAAATACATTTTTTTGTCTCAAGCTATTTATTTTGTTATAACTCTGAAACGCATCCATTATATTCTTCCATCTGTGCCAGCAAAATCGGTATGGTCTGTCTTGATAGCTACAGTTTTATTTGCTTTCCTTAGTTTTAAGTCTTCACATAACTTACAGTTGGAGGAGCACATCAGTTTACAGATTTTATTTGACTCTTGCTCAGTTGTATGAAGGGAAGGGAAGGGATGCCTGAAGTTCACTCAGTTGTTCACAGAATCACAAGGGTTGGAAGGGACCTCGAAAGATCATCTAGTACAACCCCCCCGCCAAGGCAGGGCCACCTAGAGCACATCACTCAGGAACATGTCCAGTCGGGTTTTGAATGTCTCCAGAGAAGGAGACTCCACAACCTCTCTGGGCAGCCTGTGCCAGTGCTCTGTCACCCTCACAGTGAAAAAGTTTTTCCTTACATTAACCCGGAACCTCCTATGCTCTAGCTTGAACCCATTGCCCCTTGTCCTATCGCTTAATGACACTGAGAAGAGCCTGGCTCCCTCTTCCCGACACTCACCCTTAACATATTTATAAACATTGATGAGGTCACCCCTCATCCTCCTCTTCTCCAAGCTAAAGAGACCCAGCTCCCTCAGCTTTTCCTCAGAAGGGAGATGTTCCACTCCCTTGATCATCTT
>VWZZ01002241.1:635-108082 GCA_013399095.1 Psophia crepitans | reverse complement strand
GATGACCATGAGCCAGCAATGTGCCCTGGTGGCCAGGAAGGCCAATGGCATCCTGGGGTGCATTAGAAGGGCTGTGGCCAGTAGGTCGAGGGAGGTGCTCCTCCCTCTCTATTCTGCATTGGTGAGGCCACATCTGGAGTATTGTGTCCAGTTCTGGGCCCCTCAGCTTAAGAAGGATAGGGAACTGCTAGAGAGAGTCCAGCACAGAGCCACGAAGATGATCAAGGGAGTGGAACACGTCCCTTATGAGGAAAGGCTGAGGGAGCTGGGTCTCTTTAGCTTGGAGAAGAGGAGGCTGAGGGGTGACCTCATCGATGTTTATAAATATGTTAAGGGTGAGTGTCAGGAAGATGGAGCCAGGCTCTTCTCGGCCTCACTAAGCGATAGGACAAGGGGCAACAGGTGCAAGTTAGAGCATCGGAGGTTCCGTGTCAATATAAGGAAAAACTTTTTCACTGTGAGGGTGACAGAGCACTGGCACAGGCTGCCCAGAGAGGTTGTGGAGTTTCCTTCTCTGGAGACATTTAATACCTGACTGGACACGTTCCTGTGTGATGTGCTCTAGGTGATACTGCCCTGGTAGGGGGGTTGGACTAGATGATCTTTTGAGGTCCCTTCCAACCTCTACGATTCTGTGATTCTGTGATCTGACAAATTTTAAGAAAATGAAAATAGGATCTGAAACACAGAAGGTTTTGGCGGCCTGAACTAAAGGTGACTGTTACTATATCCGAAAATGACACCCACAGGTCCTAGGCCATAAGGAAAAACTGAGTTTGATACCAGATTTCTGTTACTTTTCCACACATATCAATAATTTCAGTTGAATTCTGACGTCATAAGCAAAGATAAGATAAAGAATGAAAATAAAAGCATTGCCATATATTTCAGTAGGAAATAAATTTGTGGTAACTGTTTTCCTTGGCAGCATTCTTTTATTTTCTGAGAAAGAGTGCAGCATGCTTTGTTGACATGTGGAATACACAGATGTGGATACAGATGTATCATCATTGTTCAGTAGTTATAAATGTGTATATATTAAAGGAAAAAATGCACCTAAATAATATATTCAACTTCTGGTTTTGTCTATTTTTACAGAAATTTATACAGGTATGGAGCCATACTATATGCATGTCTGTGTGATTTTAATTTTAAAGTTTGTGATGTGGGTCCATCTCATGCTTCGTTCCAGCACTGCTGCATGGTCTGCATTATGATATGCAGTTAAGGAAATGTTTTTACTTGAAAAGTGCTAAGTATTGCTTTTCAAATATCCTTCCTTTAAAAAACAAACTTATGATTTGCAATTAGTATGGATTTCACAGAAAATGCCTTTTCACAGATTATATGTAGAATCACAAAGCAATTCCTTTCACGGAAAGTAGAATTTGTGTTCCATGGAAAAGAATGAATTTGCTATAAATTTGAACTAAAAGAAAAGACTTGCTATATTTTTAAACTGCTAGAGTAATACTTGGCTTAATTTCAAGTAGTATCAATATATGCATGCTTTTGAGGGTATTTTTTCCTTCCTATCCACTTCCAGGGTACTTCTGGGGTTTTATTTACATTTACTAGCCTTTAATCATTTCACTTGTGGAGGCGTTTTGTTTTCTTATTCCACAAAGTAGAGCAAGCTAAGCAGTCAGTTTATGAAATAATGACAAGCTTAGAGGTACATCTGAACTTTTCAAAGTTAAAGAAAATGACAATTTTGAACTTTTAATAGAGGCAATTTCATATTTAGCATTAAGATGTTTATTCTTTAGAGTTGCAGGGACCTCAAATTTTAGACACCTAACTTATTGCTCACTACTGTTCCTGGGATTTTATGATAAGTTTGTGAAAGCCTTTGAAGGTGGGAGTCATTGAGTTGTACAAAGATGATGAAAACTGAAATACAGAGTTCTCTGAATTTTTTTATAATTTCAAATTATTGTATCCATAGTTTCAAAAGAACAATCTGGGGAAAACCAGAAAGATGCATATAGCTTGAGGGCAGGGATTTGTTGTCATTTTGGTTTTGTTTTGTTTTTATATAGCCTTATAGTGCCTTTGTACACTGTATTAGCTCCCATAACTAAACATATTTTTACTTTTATTGAATGGTATTCAACTTACTTAACTTACCTTCAAAAACAGTGGTGATTCACTCCAATGTTATAACTGTCTTTTAGCTCTGTAGTTAAAAGCTGAGTTATAGAAAGACTGAAATATAATGCTGTTGCAGTGATGTTATATTCTATGATCATAGAATCATACAATAGAATCATAGAATCACTAAGGTTGGAAAGGACCTCTGAGATCATCAAGTCCAACCATCAACCTAACACCACCATGCCTGCTAGATCATGTCCTGGAGTGCGAAGTCTACACGTTTTCTGAATGTCTCCAGGGACGGCGATTCAACCACCTCTCTGGGCAGCCTGTTCCAAAACCTCACTACTCTTTCCATGAAGAAGTTTTTCCTAACATCCAATCTAAACCTTCCCTCATGCAACTTGAGGCTATTCCCTCTTGTCCTATTGTTTTTCACTTGGGAGAAAAGACCAACACTCTTCTCACTACAACTTCCTTTCAGGTAGTTGTAGAGAGCAATTAGGTCTCCCCTCAGCCTCCTCTTCTCCAGACTAAACAAGCCCAGTTCCCTCAGCCGCTCCTAATAAGACTTGTTTTCAAGTCCCTTCACCAGTTTTGTTGTCCTTCTCTGGACACGCTCCAGCAGCTCAATGTCCTTCNGCACTTTGCTTTGTTGAATCTCATACAGCTGGCCTCGGCCCATCGATCCAACCTGTCCAGATCTCTCTGAAGAGCCTTCCTACCCTTAAGCAGACTGACACTGCCTCCCAGTTTGGTGTCATCTGCAGACTTACTGAGGGTGCACTCTATCCCCTCATCTGGGTCGTCGATAAAGATGTTGAACAACGCCGGCCCCAAGACTGAGCCCTGGGGAATGCTGCTAGTGACAGGGCACCAACTAGATTTAACACCATTCACCGCAACGCTCTGGGCCTGTCCTTCCAACCAGTTTTCTATCCAGTGAAGAGTGTACTGGTCCAAGCCAGGAGCTGCCAGCTTCTCTAGGAGAATGCTGTGCAATACTGTATCAAAGGGTTTGCTAAAATGCAGGTAGAAGACATCCACAGACTCTCCCTTGTCTACTAGGCAGGTCACCTGATCATAGAAGGAGATCAGGCTGGTCACGCAGGACCTACCCTTGAGGAACCCATGCTGGCTGGGCCTGATTCCCTGTCCATCTCGCACTTGCTCAGTGAGCGCTCTTAAGATGAGCTGCTCCATGACCTTTCCTGGTACCGAGGTCAGGCTGACAGGCCTGTAGTTCCCCGGATCCTCTTTTCAGCCCTTCTTGTAGATGGGCGGCACATTGGGCAACCTCCAGTCAACCGGAATCATGCCTATTATCCATGACAGCTGACAGATAATGATGATAAAGGAAAAACCCTAAAAACACAGAAAACATCTCTAAGAAAACATATTTATCATGGAAGAATCACATCAGTCATTGGCTTTTACTTCATATATTAAATTAGTTTAGTGTCATTTTGAAAAAATGGACACTGTGTTTTGAACCTGAGCATATAAACGAAACAATGTAAATTTAAATAAAGACATTCCTGAGTTAACACAAATTTCTGAAAATTTTCATGTATTCATGGAAGTTATATAAAATTAATTAGTCTGTCATCGTTTTTCTCCCTATTTTTTGCTTACTGATATCCTTTAAGCTGGTGTAATTTTCCCATTTCATTGAAGCAAAATGCTATTAACTTCATTCACAGCATATACTTTCTGCTTCATCAAATGTAATAACAATGGTGAATAGATGAATAGACTCTAAGCAAGGCTACTGCAATCAAATGATACCAGTGTCATAAGGTTACATGAACTGGATCCCAATAAAATCAAACACATTTTTTAAAAAATCTTTTAGTTATCCAGTGTCTAAAGATCAGATACAAAGACCAGATCAGCATCACAGTTTCCATCAGAGCAGCAAATAGAACTGGGACTGTGATACTCCATAGCTTCACAGCACAACTACTTCCTCTGACCCCAGTCTGGTGCCCAAGGGTAGGTGCTACCTGGTTAGTTCTTCCTCTCTTGCGCAACCCCCCACATGGACCACCTGGCAACAACGGCACTTGGTCTGTCTGAGCATTTTCTGTTCTCATGAGTGCATATTTAACACCAGTACCAGACTACTCAGTATTATTTAGGAAATTGCCATCCGAATGACACCCTTGTTCTGGAACTAGCCATAGATAATTTATTTTCACTGTTCTGTCATAATCATGCCAGCAGTTTGCGATCAGATATATTTTGTCATTGATTCAGTCCGTACTTTTACAGCAAACTGCTGACTTTGAAAGCTGTTGTCAGATTTAATTCCTTAAAATGTTAGTAGCAAATGGCTTTTTTATTAAATTATTTTCCAAAAGGAATAGCAACATTGAAGAGATGTCATTTCTGATTATAAGAGAATTCTATAGTACACATCAAAACATTTCATGTACAGATTTATGCTGAGCAAATAAAACAAAAAAACTAGCGTCAATATTTTCACATAAAGAAATGAAAACTTATCTCAGGTAATTTATTGTCTATGTCATTTTTAAACTTATGCTTTTGACTATTAATAATATCCTTAGGAGAACAGTCTTTCTCAGGGAAAATAACCCTATTTTCAGTGTTCATTTATGTTATTTAGAGATTCTACTGTAGAAGTACTATAAGCAAACACAGCAGAAAAAAGAACAGATTAATACTTGCAGAATGACATTTCTGGATATGCAATACACTTCTCATTCCTAAACAAACAAAAAGAGGATTTTCCAAGTACAGTATTCATTATTTGATATATATTGTACGCTAATGGAGAAACATAGTATGTGCTTTGAGTATACGCTTCTGCGTATATAGAGAAAAATATAATACTTAATCCAACATATTGTGCCACTGAAAAGAAAATTGTCCTTCAACTGACTGTGTAACTTCATCATTTGTGCATAGTCTTTTGAGGGTTTGCTCAGGTTTATTCTAATAGAGAGACCTTTAACTGTCTAGTAAAGACAACCTAGTCTTGTAATCAATATAGTATAGCCAAGAATTAAACAAACAGAAGGTTTAAATTTGTCTGATGGAAATAAGCATGGTTGAAAAGATGTGCTGAACATATTAATACATTAATGAACTTCTGTGTTTGATTCTTTCACATTTGATCTGTTAGGCATACTCTCTCTTTTTTTCTGTCAGCTTACTATGTTTAGTGAATATTACCTTTTCACTCTGTGACGGGCAATTTAAAAATCCTAATACATAACTGGGAGAAGTTTATAAACTGTTTCCACGGCACAGCATTCCTTTCTGTCAACAATCACATACTTACTATTTCAAAAACTTACCAGATCAAGTGAGAACTTTCCTATGATTAGTAAAAAATAGATATATTCAAATTAATCAGCTACAATTAAACATTTAGTATGTATATATTTGCACAAAAATTCTCTAAAAGAGAAAAATGCAGAAAACATGAATTCTGTATTCTGATTAATCTACTTTATTAAAGTAAATTTTTCACGGCTTTTCTGTTTGCTGCTTGATTTATCCGAATAGCTTTAATCATACATTTACAGCTTTTTTTAAAAATGCTGATGTGAGAGCAACAGTAGCAGTGCATTCATTGTACTAACATGTAACCACCATTGCCTATTACTATCCGACCTTAATCTTTGTGTGGATATACATTTTTCAAAAAAAATTCTACTTTAAGTCAGCCAACTTTCTTTTCTTGTTTTCTTGCTATTTACACTGATTAGCATTAATAATGAATGATTTTCAGAATTGTATTAAAACAATATAAACAGTTGTGATCCTTTGAGTGAGAGAATGGTCTTTTAAAATATTAATTGTCAACACTGATGGTTAAAAATTAATTGACTCGGGGAAAGGGACTGAGTGGGTGGGAGACAGTCTTATTATTTTTTTGTCTTTTTGTTTTCCCAATCTTCCAGTTTGAATATGAATGAGATCTTTGCCATTTCTGCCAGTAGCAGCAGATTTTCATGCAGGAAAGTTGGGTGGCAGAAAAAAGAGGTTGAATTTTTAATTAAAGAGTGGTGAACGATGCTTGAAAGAAGGCACTGAAAAAGCTGTTTAGAATACCACTAGCAATTAATATATACCACGTTTGGCCTCATTTGGTAAAGAGGACTGTTAACCCAGGTCATCAGCTTTATGACCAGATTTTAATTCACCATTCTTTATGAATGTCAGAATAATATAAACATTTTTTGCTTTGTGCTGTTTTGTTTTACTACAGCTAGAACAAAAAAGGTAATTTGTTTCCCCTCCTTTCTTAAAGAGGGGGGAAAAGGTCTTTTTTGTCAGGGAACACTTCTGGTGTAATTTCAAATCAGTACAAATTTCACTGGAATTCATACCCTCCTGGGAGCTACCTTGAGCAAGAATCTGAAGAACAGGTATAAACCCACACTGCTGCTTGGTGAACAGCATGGGAGGAATGTGCATGAGCTCCTTACCAGCCAGACATGCATCCTGGTTGAGTTGCCATGCTACCAGCGGAAGAAGCTGGAAAGGAAGAACTGGCTACACAGCATCAGTGATCACAAAATGGAAGATTAAGAGGGTTTTTTAGAGATCCTGAAGGCACAAAAGCCTATTACCCACAGGAGAAGGATAGGAGGAGTGAGGAAAGATAGATAGAGGGTACATTCAGGCATGGGACAGGGACTCTACAACAGTGGAGGCTGGAAGTTGCTTAATTCTGACAGCTTGAAGGAGACTTTCTCTTCACTTACAGAGGTTCACTTATGAAATAAGTATTGGGCTGCGACAGCAGATAAGGAAGAGTCAGTTTCATCCAGAGAGGCATGTAAGCTGAGTCTGACACATACACCCTCATCAGTACTACTACAATGAAGTAACAGTTGACAATAGAAGACTCCCTTCTCTGAGGGAGAGTGGTACCCACCTGCTGATCAGCTCTGATCTCTGAGGAGGTTTATTTGCATGTCAGCAAGTATTGCACTAAAGTCTTCTATTGCAAGAAGAACCACACACTGAGATAGCTCACATTACTGGTATGCTGCAATGGATGGATGCAAGCTCTCTGGAAATGCAGGCAAGGAAGATGAGGATGCTGGGCTGAACTTTATCTACCAGAAATGTCTATCCCCCCCACAAACACTTGGCATGTAAGATGATAGGCAAATCTGTTTAAAGCTTCTTCCATCAATACAGAAGAAAAATAAGTACTGCCTTACTGGGTCATCTGACAGTTCCACTTACAATGGTGAGGCATGTGTTAAGCTTATTCATGTGGGTGTGAACTCCACTTCAGGAATCAGCAGGGTAGTCACTCATGTCAAGCTGTTGTGATATAAAGATGAAAACTTCAGGGCAAAATCTCAATGTGCCATATGGCAGCTTCTGCTCTGCAATTTCATGAATTCCAGATCTGAGACTGCCAGCTGCCTATGGCAGGATCACCCTGCACTGGAGAGACCATGGTGACATAGAGACAGGGAACAACTTGTGCTATTCTTTTTCTCCTCTGTCAGCATGACTACTGGGGTCAGAGGGTTGTTGGGTTTTTTCCAACCTCAATTCTGTTCCTACTTGTTGTTTTTGCTAACATTCAGTCTCATGGACACCTTAATATTGAGGTTATCCAATGAGTGTTTTTCATCCTTTCACCATATCCTACAAATTTAAGGAATTTTAAGCTTTCAAATAAGTCTCAGAATGGCACTAAGTGGCATTGCAGCTTGATCTCAACCACTGTGCTGTACTTTGTCTTGTTCTTCTGAAACCGTAATAAAATATTCAATACATTTCTCCAAAATAAGCTAACCACTGAACTGATTCAGTTTCCTAAAAATTTTATCAAAAAACCCTCTATGAGTTGTCAGTTCTGTTAGTTAGCAACTGGTCTATAAACTTAAAGCTGTCATATACTGTAGGTGACATATAACACTGGTTGATTCTTTGCCAGGAATTCTTGTCTGAAATTTCGAGCCTGAAAATAAATGGAAAATTCTCAGTACTGTTATCCACCTGAGGAACACAGCTTACCTCATGTACTGGCTGCAGGTGCCCAGGAACCAGCAGCAGGAGCGGCAGGGCAGCCGCTGCAAAGAGCCGCTGCCAGACACACCCGGTTCGAGCCGGCTCCAACCCACCCACCGCAGGGCATGGGTCAGCCGCACAGCTGAGGTGGGGGTGTCTCGGGGAATAGATATCTAAGGAAAGGCAGAACACCACACGGCAGAGTTTGAGGGGGAAAAGGCTGACAGTAACAACCTGTGAACACCAAGGTGAGAGCAGGAGCGGGAGGAGGTGCTCCAGGCGTGGGAGCACAGTTTCCCCTGCAGCCTCTGGAGCAGGCTCCTGGCAGCAACTATGGCCCTTGGGGGGTATGCAGTGGAGTAGGGGAACAGTGTGAGGAGGAAGGAGGGGCAGAGAAGAACTGTTATGGACTGACCACAATCCCCATTCCCTATCCCCCTGTGCTGCTCAGGGATGGGGAGAAGATAGAGGAGTCTGGAGTGAAGGAGTGAAGTTGAGCCTGGGAGGATGAAGTGGATGAAGGAAGGTATTTTTAGTCTTGTGTTTGTTTCTCACCTTCCTATTCTACTTTTAATTGGCAATGTATTAAATCAGTTTTCCTCAACTCTCTTTTGCCCCTGAGAGTAATTGTTAAGTGACGTCCCAATCCCACAGGTTTTCCACCTTATTTTCTCCACCTGCCCTGTTGAAGAGGAGTAAGAGAGCTGCTAGGTGGGCATCTGGCAGCCAGCCAAGGTGAACCCACAGCAGCATAACTATGGCTTTTATTTTCCGCATGAATACGCAGGTGCTTTATGTCGTAGTGCCACTTGCTCATCACTGGGTTAAGGTTACAGCCTGTATAAGGAAAAGGGAGGTTGTTGGGGCAGGGAGAAGCTGCTCCAGGAAGGAATGGCTGGGCAACCAGGACTGAGGCAAGGGCACTGAAGAAGCGGGCAGAGGGCCCTGAAGACGGCAAACCCTGGGCAGCTCCTCCAGAAAGCATAGCGTAGATACAGCCCAACCTCAGCAGTCACAGAAAGGCAGATGGGCTTCAAAGGGGCTCTCAGAGGGACTTGTGCAGAGTTTGTTGCAGCCCTGAAAGCTATGGAGATCTGTCTGAAACTAAGCCTGAAAGAACAGACTTGCCTTTAGCAACGCTGAGGGAAAAGAGAGGCAGCTTTATAAACCCAAACCCATTTGATCTCTGGTCTCTCTGCCTTCATCATTTTGAGTTTTGCTACTGAAAAACATGAATCAGTCTTGCTTACATTCTAAGAAACTAAGACTCATTTTAAAGGGACTTTTAGTCTTTTTTGATCTGTTTACTGCAAATTAAAAGATTTAGATGAGGGCATCTGTGACCCAAGATCACCATCACACAGTTCCTTGATTAGCCCAGATAGATGCACATAATCTGTTATACACTAGAGTGTTTCTTAGGAAAGCGTAGAAAGGAGTGTGTGAGATTTTCTATTGTATGGAATTTTTATAAAGGATGGAAGCAGTCATTCATTATTAAATACATACATAATTTCAGTAAAACAATTTAAGTTATTTCAGTAAAATAATTTGCGTGTAGTCACGAATTGCAAGCAGACCAAGTATACAAGGTTACCTGCATTTCATTCACATTCAGGATTATGGCTTAATGTATAAACAGCTCATATGGTAGCTGTGACAAAAGGATATCAGGAAGAAATAACAGGAAGCTTCAAAGCAAAATTCATTAATTATTTTTAAATACAATTTTTGAGCCATTTTAGAGGACAAGAGTAAACCAAATAAGATATATTGAGATAGATATTGTGACTTAAAAATGACTGACAAAATTATCTTTTTTTGTATGTAATTTTACAAAGCAAATAAATGTTTCTGCATGTCAATATATATCTATGTACCTTTGAGACCCTCCAACTCATTTTAACCAGAGATATAGAGAAAATACAGCTCATAATAGGCAGCAGCTGCAGGGATATGTTCATTAGTTAAACACTGACAGATTTGCCATTTTCCTTTTCAGGTTTGAACTGTGAGTTTAGGCCTTGTGAGGCCAGCAATCCCTGTGAGAATGGAGCTGTGTGCATAGAAGAAATGAATTTGGACGTTTTTCCCCTTGGATTCCAGTGCCAGTGTGTGAAGGGCTTTGCAGGTCCACGCTGTGAGATCAATGTCAATGAGTGCAGTTCTAACCCTTGCCTCCACGGATACTGCTATGACAGTGAGTTCAGTCTGGTTACTCACTTTAATGTAGAGTAGTGTTTCTCTTGAAGTGTCTGTAGCTACAGAGCTGCTCTGGGGAGAATAGTGGATAATTTACTGAAATTTAGCTTGTCTGAAGCTCCATAGCCAGTACCAGGAGGATTATTTTTGCCAAAATGCCTTAGTTCCTGGCACTGAGGTTTGTGTGTTCAGGGAGTCTGAATTGCAGTTAATGAGAAATTTTAATGAGATTTATGCTGTCTCTGTTGATACCTAAATTAGCCAAGCACATCTTACATTGTACATTTGATGAGAGAATGTTCAGGTGCTGAAAAGGAGCTCATGGAGCAGGTAAGCAATGTATGTCATGATTCTAACAAGTCCAAAAATTGCGTTAAATATCAAACTGATGCAAAATGAAGTGTCTGCTTACCATTAAGCGCCTTCTATCATGTTACTGTGTAACTTATACTTTCACTGATGGATATACTTAAGGGTTTTAGAAGTAACTTGATGATAAATTACTATATTCTGTCTGGCTTGGCAGGCTCACTTTAGTAACCCCCATTATGTGTGGAGTACTTACTGGAAAGTTTTATGGGGCTATTACCACTTATCAGACACTTTGTATGCTTGTTAAAAAAAAAAAGGCAAAAGTAATTTTCAGAGACTCTTACAATGCTGGCTGGAAAAAATAATGATGTCTGGAGGCCATGTAGTCAAATGCACATGAGGTGGGACTATCAACAGCGCTAGAACAGGTCAGTCAGGGACTTTTTCTAGCTGAGTCTTGAAAGCCTCTGAGGATAGACAGAAATTCCACAAACTCTTTGGGACACTGATACACTACTCCTGTAGTGTTTCCTCCCACCCCAATCCCATCTGAGTCTAATAAGCTGTAACTTTTGGCCATTGCCCCTTATTATTGCCTCTTAGTCACTACTAAGAGGAATTCAGTTCTGTCATTTGAGGAACTGCTCTTGAAGTTCTTGTTCTGTAGCCCTCTAATTATTAACCCTTCCCTGAAGAGACTAATACAAAGCAAGCCCCTCTGTCTTAACTTTTCCTCATAGATTTCACACTTTAAGCACTGAGCAACTGTGTTTGTCCTCTGCTATGTCTCTCTCGTATTTCCCCACATCCATTTCAAAATGAGAATGATGACTTGATAATTTCCCTGAAATAAAAAATTTTTACAAAAATTTTCAGAAGATCTAATCAACTTACTGGTTTCAGATATCATCTTAAAACTATCCCAAATTACTAAATATATCATGGCCTAAAACTCTCCTAATTAAAAAAAATTTCAATAAGCTCTAAGAGTTCTAACTTTTCATACATGTGAATAAGATGAGTGACTTCATATTTTATTTTATCTAGTAAAGACTATTTCATAACAAATTTACAGATGTTTTCTATGTGCTCTACATTGCTTCAGAAAGATTTTTGAACTGGCATTTAGATGAACTGCAGTAAAATTCTTCATGTTCACAAAGTGCCAGATCTTTTGCGGATGGCTTGTCTCTGTGGTACCTCTGGATCTGAGTTGTATCATGTTTCTCTGCACTACGTGCACTGGTTGAAGAAAGCTGGCATCCTGAGGAAGCTGGGCAGCTCTTAGCAGATGAATAATACTCTTGCTCTGAAGGACTTAAATGAATAAAACAGCAGCTGCATGTACAGACACAATGGCAGAATAGATTCCATCGTAAATCTCGGCAATAATGAAGAATCCAGGGACATCTTTGTGGTTAGAATGAATGCAGACCTGCAAGAAGTGCAATTATTGCTGTCATGAGCTCCTTATGTGGACATGGCACTCTAAAAATTGAAGATTTTTCTCTATTTGGATTATTAATGATAAAAAATGGAAAGGATTCTTATCATTAGCTTGTTAAGATTAAAATGAAGCATACAGATATGTTGTAGGTTGAGCCACCAAATTCACCTCAAGCGAGTTTTCCTTTAATGTAGTGGCATAATATGAGGCATTCCTTGAAAAAAAAACACAAAATAACAACCAAACAAACAAAAGCCCCCCAAACAACGAACCACACAATGTTTAACTGCTCCATCTGGATTTAGGCACAGTGTGAAAGATAAAATCTTATGTATTTGTGTACAGTTTTGTGATGAATAATTACTCATTAGCTTATAAGATGCCATCACTTTTTCAGAAGCTAGTAATGGATCATTGATTTCTAGTTCTTATGTAAAGATATTTGATTTTTTTTTCTGTAAAATGCAGTACATTAATCTGCCTTCATATTAAAAAGGTGTTTTGGGATATTACATATAATTTATTTCAAATTCTTAACATGTCCACACCTCTTTGGTAAAGCCTATCTAATTGTGTTCCAGGTAATAGTCATAGCTGTAACTCAATTATACTACATACAGTTGTTATTCTAAAACACTCTTAGTACTAAAATACTATCTCTGTTACAGTTGTCGATGGCTTCTATTGTTTGTGCAACCCAGGATATGCAGGACTGAAATGTGACCAAGACATTGATGACTGCATGATCAACGCTTGTCAACACAATTCTACATGTGTTGATCTACATCTGGTTAGTAGAGAATATTTTTTTTAAATTAAAATGATTGCTAGGTTTTCTTCCTGGAAATGTCTAAAGCAATGCTGTTGCGAGTTCTAAACCTTAACTTAATCCATACAACTGTCAGGAGTTTTAAAGTTGTGCTTTCTAGTCACTGGCTTTTTTATATATTTGTAATGATGTAAGCAGTGTGAAAGATGAATGGTTTTATTATTTAAAAGTAGGTTGTTTTCAATATACTAAATAGGGACACTGAGACTATACAGTAGGAATATTGTCATTAAGGAACAGCAATTGGGGAATGGTTAAAAAAAATGGAAGAAAGTGGTGCTTTTTTTCCTTCGTCTAGTTTCTCCTGGCATGTTTGCAATAATATTAAACTCATAAAATGTTAAAGCGAAGCACAGAATTCAGATTAATATTATGATGCCTAAATGTGGGTGTCTATATATGGTATGAGATAAGCATGTAAGCACGAACCAAAAGTCCTAGAATCCTTGCTGATTTAGTCAGCGCAATCCAGAGAGTGATTCAGCTGCCCATCTTGCAGATGTCCCCTTTTGGTGAACTGAACAGCGCTGTGAATAGCACTGACTACAGCTAGGCTGCATTAAGGCTGAAGCAGACACCCACATTTATATGTCTGCATTTCCAGCTGAATCCCATCCCAGAAGCATGTGAGGGATGTGTGGATTTGTGGGGATTCATTTGTTGTTTTGTGCGGAAATTGCACTTCTTTCTGAAAAATCCTGGTGGTAACACACAGCTATCACTATTTCATAAATAGAACAGAAGTTACATTTTTCAAGAGAATTTTCTCAAATCCTCTACTCTGACTTACTGAGTTATTTCTTCTTTTCACAGTTAGAATGTTCTACGTATTGTTTTTTGGTTTGGTTTGGTTTGGTTTTTTTTGTATACATGCTTCAAGAACTAGTAAATGCCTTTGGACAAAATTGAATATTCTATGATTGCAGACTCCATGATTCTATGAAATGCTTGATCCAGGGAGCAGAGAGCTTGTTACACTTTTGTTCTTGTCTTTGGATGCTATTGCAAATGCAGTAGATTGCAATTAATATTTCAACTCTCATACTGGATACATACTGCCATCTTAAAATCAAGTTACATAGCATTCCAGAAATAAATTTTGTGCTCACAAGGCATATACTGTCCTATCCTTGATGAGAGTTTGTTGTATATGTAGACATTCTAGGTATGATGCCTAACCGCAGCTGATGCTTTAACTGAGACTGATAAAATGGAGTTGTATATGCGAAGTTTAAACAGCATCCTTCCCCCAAAAAATAAGATATCAGAAATGAACAAAATGATGGGTTCTTTATAAAATAAACATATTGTTCCACCAAGAATGTCTGCTAAGCTTCACAGAATGAGTGGTAATATTGATCCAGGTGGACTTTTTAATTTAGGCAAAATTAAACCTGACAAGAATGATAGCTCACTGCAATTTTTAACACTGTTTTAGATTCTTCTTCGTACGCCTTTCATGCCTTTGTTTTCTTGATTCATTTGTGTTTTTGTTCTGCAGTACCTATAGTTTTCTCATCTTCTTTGTCACAGACCGATGCTATTTTGTTTTAAATGGACTGTGACACAGCAAATCAGTGAGATCAGTGCACTCTCACTCTTTCAGAGAAAGCCTGACATTAAAAAATTTAACTTATGTGGAATCAGTTACTAACTACAGAAAAACGATAGTGTAGAAACTTAATGGCAAGGTGTCATTTTAGACCTTGGATTTGATCTTTTTCAGACCTCAATGACTTTCTCAATATAGTTCATCTATGTTGTCAACATTACAGTAAGCGTTCATGTCCATTTTAATGCTATTTAATGCACAGGTAGTGACTTCAGTATCTTCAGAAGACTGTTCTTTGCCATTTTTCACAGGAACGTAATTTTGTGCTCATAAAAAAGGAATATGGTTACAGAATGGGCTCTGCTAAATTGAAAAGTTAGTATCAGCATATTTTTAAGACAAATACAGAATTGCTAATAGTTTTAATTTCTTATAGCAAGAATAATTTCTATTTAATATTTATACTTTCTTCTATTCTTCTATATAGTGTATTTACATAAACTAAATTTTCTGATACAAGTTTCTGAAATAACTTTCATGTGGATCATCTTTTAAGTTGAATCCAGAAAGGGACATAAAAGACTCATTCACTAAGTGACTGCATTATTCAGTTTGTATGCAACTGTATTATTCCACATACAATGCTGTTATTGTATTCAGTATCAAAAAGTACTGAATTTTTTCCATGTCAAATGATGTGGTTTTATAAATCAAGATTACTCAGTGATGGATGCACAGATGATTAATGAATTAACATATATTCATGAAAATGGAAGAAGACCCATTTTCTCTTCTTCTTCATGCAGAACATCTGTAAAAGAACAGATATTGAGATAACAGTCCCCTAGAGAAGGAATTTTTAATATTTAAAGGATCTCTTCCTCCTCCTCTAAAAGGCAATAAACTGGGGAATGGGGAGAAGCTGAGGCCTAATCAAGGAAGATGTAAAAACAGATGGTGATCTGAGGAGTTTCATAATTTCTCCATCAAAAAAAAAAAATTCCTTCAAAAGATATATTACAGTAATTTTATTGTATAAGTCAAGGACCAAAGATCTTAATGTGAAAAAGAATTCCAATATACACTCTAATTGCAACATACACTTCACAGCCTTTACCTTGGCGCTCCAGGCAGTAGGTGGCATTAAACAATTGGACCGTGGGATAAAACTGGGATGGGTGAAGTACTGGGATGGGTGAAGTTCTTCCTCTGACGTTGGTAATGTGGCATAATGTAGAGCCTTAAAATGAGATAACCATGTTATCTTAAGAATGCATCAGCAAAAAGAGGCACAAAAAATGACACTTGTGAGATGGGTTGACCTCAACTGTCAGCTAAGCACCACACAGCCTATCCTCTCCTTTACCCTCCCAATGTGATAGGGGAGAGAACAGGAAGAGCAAAAGCAAGAAAACTTGTGGGTTGAGACAGTTTAATAAGCAAAGGAAAAAGGAAGAAGAAAGAAAGAAAAGAACCAAATCAAGTAATGCAAAGGCAATCATGCGCCACCTTCCACGTGTATACCAGTGTCCAATCAGTTTTCAAGCAATGGCCACCTAAACAAAACCCACTTACCCTTCGTTCTTATTACTGAGCATGATGTTACATAGCATGGAATATCTCCTTTTGGTTACATGAGTAAGAGGAATAAATTAGAGCAGACACTTCCTTCATTAGGTTGCCTAGGACAGCAAAAGTTAAAAGCTGGTAATATTTCTGGTGCTATTACCACAGATGTCTATCCTATATATTCTCATTGATCAGCTCAACCAGCATTGTTGTCTTGTTTTGTATCCTCACTACAAAAACTTAAGACACTGAAAAAGGACATTGATACTGGCAAGGTTGGTCTGACACTTGTTGCCTTTCATAAACAATTATTCTCTTCTTTTTTTTGGGGGTGGAAGAGTATTTCGGTTGTGCTTTGGGTTTTTTGCAATTATGAAACATTCCTGATTAAGGTCTAAGTAAGCGATTTTATTTTCATTGCACTAAGAAACATTGGGTCAGTCCTACGTAAAACAGCATGAAATCTTGGGTTTACATGCATGTAGAAATAATTCAATTGTTCTGTCAAACTGTTAGATCAAAATAATAGAATGAGAGAAGTATGAGAATAGTTGAAAAACTGTAGTGTTGTCAGTGCAAAAGAAAGAGGTGCTGTCCTCGGTAATTGAAAAAAAAAAAAGAAAAAATGTGAAGCTTTCTGCATTCAGTGTATCAGTAATGAATGAAAATAGAATAAAACTGAAAGATATATACAGTAAAATATTTATTAAAAAAGCTAGTAAACAGTAAGTACGAACTTGTGGAGAAAAAAATGTGGATGATTAGCCTCTGGCTGTGCTTATGGTAAGGCAGGGTTTACCCAGGGTAATTTGCAAATTCTTCTAAAAAAAGTTTATTAATTCAAAGTATTGTATGAAGTTGAGATGTTGCCCTTAATCTTTTTTTAAAGATAACATGGAGCATATAGTCTATATAGCATAAAATATTATTTTCGAGTATTTGCATTTAAAGGAAAAAAAAAGTAACAGTAGCTCCACAGTAATTGACAGCAGTTTTTGCTTGTACTGTTCTATATGTCAAAATATAATGCAAATCCTGTCACGTTAGTGTATATGGATAT
This sequence comes from Psophia crepitans, assembly GCA_013399095.1. Classification (NCBI taxonomy): domain Eukaryota; kingdom Metazoa; phylum Chordata; class Aves; order Gruiformes; family Psophiidae; genus Psophia; species Psophia crepitans. The sequence goes on along the minus strand of VWZZ01002241.1, from coordinate 91,002 downwards.
CCATGTAGCAAAAGGTAGTAGATATTTCTTCAGAACTTTGTTTCTGGAAGCTGTTATTTATGTGTACTTACCACATAGTAAATTAAAAAATACAAACTGTAGGTAAAGTTATAGTTGTATAATTGTGCTTTTATTGCAATCCCATATCCTCCTTACGGTTAACTCTCTATCACTACTTGATTTAAAACACAGTTATTTCCCTTTCTATAAAATGTAATGTTATGGAAATGAGTTCTCCAATACAATAACAGAAGATACTGTCAGTTTGAACCCAAAGAAGGAATGATTACTTGTTGTGTTTCTGTTTTTAAAGTGGCAGGAAAAAAAGGACTCGTAACAAAGTGAAATTCAGTAATCTGGGTCTTCTAGGCACTTTCATTTTGGGCTGTAGGGAAGGTGTATGTGAAGGATTGAAATGCAGTACTATTAATTTATATTTTTACAGAAAAAATATTCAGAATTAACAGACATGAAGTCTATTCCATGGATCATATTTCAAGATTTTAACCCACAATTAGTTTAGCTCATTACATAAGCTGTGAAAGGATTAATTGGAAGGAACTCTGGCATTGATAACTAAGGTACAAAGCAGTAGTTAATAGTTTATGCTACCCAAAATTAAATTAGTCAGATCTTTGGACTAACCAAATTTCCTAAATTTGTCATCCACCCTTAATTTCCATCTAAAACAGAATCTCCTGTACATTCTGCTAAATAGGGAGAAGAAAAAGAATTATCTTCAAAACTTACAATTTGTTTTAGAACAGACCAGAGACATTCAAAGTATGATGAAGTAACTGAGCCTCAGGAGGCTCTGCCTCCTAGCTGATGATAGCAAGTGGTCTGACCCTTGAGATGAGAATAAAGACTAGATAAGCCTGCATCAATAAAATATTTCCAGATTTCTGTGGGAGTGGAAATTCTCTAAGGTCTCAATAAAGCAAACAAGCTCTGCCGCTGAAACTGGTCTGGAACAGTACTTCGGTTTAACTAAAGGTCAGACCACATACTGTGAATGGCATACGGTATGTAACAAGCAATAAGCTCTCAACAGTTGCCAGGTCACATAAATTCAAGTTGAGCTGTATGTGGCTTAAACTTATGCATTGACTTCAGTGAGAGAATCCATGTGCTGGAACTGTGAATGTGCTGTTTGACAAATCAGTTTCAGATTACCAATTATGCATCCCAGAAAAGAACTATGCAGCAGCTGGAGTTCACTAAAGAAACTAGCAACTGCAGCAGTAGATCTGCAAACTACTACTGCTAATACAACTCTCTGTGCTGCCCTGAAGATTTGATTTGCCATCGCTGATATATTTAATCTTCCAACTATATTTAGTTTAAAAAAAATTGTCTTCATAGTCCTTCAATAAAAGTTTTTTGAAAAACATCTAGTGAAATAACTCCCTCCTCTGTCTTGTACTACAGAGCTAGTAGATAAAGCAGTACACAGATTGAAAACCTAATCATTATGGGATGTACTCCTTTGTGCTCTAATAAGTCCAGTTGAGTCAAAGACATTGGAATGCACAAAATTAACTATTGATTTACTGGCTTAGGATAACGTCCTTAATATTGATCTGTAGAATTATACATGCTTGGATAAAGTGATTATGATGTCTTGCACCTTATTCATCTAATTGAAACTTGAAGTCAACAAACAAGCATCAACTTCCTATTTATTTGTTTTATTTATTACATTATTTTTAATTGCTTTGATTTTTTTGAAAGAAATTGCAGACACGTGAAAATTCTTAGCTTTAACCAACAATGTCAGTAAATATCATAGGAGTAAAAGCCTTCTATCTTGTTTTTCATAAACTGAATTTGAAATACTCTACAGAACTGAATAAAACTTTTAAAAAGTGGAGGAAAAGGAGATTAAGAGGAAGTTAAAGATGGGCTTTCCAATGAGACTTGTGAACAGATGGCAAATCAATGTGATAAAGATACAGGAAGGTGGTCCCAGATGGTATGCTGTAGGTTCCGCCAGCAGTGAGGAGGCTGGACAGAGAAAGTCAGCAACATCAGGGAAAGAAGTGAAGAACTTCACAACATAAGGAATGGGCTGGAAAACTGTGGCCTGTTTGTGGAAAGCATAACCCTAAATTCAATTTTTGCATGATATAGAGACTAACATTTTGTTTGAGGTGGGATATGAAATGTTTGTACCTTCAAAAGCATTAAAAGTCTAGCAGTGATGTTATAGAGACTTGGGACTACAGAGATTTCATTGACTCATAAGGAAGTGAATTCTACACAAGAGGATTCAGCTGCAGAGAAGTGGATAGAGTAAATTGTCTGTATTTAGTAGATTTATAGAGCAGAAGGTCATGGAAGGGTATGGGTCAACAAGGAAATTACTCTGAAATAAGCTACATGGTGAAATGTATAGGTCATCAATCAGTCTTTGAAAACTGCCACATACATGTCTTCACCATACAGCAGACGAGTTAAGATTAAATTTATTTTTCAGTAAAATGATGATGAACTAATCCATTTACTGTGGGATAAATCTGAACATCAGTACAATTACTCAAAAGGAGCTACTAGACACACCCCAATTTTTACTGCAGTAAGTTATCATCTCTAAAGTCAAGCCAGATGATTCTGAGCAGAAATTTTTAAGCCTCATCTGAACCCTGTTCTGAGAACAACTTTGCTCATTTTCTCTTGATGAATTTTTGGTGGGGTCACCCTGGCTGGAGTCCAGGTGCCCAGCAAAACCACTCTATCATTGTGACATTTGTCATCAAAGAAGGTAAGCATCTTGCCAATATTTACTTTTTATTTGAAAATACAGCTCCTGTTGGCTTCGTTTGCAGGTGTTGAGTGTTCAGCAGTTCTGAAAATCCCACCTTAAGCTGAAAATTCAGATAAAAAGAAATGGAGGAATTAATTTCTACCTATAAAAAGATATTTTCGCTAGGCTAAAACAACTTCAGCTAAGGTACAATTTTTTTATTTTGTTTCCTTAATGCAACATTCAACTGAAACCATGGTACTAAATGTTCTTTCCTGGTTTCCATCTTTATTCTAAGTACAAGTGAACAGAAACAAACATATTTCCCTTTTCTGCACCTCTAGAGCACACCAGTTTCCTCCTGCTCTCTTATACATTGAATGAAGTGATGGAAAATTATTTAACCCAAGCAGATAAAGGCTTTTTCATGGTATGTAGGTGTAGAGGGGCTGAATCTAATGAATCATAAAACAAAAACCCAAAACCTTAGTTCTGGCATTTCCTAAATTTTGAGTGTATGTGATTTTCCAACTCCTGTGTTTTGCTCTCAACATATATTTTTTCGTATAAAATAAATGCAACGGATCCAAATCATTACATAGATGCGTTGTCATAAGAAAGTAATTTTTGTCATCCATATAGTAGATGTTTTTCACTTTTAAATGTGAGCAGATGCTACATATATTTGCAATAGTTTCTGAAAAGCACTCAGCCCTGGCCTTGCTCTGCTCTGACAGAAAAATTGTTGTTGACTTCAGAGCTCCACCAGCCAAATATATTCTAATTCCAGGGTCAGCTTCTTGTGTAGTGGCAGATACTTTATGTGTATTACCCCTTGCCAAGCAAATCTTTTACCTTCTTTATGAAAAAAACCCACAAAAACAAACCACCAAAAAACACCAAACCCAAAACAAAAAGCTTGTCCAGAGTATTACCAATAAATGATCTTCTTTACAAGTATGATATTAAAGGAGAAAAAAACCCAACTAACAATTAGGATCTAAAATACCTCTGACCCCAGGTTTGCTTATCTTTTTATGTTTCCCACAAAATATTCCTGTTTATATAAATGGATGCCACCTGTTTTCTCTTTTTATGAAAGAAGAGATCTTACCCAAGGATATCAAGTTTCCACTGTAAGTGAATTTCCCTATATTACAAACCCTTCTCCAAGAACTTCATAAATGGAAAAGCATCTGACCCTTAACTTTAGAGGAACTGCTGGGTGCTGTTATAATAATCTTATAATCAAACACCACACAAAATCAAGTCTTCTGATAATCCTTCCCTGGCAATATGATTTGTTGATCCTATATTACCAGCTGTGCCAATTACTGTACTGTGGTCAGCAGGGAGATGGCTATTTGGGCACCCTAAAAGCAGCTGACTATTCTCTTTCTGAAGATTTAGAACCCCATTAGATTTATCAATACCTTGATGCCCCTAGGCTACTTGTCTGATGATCTTGTGATTGTCATCTTTGGCTGACATTTTCCAGAAATCATATCAAGGCTTTAGACATAGTGTTGCCCATTTTCAGTACAAGATTGGTTGAAGATAGAAACTTTCATACTGAAAATCTTATATTCTAAAACAACGAACTGATGTGGTAGTAAGAGGGAAAATATCAAAATGACTGTACAGCAAGATATTTTTCCCATTCTAAAGGATTGGCTTAGATAGACAAGCCAAGTGCAGCTCTGTTTGCAGAGTCAATTAAAAGAGACAGATGATAGTGTTTTAGTAGTAGAATAGAATAAAAATAGAAATAAAATGTTTTCATAGATGTCCTTTAGCTTTTATAAAAGTATTTAATTTGTAGCATATATTTGAGGGAAAATATATTTTTAAGCATAGGGCTGGACTGTCATATTTGCAAGTGCCTGATTTTAAGAATGCTCCCATTGACTTCAGAAAGTTTCCTTAGAAAACAAGAACCAATATTATTTCTCAGACCCTGAGAACACCCAAACCTTTGTGGTGCTACATTGGATGGTTATGCCACAAAGACAAATTTCCCCTGAAGCTGCAGTCAAAGATCCTGTTATGCTACATTCATTTCACTTTAGCATAGCATAGCATAGCATAGCATAGCATAGCATAGCATAGAATAGAATAGAATAGAATCATTAAGGTTGGAAGAGACCTCAAGGATCATCTAGTCCCCCTACCACTTATTACTCACTAAACCATGTCCTTAAGTACCACATCTAACGTTTCTTTAAACACCCTCAGGGACAAGAAGAGGCCGACTCCCAGGTCACCACAACTTCACACAGCCTTGCAAGCCTTACAGTATTTTCACTATGAAAAGAAATTCTGCATGGGTGAAACAAAATCATTTTCTCAATGTAGTGGGAGTGGTTGGCTCTTTGGTTTAGAGAATATAAAGTAGTTTTGTACCCAACTCAAACTGTTTGCTTTTCTAGAGAAAGTTTGAATGCTACTTGTACTCCACGAATTATAGATTAGACTATGGTGTCTCTTTTGTAAAAAAAATAAGGTCTGGAAGAATAAATGGCAGCCTCTTCTTTCCTTTTTGTATGATAAAATGTGAAATATTTTGCATGAAATATGTAGAACTGATAACTTGGTTTATCTACTTATGTTTGTCATCCACAGACTAGCAGGTCATTTGCTAATTTTAGTAGGCCCCTCTAGCTGCTAATCTCTATTTAGAACTACCTTCAGGCTTGTGAAAACTATGTGGACTTGGCATGGAAAATAGCTCAGAGAAACAATGGTTGCCCCATTTTTTTGTTAGTTGCAGGCTCTGTGATCTGCCCTCCTTTAGATTTTAAAATCCTATTCCAGGGATTCTGACTGAAAAACTGCAAGTGAAAAGCCAAGCTTCTTTCATCTTGACTAAGTAATTGTAAAGGCATACAAGAATTGGCACTAACAGATATTGAGTGCTGTACATGAGACTTGACATGAGACTTTTTTATGGCTCAGTATGTACATAGAGTAGCATATGCATGGAAAGCACATCTGGAAGAACTCTACTTACTGGATGATGCTAACAATCATTTTCTTCACAGATTCTTTTTTTTTTTTTTTTTTACATTGTTTAAGAGCTCTTAGTAAAAAAATAAGTCCTAGGGAATCTCACTAGAAGACCGTTCTCAATTGCATTATACTGTTCTAATCTCGCTAGTGAGGACGGATTTTCATAGCAAGAAAAAAGCATACTTTATATATATGTTGAGCTTAAATAATTTGAAGTACTATTTATCAAGAATAATCAATAAACCTTGACTTATAGCTATTACTGTGTTGCCGATTCATTAACTTTAAGTCCTTACTAAGCTGCTGTCATATGCAGACTTCACTGTATCACTGTGTACTGACATTTCAAAACTTTCATATTGGATGATTATCTTTTCTCCATGCTGAAAACCTTCTCTGTTTGCACACCCAATTCTGATATACTATATGCCATGTATCCAGTCAAAATCTCCAATGAACTTTGTTGTGCTGACGGCCTCTGCCTTTCCCCTTGACTGACGTGCTGTTTTACTGCACAGCAGTTGTATGAAAAGGTTATACTCAGATCATGTGCTAAGCGGATGTTTTTACTAGATTAGAGAAGATCTTTTTCTCATGAAATAATAAAATAAAATAAAATCCTATACATTTATCTTCATTTAGCAGTGGTGAATGCAATAAGCTATTTATTAAGAAATATATTTTGCAGAATCCAGTCATCCAGAATTTTCACAGTCTGTGCAGATTTCAACTAATACACATAAAATAAAAAGACTTTGTAGTGTTCAGTGTTGACAGCCAAGTAGATTAGATTCTCTCATTGTCACGTATTCCTGTAGTTTCATTCAGACTATCCACTCAGCATTCTCTCTGTTTTGTTACAAAAAGCTATGCCACCAGCTGGAAATTTAATTCTCACAGTTTCAGGTTCTGTAAGTTCTCCTTAGCTGACCAAAAACATCCAAAGTTGGTTGTGCACCATACAGGCTGCAAATGGTGTCACATTTTGGGGAGAGGGCTAAAGGCATGGGATAACTTAGGGGTTTCATGAGAGGTTAGTCTCACATGTAGTCATCTAACTGATGATTTTAGCGTTACCAAGTCTATACTGTGATAAAAATATGTCAAGGTGCCTAGCATGCTGATTGATGGACATTAAGAAGAGGGGTTTCTATCATATAAAAAAAAATATTCTGGAGTATTTCTCATAAGTAATACTTTTAACATTCACACTAATCACTAATTGAAACAATTGTATCTCACCTTTAGCACAGAAAATTGCTTTAAATTTGAAGCATAGAAATTGCTTTAATTAGACATAAAATTTCAGAATGTTTCTTCCTGAAAGGTGTGATCACAAGAGAGATTCTGGAAATATAGCTGCTCGTATTATCTTAACAGGCTTCTGAAATGGCTTGTTTAACACTTGGCAAACTGTTTAATAGTTTTCTGCTTTAGCTCAGTAATTTAGAACAAATGCAAATCCGGCTTGTTTGCCTCACTGCGAAAAGTTCTTGCTCATAGTTCTGAATTGCATTCCTAAGTGGTGGATTCAGCCTTAGCTAATTTGAGGTGAACTCAGTTCTCTTACATCAAATTGCACTGTGAAGAAATATTTGTCCTGTCCAGTTTTGGCTTTTTTCTTTTTTCCTTCTTCCTTCTGTGCTAGACTTACTAAACATTCTCTTCTTTAAAACAAATGATTTATACTTGTTTCCATCTTTTAAGTCAAAAGTAAAAATGAACAAGAAAAAAAGGCCAAATCCTTTGAAGTACCTTGTAGGGTATGTTTACATTAGCATTTATTTTGTATCACAAGAACACTTCTGAAGCAAATCTCCCAGCTGTACCCACCTACCACATATAATTTGCATTTTGAAGAAGACTTGGATGATGAAAACAGGATTTGCCTTGGATTAAACTAAACCAGAAAATCCTCTCCACATATGCATATAATGGGCTCCAGTCACTGACTTTCAGTCCATGGATTCAGATAAAAACTGTTTTAAAATAAAACTTTCAGAACCCAGGTGGTGTATATGCTGGGTTCTCAGTGCCAATAGTTTTCAGAGTTTTGCTGCTATTGCTGATTTCTAGTGTAGACATAACCACAGTCATTTAAAATTTCATTAAAATATAGCAGAATTCATCCAGCCTGGTTCCATTATATTACATATTATTTGCTTTTAAATATATACAATTTACATAAATGATATGCCATGGAGGTTTTAGGAGATGCATGTTATGAGAGATATGAATACATATATGCCAATACATTTTGCCATTGATGTTGCTATGAAGTAAATTATGTCAGCCAGTCTAGCAATATTGTTTTACTCCATACCTGCACAGCACATACCCTCAAATGTTCAAAATGATGCATACAGTTAAGCCATGCAATTGCTGAAAGCTGCATGAGTCTGAAACTTACCTCATGAAGTCCATTTCTGCTGAAAGCTTTTTCTGAAAACAGCAGTGATGATTTCTTGCATAGTAATATGGAAAGTTACTTCTATCTCTGAATTTATTTCACTCAGCTAGACTGAGCAAAAAGATTCCATGGGCTCTCATGACTAACACTTCAACTCATTTACTTTGATTCCCTAATATTTTTCTAATGTATAAGATTCAGTGATGGTTATATATTCTATAGGAAGCTCAGCAATGAGTGAAAAAAGAAAGGCAATAAATGCACATGGACTTCTGCTACATGGTAGTAAATGAACAAGTAACAAAAAAGTTAGGTGAAAGCCTTGAAATCTTATTTCTGCTACACTGCAGTACCAAAGAAGCAAAAATATCAATATGTAATACAGAATAAAAATGGAATTCCTTTTAAAATTAACTAATAGGGATCATAACCAAGTCCTGCCAGGCAAACTTTGTATTTTAGCAGATATAGTTCCAAAAATGTAGAGACGAGATCCCTTTAAATATTTTTAAATTAGTAGTATTTTTAACTCATTCATTATCATTTGTCCCTTAGCCTATTTCTCTTTTGACAATGGAAAAGAGGGAGCTGAAGATTCCTGACAGTTTAGCAGGTCCTGTACATACATTTGAGACGGAGTTACTTGTCATAAGAGCCAGTTGTTCTTATTTCTGTATCTTATTTATCCTCTTTCAGAGACAACTTTTAAAACCAAACTATATTAATGATATACTCTGGTTGTATGTACTCTGTTATATTTGGATCACAAAAAAATCTGAAATATGCTGAGATATTTCCCAGAAAATATAATTTTCAGGATTCATTTCTAATAGCTTATTCTTTTACAAAAGAACTGACTCTGATAGCACTAGGGAAACATTACATTCATACAGTGAGTAATGATGCTAATTGATTTCTATAGGACTATTAGGGAATTGTGAAAATAGGAGATTACATCAGATTTGCGTTCGATTGAAATCAACTCTTGATCGAAATTTCCTTTCAGAATAATTGTGATAACCTCTTATTATTTCCTCATTACTGTCCCTTATCGCTTCAAGTTCTGCCTTCATACTTGTTTTCCACTGCCATTTAGTGGTCCAGTGTGAGGTCTATTTGCAGCCCTATGCAGGGATACACTTACACATACACCTGGACAGAACATGAAGTTAGAGAGAGACTTTCTGAACCAGTAGTTATAAATGTATTTGCTTCTTTGATGCATGCTACCAAGACTTTAAAAATAATTAATAATAGGCATTTACATAACCTTCTGGATCTGTTAAAAAAAAAAAGCAGGAAAAAAAACCCACCAACTTCTTTAGCGTTCTCTACTAACATTTTGAATAATTTCTGAATCTCTTTATACTGAGGCAAACAATGGATATACTGCATAAATGCCACCTTATGTTTGTTTCAGTACAGCTTCAATACCAGCTAGAAATTCCCTGAATTTCTCAATAAACTGTATTTCCTTCCAGATTAATTCTGTTTCAGTCAGACATCATATCCCTTGTATTTCAGTATAGTACTCATTTCCAGATTCATTGGTATAGAAGTATATTTCTATTTATAGGCAAAACAGATTACTTGAAACAAAAACTTCACCATCTTAATGTAGACTCATTGACTTCTTCTAAAATAGTAAATTGAACAATGTCAGAGCTTGTTCCCTAGCTTTAAGATCAAATGACCTGGGACATGTTGTTGTTTAAGCATTTTCAGCAACCAAAACAGGGTGGCTGTGTTCTGGTCACTAGGGAACGTGCATATAACTGGGTAATAATTGATTCCTGGTTCCAGTTCTCCCATTTTGTCCTTAGAAGCTCTCAGCACAAGAGGATACCACACTTCATCGGATTCTGTGAAGCAGTTACACATTCTACGGCATAAAATTATAAAAATGCATTTAACTTTCCACACTTGCAATTTTTGTCACAATCCCAAAAGGTATCTATGTCAAAAGTAACATGCCTGAATAGCTAAATTGTTAAGCTACAATTATTCAGTCAAATAATACTGTAAAATATTTGCTGTTGCAAAAAATATTTTCATAGAAGGATATTAAAAGTTAAGAATTAGCACCAAGGAGTCAGCTTTTAAAGACTTTGTTATAAATTATTATGGGTTTAATCTATTTTCAACTTTACAGCAGTATTAAGTTCTGGCAACAGTATGAATCAGTAATCCTTGTGGTCAGTAACTGGATAAAGAGCTTGTGCCTGCAATTGATCCCAGAAGTTTGTAAAACAACTTTACTCATTTCCCTCAAACATTAAAAAAAAATCACCTTACTTGTTCATTTTACAATCTCATTTTGCTTGCTTTTCTTGCTACTCACAGAAGATATAAAGTTGCACGTTTATGTTTTAAAACTATTTCTGTTTTGAAACTATTTGTGTTTTAAGAATTCTTTCTGAACGGTTTACACTTGTGTTGTTCATCTGTCTATGACGACTTCTAATTTTGCCAGTTACTTATTACTTACAGCATCTGTGTATCATGAAACTGCTCCTTATGTTTTGAGATACGCACTACCTCACTGAAATAACGATGGTCACTTTTAATGTGAAAAGTAAACATAAAATATTATTCATCTCACTAGTGCTCCACATATAATACTGGATATTTTCACTCTTAGAATTTCTTGTCATCATCTGCCGAGTAACATCCTGTCAAGATGTTTCACCAATACAGAAAAAAATCCCATAGGAATAATTCAAATCATAGAATCATAGAATCCCTAAGGTTGGAAAGGACCTCTGAGATCATCAAGTCCAACCGTCAACCTAACACCACCATGCCTACTAGATCATGTCCTGGAGTGCCACGTCTACACGTTTTTTGAATATCTCCAGGAATGGCGATTGAACCACCTCTCTGGGCAGTCTGTTCTAATGCTTCACTACTCTTTCCGTGAGGAAGTTTTTCCTAATATCCAACCTAAACTTCCCCTGATGCAACTTGAGGTGATTCCCGCTTGTCCTATCTCTTGTTACTTGGGAGAAGAGACCGACACCCTCCTCGCTACAACCTTCTTTCAGGTAGCTGTAGAGAGCGATCAGGTTTCCCCTCAGCCTCCTCTTCTCCAGACTAAACAAGCCCAGTTCCTTCAGCCACTCCTCATAAGACCTGTGCTCCAGCCCCTTCAACAGTTTCGTTGCCCTTCTCTGGACACGCTCCAGGGCCTCGGTGTCTTTCTTGTGGTGAGGGGCCCAAAACTGGACACAGTACTCGAGGTGCGGCCTCCCCAGGGCTGAGTACAGGGGGACAGNCAGAGCCATCCTACCCTCTGGCAGATCGACACTTCCCCCCAGCTTGGTGTCGTCTGCAAACTTACTGAGAGTACACTCAATTCCCTCATCCAAGTAATCAACAAAGACGTTGAAGAGGATGGGCCCCAGCACCGACCCCTGGGGAACACTGCTCACAACCGGTCACCAGTTGGATTTGACTCCATTCACCACCCCTCTCTGGGCCCGGCCATCCAGCCGGTTTTGAACCCAGCAAAGAGTGTAACTGTTGAGGCCACAGACTGCCAGCTTCTCCAGGAGAATGCTGTGGGAGACCGTGTCAAAGGCTTTGCTGAAGTCTAGGTCGACTACATTAACAGCCTTTCCCTCATCCACCAGGCGGGTTGATTGTTGCTTTCCAAGGGCTTGGATTTAGGACACTGTGGCAAGGCTACCAAGGTTTGTTGAGCGCTGAGACTATCACCTCTTGCTGCTCTTCCGTGTAGATACCAGTGATGTGGCTAGTGCACACCTCAAACATACCACAGGTGACTGCATGTCTCTCTGCATGATAAAGGGCATGGGTCCCTGGTGGTTTTCTCCCCAATCCTGCCAGTCAGAGAAGGGACTTGAGGATAAATCTTGCTGGTCAACAACTGGTTACACAGCTGGTGCTGATAACAGGGTTTCATATTTTAGGACCAGGGGACTCTCTTTCAGAATTGAGGCTAGGAAGAGATGGGATCAAGTGGGGCAAAAGTATCTTTGACAACAGGTTGACCAACCAAAATGAAATTAAGTAGTTATGGACTCAGTTGTCAAGCAAGGGGTGCAGGTAATGTAGATAAGAGAGACCTGCTGATCAAGAGGCTAGGGCTGCAGAAGGCCCACCTCAGTCTATGCACAAAAATAAGGAAGTGCCAAGAGGACAGCATTATGGAAGAACCTACTGCACTGTTCTGACCAATAAGCACAACTGGGTGCCCATCTGAAGTACCTGTACATTAACACATGCAGCACATCAGCATATAAATTTGTATGAGCACATAAATTTATATGAGAATGCTATAAAGGTGTAGAAAAACCAAATAATAGAGCCGTAGAACTGCACCACAGAAATATTATACATTAAGAATTGATCAAAAGGTGGTTCACATCTGTGCAAATCACTTAGGTGGAGAAAATTATATTGGCAGACAGCAACACTAAAATATCCCCATACAAAAATGCAGCAGTAATTTATTTAACAACACTTCACACTTGAGTGTAAATGAGCATACAAGGATAGGAAGCCCAAGTACTTCTGGTCCAATCTTGGAGTAAAAACCATCCTTGTGTCGGAATAAAATCAGACTTTTGCTTACTAATGACACGTTACAGATGCCTTTAGATCACATTTCTATGCTTTTCTTACCTAAACAAAAGTTATTCTGTAAATGGACCTTCCTAAATTTAGGTGTATAGGCACTTTATTGAAAGTCTGTAGTAGTGACTGTGGCATTGACTCATGTTATGAGGGGACTTTCCATGTAAATACAGAAGCGTTAATCAGAGTACAGCCTTCGGAAATGGAATCTGAGAAAGGAAAAAATTTGTCTTTTTCACTCACGTTTCGTAGCACACCTGAATGAATGGTGTTGCTACATTAGCAAGTATTGCAGACCAACAGAAGCAGAATGAAACAACTGGAGCTGAGGCATGGCTGCAAAGAGCATACACGTTTTAGGGCAGGGGCTTGCTATTTTGGACTAGTTCTAGCATAGTGAACATAGTCCAGTGAACTAAGTATTCATTACCAGTTGGAGATCATTAGGTGTGCTCTTGAAGCATATCATCTTTCTTTGTGTGCACTGAGACCACTCTGTGATGTGAGGAAAAGTACAGTTAAGTTAGGACAATTGAGACATTCATGTCAAAAGTACAGTCCTGATCATAACTGAATCACTGAGTCTGAATCTTATAGACCCTAAGAAAGATAGGAACATGTTGTTTTTAAGTTACTTGGGCCAATAGGTTAATAAAGGACAAGTCTTCTGAAACAGCAGTTTTTGATCTCAGTATGGACAACAGCTTGGAAATCTCTGGCTTTAAGTCAGTCCCTCATTAGTCAGCTGAGATACTCAAATTATGTGTAAGTGTACTGATTGCCTATAAATGTTCTCCATATGTTTGCCTGGTTTTGTGCCCGCCAGAAAATCAGTGGTCCATTTAACAGAGCCAGACAAAATGTGCCAAGTGATCGAAATAATTTAACTCTTACTGGTCCATAATAGTGCATCTCATACCAGCTCACATGTGGTAAAATAAATTAACTTCAGCATTCACACGTCAAAATAATTCTATTTATTGTACCAAGCCCTAAAATACATCAGAGCAAGGAGACTAAATTTAGGCAGTTCTTTCTGGCAATCTGCCTATTGGCAGAGATATGGTATGGAACTGAATTGAACCATGAAGGAACCAGCTAGTTGTTTGTGCTGCACTGGCAGAGATCAAAGAAAGTGTGTTTTCTTTTAAAGGTGAATGGCTAGATGCTTTAGGTAGCTTCACTGTGTGACAAGCTTGACTTATATTTCAGTGCCACATCTGTCTTGATGTAGTTCAGTTAGTGATATGAAATAGAAGCCTAGTAAGGAGGTATTTCCAGTTTTTTGATTCTGAGTACTAAGGACAAAGGTACTTTTTTTCCTGAATAGACCTATTTCTCGATCATCAGGTGCTTAGTAGTATTCAAGAACCTTGCTGTTCCAGTTTCACTCAAATGCAGTCACTGAGATATAGAAATAATGAAAAAAAAAAAGCAAAACCACAAACTGTTGATGGTGGATTGCAAAAGTTTTCAACTAGTCTGCTTTCCTGTAGTTTATGAGTACATATACTTCTCTACCTTAATTACACCACAACTGTATGAAACGTTCCTAAAATTAATAACTCTGATACCTTCCAGTACTATATACTTCCCTTGTCTTGCGCATATTCTTGCAATGCTATGTCTGATATGTTCTTTGAAACAAGTACCTGTGCTTTCCTGTCTTTGTAGAACAATTTTGGGATCTGCAAAACTGTTAGCAATTTCTCATGTAAGATTCATGTTCTAAGATGATTTCTGATTTTAGTGTTTGAAGACACTAATAGAATATATACAGTATTTTAAAAATCAGCTGAGAAGTGGTCCAGTCCCATGGCAGGGGAGTTGGAACTAGATGATCTTTGAGGTCCCTTCCAAGCCAAACCGTTCTTTGATTCTATGATTCTGTGATTCTATGTTAATCTTAAAATTATCTTAGTCCTAAAATAAGTGTAAGAAATTTACAGTTTCAAAAATTACTTTTTGGTTAGTTTTTTGTGGTCTTTTGCTGAAAGAAATGACTGTGTATTTTGTATGGCATAGCAAAACACAATACGCTTTCTGGTTTACTCTGTTGCCACTTTCTGGTTAGCTATCCGTCTGAGATGACTGTCACTAAATGGTACTAAAGAAGTCCAAGTGTGGAAAGCATCTACAGGGAAAAGTCCTGGTGCCATAGCGAACAACAATGTACATTCTGCATGTGTGCACACAGGAGAAAGACACAAAAGGCACATCAAAGAGTCTGGCATTTTCATTTTCCCAAAACTAAAGTGCTTTTATTACCTAGGCAATGTTCCCAGTCTCCTCTGGCTGTGAACATATGCTTTTTAGTCATGTTTTAATAGTTGTGTCATGCTTGAGGAATGATCAGTAATTAAGATGCTAGTTTTTACATGCTTTAAGTATGTCAATTTCCTTAGTAAAAGCGATTATGAACAGTAAGCTAAATAGACCTTCTGACTGTATATATGACTGTGTAGAAACTCAGTTCGTCTTTCTCCTTAGCCTTCATTATGTACACCTGTAGCTCCCAGGTTCCCAGCTTTATATTACTTCTGTTGGTTTTGGCTGTATTCCCAAACAATTTGCAATTCCTACCTCCCAGACTGTCAGGTTTTCTCCACTAAATCTTTGTCCATTAAAAGATACATGCTATTTCTACTAGTATCTGTATGCATTTCATTAAGGGAGCTAAATAACTCTTGCGAGTTTGTTCCATGGAATACTGACTTGTAGCTGACTGAGTGGAAGGAAAGGAACAGTGTGAAAGACAAGCATTTTAGTGTGATCTTTTAATAATAAAAACTTCCTTTTGGCAGAAAAGGGTGGGGAGAAATTATAAGAGTAACCAAAGCTTTCAGCATTATGAAGAACGAATCAAAAAGTGAACTAAGACCAGCACTGGTTCAGTGGGAATTTCTGGAGTCTGTTCCGAGCTGCTCCGCATGATACAAGTGGCAGGTGCAGAAAAGTAATGTGGGTTTAGACAAAATAAAATTACGAACAAATGTGTGGCAGGAAAAAAAAAGAATCAGGAACATATTTTAAAATTGGGTGGTTAATATACAAGAGTTTGATATAATACTAGTTTTGATCCATTTCAAGTGTACAAATCTCATGTATGCTAATCTAAGATGACACAGACTTCTGCAAAATTTTAGGCTTTCCTCCTCTGTCTTTACTGAATATATCTCCTCCTTACGACAATTGTCTAAATCTTCTCTTATGTTTTTTTGAGTCACTGTTACTGTCAAATGCACAGTTTTTTTCTCTTCCTTATGATACACTAGATTTTCAAA
The DNA here is from genome assembly GCA_013399095.1 of Psophia crepitans. NCBI lineage: Eukaryota > Metazoa > Chordata > Aves > Gruiformes > Psophiidae > Psophia > Psophia crepitans. The sequence continues at coordinate 74,954 of VWZZ01002241.1, read as the reverse complement.
CCCAAATTCTTTCTTCTGTTTCCAAACTGGCAGCTAAGCAGAAAACACATCAAACACAGTCGAGTTTTGTTTAGCAAGGGTATTTCAGACTATCTTTGTTATATTTTTCTGTGTCTAACCTGTAGATGAGAGAAAAATGCACTGCAGACTTAATTTCTGTGAAAATATAATTCTGCAAAAATATAAAGGTCACAGCAATACTTAAATATTTATAACAGGAATTGTATACGGGGAATGTCCCCTGGCCATGGTTACTGCTGAACTGTACCTCGAAAGTGTTTGAAAGCACACTAGTTGTCCCAGACAGGAAGCATTCTAGGGACGAGATCATTTTAATGATTTAATGGTGAAAACTATCAAGTTTCAGTGCCAGCACACTGTCTATGTCCTGGCACTGTTTAACCCACCAGCACAGACATAGCTGTCCCACCAGCACAGACATCCTCGTCCCACTGCATTGTTCTTGTTTAAAATCTCAAAGCCAATGGAAGGATGGAGGAAAGAGATGAAGCTGCTTCTTTTCGAAAGACGATAAAAATAATAACTAATTAGCAGTGAGATTGAAGCTACTCTTTTTTTTAATATAGTAACTAGTAATTGTTACATTTGAATGCTTAGAGATACTCTCTCCCTCTTCTAGGATCACTGTATTAAAGCAGCAAAGACAGATGTATCATCCTAAGTCCTTATGTGACTGTCTTATCTATAGCATTAAAACCACACATTTATACAGAGCTGAATTCAGCAGGTAGATCATGAGCTTCTTCCCTCCCCAAAAAATCTGAAACCTATTCCTGTGAGATAACTCAAGCAGTTGCATCTACTCCATCCTTGTCTGCACTACCATTGGGTTACCAAATTTTATTTAACATTTTACAACTGGAAACCTATTTTACCTGTGACTGAATCATGTTTTGAGGGAAGAAAGAGAAGAAGAGAAAGCAATTAGTCCAGTTTGCTTTTTTTTGTTATTTCACGCTGTTCTTGCTTGGAATAACAACAGCTATTTCCTCTTTCATTCCATCCTTAGCAATTTTCACGCTTCTTGACCCTACTTCTGGACTTGATTCTTGTTTTGGTCCCATAACCATGGAAACATAGAATGGTTTGGGTTGGAAGGGACCACAAGGATCATCTAGTTAGAACCCCCCGGCCATGGGCAGGGGGAACCTACACTAGACCAGATTGCATGGCATTGCTTTATCCTTGCCTATAGAATCTTTAAAATGTGGTTCTGCACTGTCCTGCAAAGTGTCACAATTTATTCACGTGAACTTAAGTCCCTCTCATTTGGCTTTTTAGGCATTTAGGTGGGAAATGAACTTCCTTCTTCCTTCTCCTAAATATATCTATGCTTTTCATGAGCAAAGGAGTACACAGAAGGAAGCTTGATATATTTCTGGAACAATTAAACATGAACAGAAAGTCATTGTCTCCCACAAAGATTCTGTGTGTGTATGTGCGCGGTTACTTTTTTTTATCCTGTAATTGCTTACTAATGGACTGGTCATTCTGAAAAATTTTAATTTTTTTTTACTAAAAAAATTTTAAATTTTAGATAATGATTCAAGTCTGATTCTCATCTTTATTTTTAAATTAAGAGACGACTCATTATGAATTAAGGGTTTGTATTCTAAATAAGCACCATCCTGTTTGCCTTATAAAATTGAGACCTCCTTCCTCATCTATTATTGAGGACAATGATGGGAAGTAATCCAGGATAGTGTTTATGCTGGCTTTTTCCATATATATTAGTAAACAAATATCCTTTATTCTTATTCACAATATGCACGTTTAATGAAATACCAAAACAGCAAGATGCTCTAGTGCACTTCATTATCTCAGGATTTCTCAATGTACAGAATGTTACAGAGCTGTGCTTTGTTTTCTTCTGCTGTATTATCTTTCAGAAGATTATACACACATTATGCAAATGAAAATAAGAGTGGGAGCAATTCTTGAAACCATTTTTATTGTTAAAATAACTTTCAATATTCTGCATTCTTAAGCCGTGATCCTTTCTAGCTCTTTATGTACTTTTCAGAAACAATCATTTAATCAGAGAAAAATAACTTATTTACCTTTGTATTTTAAACAATTCTGCAACTATCCACTTACTCTTCGTATAAAATTTTGCAGTAGTAATTCACTCATGATTACAACAGCCTGTCCCTACCTTCTTTAGACCTATGCGTGTGAATTCTTACTAATGGGAAGGAAAGTTATACCCTTTCCATGTTGGAGTACATTAACTCCTCTTTGATGGCAAGTGAAGTCCAAGAAAAAATTCTTACACCTGCCTCCTACGATGTCCCAGGTGTATGCTTCCCTTTTTGAAGAGCTCATCCTCAAGTCTGGGTCAGCAGTATAAAATAATTGGTCCTTAATATATTAAGCTTCTGTCTCAGTAATGGAAGAATCTGGTATGGGACTCAACTTAGTCAGTTTTCACCTTATAACCAGATGACTAAGAGCTTTGGGCCTTTTAAGACATGTTTGTACACTGATACTACACTTTTTAAAAGAAAATACTAAAGTTTTCTGTTAAGAGAAAGAAAACAAACTCAGCCAAGCCCATATAATCCTGATTTAATATCAAAAGTTAAATCATATACTGTTGCATCAACTTACAGTTTTACTTTCCTCTGGGCATATAATCAAAGTGAAATATCCAAACATAGAATTTCGGGACATATATGAAGTAAAAAGAATTTGAAATCTAATTTTTTTTAGATAATAGATATGTTTCTGCTCTGTTTTATCTCAATATCCTTAATAAAATACTTTAAGAAAAACTATGTTTTACATGCAAAAATGCCCTCTCCACCCCATTCTTCCTTTGGTTTAAGACATTCTTTTGAAACTATATAGTTACAAATGAGTGGAACAAGTTTCAGCAAGCAATGCATACTAAAGTTTTGTAGAAGGAAGACCCTGACATTGATTACTATGCTTTGGAAATGATGAAGCAGAAAATTTTGGGGGATTCTTGAAATGTGAGTAATTTATGAGTATAACATTCAATGGTAATATATTCTTTGGATAACTTCTATTGAGACTGCATTGAGAGAACCAGTTTTCTGTTTTCTCTTTGTTTAACCAAATGGAGTTTTTGTATATGCATACGTGTTTATATTTTCCAGACAGTAACATCTTAAAGTTATTTCACATGGCATTGCTGTACCTCAGGAACAAAAAAATAGATGACACTGAAGTGGAAAAGGGGAGTAGAGATCTTGCATGTGTCTTGACAAACCACGGTCCTAATTTTATGTACCTGAGACGGCTGGTGGGAAATACACTATGGCAATCTCCTAAGTCCAGAGTTCTCACAGTTCTTTCAGCCATTTTCTTCCAACATACAGAAAACCCATCGCTTCACAGCATCCCTCATTTCACAATTTGACTCATTAACAGAAGATGATAAAAATTAGACTTGCTAAAGATTTACAAATGCTAATAAAGACTGCTTAGTCAGATGTTATACCCTTTCATGCGCTCATTGTTCTGAATCTTCAGTTCCCTGACTGACTTTCCTATCCTGCTCCCTAAGTCAGCACATCCCTCCAGGGTCCACCACTGTCTCCTCACATTCCTATCAGTTTTGCACTTCAGTCTTTCTTTTTTCTGTTGGCTTATATTATCCCTTGCTATCATCCCACTAGGTGCAATGGTTGCACAAATCCACTTCTTCATCCAGTTCCTGCCAGGGCCTGCTTGGGATTCCATGAGTAGAAGAAAAGGATGCATCTTTAGTGATAGAGAGAGAGAAGGAGGGAATGTAAAGAAAGAGAGAGAATGATGTCACAACTGCAATCACACAGGAAAAAAAATGTAATTTATTACATTTGTAGACAAATTTCAGACATAAATAATCTTTTTGTGGCTTTTGATAAGATTGCTTGTCTCATCAATATGCTGCTGAAATCCCAAGAATGAAGAAAAGCCCTAGCCATGCACCAGCATAATAAATTTTAATAGATTTAATACACGTGGGTAGTAGGTATGGTGTTTGCAATACCATTAAAAGGTGCAGAGCCTCCTGACATCCTGTAGGCAAGCACCCTCAATATTCAGAATCAGAACTTCATTAGAGTAATAAGAGGCAAACTCCAGGAAGGCCTACAACATGCAAATTACAAAAGAGTGCCCTTAATAAGATCAAGCTCTCCCAGGGAGTGGAAATGAGACAGAAAAAGTTATAGCTAAGATTAAATATTTTTGCAGCCTTACAAGATTAGAATGAAAGTCTTTAAATTTGCTGCTATCAAACAGTGAAAAAAGTCTTTTCTTTCTCTCATATGAAACATGAGCTAACAGGTGAAGAGTTGTTAACCTCTACCGTACGAAATATAGATAGAACCATAAAATCCAAATTCATAGTTTCTTAAAGCATAGCTTCCCTAAGCTTACAGTGTTGCCTAATTACAGCACAAATTATTGATGGCTTTATTGCTTCATGCTAAATACTACTAAAATTCATTTTAACTATGTGTTAGAAAAACAGAGAAAGACGGGAAGATAGTTCTTAAGATTTGACTGTAAAGTATTGTTAGGATTTCATCATAAAAATACTGCTATTCTTTTTTCTCTTATCTGTATAAATGTTTTATAACAGAAATTCCTTCTTCATAGTCCTTTAATATGCTGATAAATCTAGAATTATCTTGAATTTTTCTTTAAAAAGAAACAGTTTATTAAAGTCTGCTGTTCTTAAAATCATGTTCTGATTTTCAAGACAAAGACAAACACATTCAAAAGAACAGAGGAAAAACCTGAGACTGGAAAAAGTTTCTAAAAATGGTGGGGGCTGGTCATGATACTATCATTCAGTTTATCTAGTCTGTCTCCAATTTTACAGTTCCCTTTTCTCTCTCTCTTCCTTCTAGTAAACTGTATCTTTAAAATGGTGACAACTCTTAGCTAATTAAAATGTATCTCAGTATAAACTTCTGTGTCGTGTTCTACAGCATCTTTGTTCATATTTTAATTGACATGATTTTTAGAAGAAGCCTCAAAAGTAAACGCTCATTGATTTTTCATTTGGTTTTCAAGAGTACTTGTATTTGACTTTTGGTGACTTATTTATAAATCATGTTAGTAACAAGTGAATTAGGCTGTTGGACACAATTTGTGCCTTTCCCAGAAAGTATTGATTCCCATAACAAGCCACTCTGAGACCATAAGTATTACTTCCAGAAATTCTCTTGCATTGAGAAAGTCCTATGAGTTTTTTAGTTGTGAACGCAGCCATCACTGGGTGACTCTGCTAAACAGACTCCTCCAAATTCTTCATGTCTGAACCAACTTCAGATGTGCATTAGCAGCCAGCTGTGCACTCTTACGTTTTGGTAATGCACAACTGCTAGTGAAGAAAAAGTGGAAAGAGCACCAAGGTTTAGTTTCCAATACAGAGGACATGTATCTAATACAAACACCTGCCCCACTGTGTTATTTTTTATCCTGGGATAAATTTGAGAAAATCGTGCTGCATTCAGTGACTCAGAACATGGGGACGCTGGAATTCCCCTTTTGGGAATCCTGACCTGTTCAGCTCCAGGCACCCACTGGCCTTCCAGGAGCTGCAGCACCAGGCTTGGAATGACAGAACTCTCAGAAATAAAGACACACAGTGCTACCTGGACAATAGTAACTGTCTAGCGGTATGAGCTAAATATATGGGGGAGTTCCCACCAGATTTTAAGCTTCTGTTCATGTTGATATAGTTCAAAAAGCAAAGAATGGACACAGCTCTGAAAACCAGCACAATCAAGCCCCAAGAGTTGCGAATTCAGCCCCATGTGAATGTGGATCCAGGTTCTCATTCTTTCAGATACCTGACTGTCAATGCACGCCTTGTTTCTCTCTGTGGTGGTACAGACATATGATTTCCTACCGGTTTACGTTCTGAGCTTTGCATCTTTATTTGCATGCTCATAGCCCAACACTAGCACCACCTCTTTTATTTGAAAATATACCCTGTAGCTAACTCCTGCACATCAGTTAAGGACTGCTACCAGACACCAGCCTGAGCTGCTGCTGACAGGACCACTCATCACTCAGAGTCTTTGAACCAAACGATGCCGTTTCAGACCAAACTGACCACGCAAAAATTAACTGCACTCGGAGGTGAAAGCACTTTTAGTCATGGATACGTATTTAACGGTAATGTTTTACAGATGAGACAACCTGGGAGAGAAGTCGGGTGGGTCAGGGTAAAACATGCTCACAGAGTGTCCCTGCCCTGTGGCGTAGGGGGGTAGTGGGAGGCAATAGGGCACAAATGGCAATGGGCGGGTCAGGACCAGTCCCTTCCTCATCGCTATCAGAGCCCTGAAGCTCTCCAACCACCCCCCACGACATCTCTGCTACCTTATCCGTCAGCGACCTGTCACCATTAGCTGCTGGTGGGAGGGGAGTCCCCAGAGGGTCAGGCTTAAGCAGTGCTCACCTTGTGCCAGGCTGCCTCAGCATATAAGTGAATTTTTTCAGTCGTTTAGAAGGAAACAAGCAATGGATGCTTCCAGTGAGAGTGAATAGCTATCCTGGATTGCTGTGAGGTACTGAAACGCACAGTAACCAGCCAGTCGGCATGCTTTTTGTTGCACAGACAATGGGGTAAACTCAATGTTGTAAGGATCTAATATTAATGAACCAGGTTACGGTTAACTGAGGGTGATCAGGGCTCATTTTGTCACTAAATCTGGGTTTCTGTCTTCTTTCTAATGTTCTGCTTCTTGATAGTTCTGTCTTCATGTTGTTAGGTCAGGTCATGCTCCCCCCTCCCCCCATCTCCAGCCTTTCCTATTCTCATAATTGGTTTTTCATAGGCTCCTAGTAGTTGCTACATTAAACCAGTTTTCTTTGTCCAATCTAGAGGGTCTGTCAGCCATTTTATATCCATTGCTAGAGTTGATCCTTGTATGCTATCTTTTAGTTCGGAGAATGACATTGCTTTCTTTTACAGCTTATGTGTCTGATTTTAAGCCCTCTTACTCTAGTCTCTAGTAATATTGGATTCGATTTAATAAAATCTCTTCAAGTATACATATTAATACTGGATTAAATTGAATAAAATTTATTACAGAAGCATCTTTTCTTCCTTGATCCTTGTCTATTAGCTACCTAGCTGGTTGTTTTTATGGCAACTGTACACAGAGCAGGGCAAAAGTGCCTAGGTTTAGCACTTTAAAAACCTCACCTCTTTGTATTAGCTATTAGAGGTATCACATTAATCTGTAATGTGATTTATTATACTGAAATGCTCTATAAATTTAAAGTAGGGATGAGTGAAAGTTCAAAAGAGGAAAATTGACATCAAATAATTCTGTGAATGTCTGTGTGCTTCTAAGGATATTTGGACTGAAGTATTTTCAGTACAGCCAGTTTCTTTAACTTTACCCTGCTTTTGAGCCTGAGATTGACAAAAATGACGCTTTCTGTTATTAGAAGTGTACAGTTGTGATAATGGTCCTATGCTTAAAATCTAAACTTGAATGGGTTATGATGTTAAAGTACCAGATATCTTTGTTTTATGGAAAACAGTAGTTGTTCTACTGCTTTTTCTCACTTGAGTAAAAAAGCTACCAGTAACAATACCAGGTTTGAAATTCGAAAGCAAAATATTATTTCTGGCTATCAGTGCCTGGACTATTTTGGAATACCACAGATAACTCCCATAGCTCTCCTGTTACCTGAGATCTAGGTAAAAAGTTCAGGACAAGCTTTTAGGTGGATCAAGTTCGTGTCAGTACTTCTGCTTAATGGGAATGTTTTTATGACCTTTCACTATTCATTGAACAATCGAGCTAAACGTCAAATCAGATATACTGATCAAAGGCTGATACTCAAATGTCTGTCACTAGCTGGACTAGTTATTTGGTTTATTTTGCACAAACAACTTAAGGCTGTTGTTTTTCATTAGTTTTCCTGTGGTGTTCACTACCTGTCATGTTGAAGGTGATTTCTTTGACACATTTTGTAGTAAATTCTCCAGGAGAGGTAAGAAAGAGGAATATAAATAGAATAAATAGCAGAGGTCAAGAAAGAGAGACAAAAAATAATCTATCACCAATGATTAATTATGTAAGGATCTCAAACTGACTTTGTTTTGTTGTCATAAAATTACTGCTAGTCTGGTTACATTAGGCCCATCCTTAGAATTACATGTCTAAAAACAATTTTAAAAACTTTTTTTTTCCCCAGAAATCCTTCAACTTTCCTAAGAAGAATCTTTCCCAATTTGCAGCACCAATTTTTAAACACAGGAACTGTGTTGTGTTGTCCCTTCCAGCCTCTACGACTCTGCGATTCTGTGATTCTGTGATTCTGTGACTATCACAGTTGTTTATTTTAATGATTATTCTTTAAGCCTTCTTAGGGTCTTCTAATGCTCATATTTCTTGTAGTATCTCCTAAAATAACATTTTAAAATAACTAGAAGAATAGGAGATTACAGACGCATGGATTTATTACTGAGTATTTTTCCTTTTTCTGCAAACCTCACTCTTGCAGAGTGTTTAGTACTGGCCATGCTCAAACGGAAAACATGTCAATATAAGTAAAAGCCAAGTTGCACGTTCGCATGTCTCAGCATGTTACAGATAAATCTCCATAGAGAAAACTAACCCCAACAAGATTTCTGTTGGACTATGAGAACTGTCGTATCTAAATAGTAATGGAAGTAATGGATTAAATTCTAAAGGCACAGCCCAGCTTCGTTTGCAAAAGAAACATGAAATTTAAAAAAATTTGAAGAGGAGTCTGTTGCTAGCATTGGTCATGGTTTAATTTTAAGAGCACTAAACTTCCAGCAAAGTATTGTATTTTTACATATGTTCACTTTAAAATGATGAATATCAAAGGCAGAGATTATTATGAATTTATTAGCAAAGCTACAATTTTATGAAATGGTACTGTATAAAGACATGCAGTGCAAATAACTAGTATTCCCATTTAAGATAATTTTCCTTGTGGTCACAAATTGTAGTACAGTGCAGTTAGATTTATAAATATGCAGCTTGTCTAGATACCAGCCATATTTTAAGCTGGAGCCCACACTGAATGAAAATGTAAACTCATCTTTACTACTAGTGTGCTACTGAAATAAAATAAAAATCATGCTTTTGCACATATGTGTTAAATGCATTTAATATAAACAGATATAGAAATATTACAATGCAAGGCAAAACTCATTACAGCTCATCAAACTTTGCCTGTACTAACTGTTTTAAATATGCTGCTTCTTGCTAATTTAACTAATTCATTATTTAAAAGTTTGGAGAGATAAGCAAATTAAAGATGTTCTTTGTTTCTCCTGTAAGCCTTGGTTAAAATTTAAATAAAAGAAATTTTATCCTTGATATCGCATAATATATAATTTATAATACTCAGGGTTATTAGAATATTAGAGTATCAGTAGGTTTGGAAGGACAAATAAATACACTGGTCAGCATTTTTTAACATGTCAGACTGTTTAGGGAAGGATATAAGACTAAAACCAGAGAGTAGATAAGCTTTTGAAAAACAATGCTATATCAACTTTTGTAGATAGCTAGTACTTAATATTATTCATCCTAGTATTTCACATTTTGCAGTGCTTAGCACAAAAATCACATAGTCTTTGTAACTTACATAGCAAGGGTAAAAGAAAAAACTTCAATAAAGTATCACATAAGAATATGACAGCTAATGGTTCTAATAATAAAATTCAGTAACAGATTTTGGTGATTTTTAAAAAGTGATTTTATTAAAGACAGTTGTAGCACTTTTTAGAAATTGACTTTTTATTGTAATCTTTCTACACTTACGAATCCATGTTTCATATTTTTTTTCACCTTAGCCTTTCATGTTGCTTATTGTAATTGTTCATCCAGTTAATATCAATATTAATAATCATACTGTAAACCTCATGGCACTTACCCCCAAAAAGTGTTTCTTTGCTGTGGCTTAGGTAAGCTGACTCTTATCTATTACAGAGTTATTAACTAATATTAGAGCAAGCCACGTATGTCTTTCAGACTAAGAAAAACAGAGCCAATTGCAGATTTTCTTCATGCCTCAGAAGTCAATGTTCTTCCATAAGTGGAACAACATTATTAATACATTCACTGTTCCAGCATACTGTGAAGAACAGGTAAATTGCTCATTACCAGAAGACTGAGAGATAGTGCAGTTGCTGGGACTTGACTCTGTTTAGATCTTATTTTACCTTGGTTTTCTTCAGTAGAAGAAAGTAAGGGTTAAACCAGCAGAGGATTAACAGGTATCCTGGTTTTTACTATTTTTTTTTCTTTTTTGATAAGCTTCATTATTTAGGATATAAATGCAAATAGACTTGCATAATGAAAACAGTGTCACAATAAAAAATGGGAATAATCCAGTTTTGTTAATGAGTATATAGGTATGGTTATGTAAATGGTTAAATCAATAATAGAAGTGAAGCCTTAAAGTAGTAACTCAGAAAAGACTCTTACCTTAACAAAAAAGGCTGCATAAATAATGTTAGGAACTCAATATGGTTTAGAGCAATTGAAAATATGATTTCACAGATGCTTACATTTTTATGTTCACATTTATTTCACAAGGTTAAATGAACTGCTGTTAGCACTAACAAAATTAAGTTGCATGAAGGTTTTCTGTAGGAAAAAGCCCTGCTTCTAACAGAACAGTAATTTGTGATTAAAAGTTTTCTGTAGAGGCAGAAACCCCATAATTTTTTTCAGAAGAAAAGAAATCTCAAAGACAAACCTGGAGTTTCTTGCTGGAGTTTATCACCCATTATGTGCCAATGATAAGTCTTACGATATGCTCATCTTGTTTGGCCTTACTGGAGAAAAAGTTGCACCGTAAGAATGTGGTCTGGCAGAAGTATTTGGAACATGTGGAATAAAGCAATATTTCTACATTTCCGTTCATATGTTTCTGTTTCCAGGCAAGGTATTTTTTTGTCCTTTTTTTTTACAAAAAAATTGAAAACTGTGACACCCGCCAAAAATGCCCCAACTCCATGGTATCTTTGAAAATGAAATGAGTTCCATTCAAATTTTTCTCTAGACATGGAAAAAGTATCTGGAGTACATATCTGTATGGTAAAAATTCTGCTCAACCTACACATGCTTTAAGATTTTACCGTGTTCATAATTCAGATCCTTGTTGTGTGTGACAAACCTTTTTCATTGTAGTTTCTATTTGCCAGATGTTCAGCTGCCATTTTCCAGTAAAGTAACATTGACTAGGGCTTAAGAAAATAAGATGAATTCTTCATTTACAGTGTTGGAGAAGCGAAAATATGCAAATACTCTTAAGCAACACTTTCTTACTGCATACACTGTTAATTTGATAAAGACATGCTGGTGTGTGTACATGGTTCTGGGTATGTATGCCAGGAGATTAAAAAAAAATACTGATTTTGACCCTGTGTATAGCTGTTAAGACCCACCTTTCTTATAAACACTGCTATATATTATACAAGAGAAAGCTATGTACAAGGAATAGTGATGATGTTTTTTATGCATTTATTGTTTTCTGTAGAGGGCAAGCAAAAGATGATTTGGAGGAACTGAAAGGTACCATGTATTTTCATCTGTCTACAAATGATAGTATTACATAACTGTAATAAATGGGAAGAAATATGTAGATAGGTGTAGATACTATTTCTCCAGGCTCTTGCTTGATTCACTGCACACTTTCCACTATGCAGCTTCCTGTCATTTTATGTTGTTTGGTGTATATTGTGTCCTGACTGACAGTCCCACCTCTCAGCTTTTCCTCATATGATAGATGAGCTAGTCTTTTAAAAATGTTGGTGGCCCTTTTCTGGACTCTTTCCAGTAGCTCCATATGTATTTTGTGCTGGGGAGCCCAGAACTGACCCAGCCCTCCAGGTGTAGCCTCTCCAGTGCTGAGCAGAGGGTAAGGATCACCTCCAACAACCTGCTGGCAAAGGTCCTAATGCAGCCCAGGATACCTTAGTCTTCTTTGCTGCAAGGGTGCATTGCTGGCTTATGTTCACTTTGGTGTCTGCCAGGACCCCCAGGTGTCTTCTTTGCAAAACTTTGGTTCAATATCTTTTTTATCTATCTATACTTAGGTATAATTATTGTAACATGGCACCTTCAGGTATTGGAAATCTACACAGACATGAAAGAATAGATAAGATTTTTTTAATTTACATTTACTTCACCTATGCATGATACACATATATGTGAGTATTGTTTTGTGCTTGATGTGACAATCCTCCTTTAATCTGAAATCTGCAAAGCATAGAATTTCAGTAGCTGACTGATAGGTGTTTTTAGTGAGACCAGAAAAAATACTGCTGCTTTCTAAACAAAACTGTTGGCAGTTTCCTTTCATTTCTTTTTTTTTTTAATCTATTTCTGGAAGAGTTTTTTGTAAGTCAGTCATTATATCACATTCCTGGTTTATTTGAAAACCTAACCTGACAATAGCACAGGTATCTAATACTTGCTTATGGCTATGAATTAGTAGTACCCATTTTTGACTTTTATGTTTGTAGTATCTTTTTCTTTTTCCATTCTAACACTTCTTTTCATGTCACTGATAAATCTGCAGACAATAGAAGAAATCTCAGAAAAACTTTCCAATTCCTTAAAATATGTAATAACTAATGTGGGTGTGGCTATGATGTAATAGAAAACATTAACATATGGACTAGTAATGTAATTTGTCTCAATGTATTTTCTTTTTTTCTTTCCTTGGCGCAATTCCCAGAAAATTATTTTCTCTTTCCAAGCTCGTATCCGAGTATTTTATTTTAAAAATACAAAATAGTTTAACAAAGTATTTTTGTGTCCTATATTAACCTTTGATCTCCCACTTCTTGGACTTATGCTGCAAATTTTATTCTCTCTTCATGGAGAATATTTTGCAATTCTTGAGCCTGAGTTCAGGAGTACAGAGCAGTAACAGTAAACTACAAATTAAGCCCTTTTTTTTTTTTTATACAGATGGACTCCACAGGTTGTAAGATGTATTTACTTGAATGGAATAGCCTTACCAATGTAAGACACAGAGGACAAGATGTTACTTTCTTTTTTTTTTGCCTAGAATATGTAGTTGACTCATCAGTATATACTGAGATCAGCTTGAGTGTCCAACATGCTTTCAGGCAGTTATTTTTGTTCTGTGTTACTTTTCTCTGTAAATGTTACTGACATTTCATTTTTGTCAAAACTCCCTATCTTAACGCAGAAAGGTATCATCAATTTTTATTTTCTGGTTCTTAAAATATCAGAAAATCCATGTTACAGAAATCATGGGTGTGTCCCAAGCAGACATAGCAACTGTTAGTCAACATGAGCAAAAAATAAATAGAAAGCAGTTCACAAAAATATGAATCACAATTATGCTGTGTACAAATTGGTTGGCATAAAAGTTGATTTTACCAACTATAGTGGAAGGTATGTGTAAGTAATTTATGTACTGCAATCAGTGGAGCAGTTCCACACTATACGACACTTCAGGACAATCATACTAAGCTTGACTTAAAACCTTTAATGTCCTTTCATTTTTATTTTGTTAATTTTGTTCCAATAAAACACTCAAAGCTTTTAATTTGTCAGGAGAGGGTAAGAGTATCAACATAGAAAAGTCTGGGACAATTGCCCAATATGCATTTCCTTCAGACTTCTGATGCTTATTATGTTTTTTAAGTGTATTAGAAAATTAAATCACTTCTCCTTACTGTTAATGTAAAAGTTCACAGCTATATCTCTTTGAAACACAATTGTCTTTGCCTGTTTCCAAAGTGCAGACTCAGTTGTAAAACCGCTGAAATACTGCAGTATGATTTGCAGAATGTAAACACCTGTAGATGCCACAATGTTGATACATTACACGTTTGATCGTGATGCTATGACAGTTTATTTATGCACTCAACTTTAAAAAACCCTCCTAAACTTTTTTTGCTTTCTGTTAGTGGCTTCCAATTTACATGGATTTTAATAGGCTTTAAAGTCTGTTGCAATGTTTAGCAAGTGATGAAATAATTCGCATTAGTCATGCTTACCATTTAAGGGTTTCCTAACTTTTGGTAGAAAGAAGCCTTGTTAGAAGCAAGCATGTTAGAAAAGAAGCAATTAAAAACTCCTCCTGTATGGAAGTGTTTGCATTGCTGCCCTTCTCTAATTAATAATCAGTTCAGCAGATGCTCATTTCTTTTTTTTTTTTGGTAGAATGTAGGAAAAAGTTGCTTTATGCTTTTCACTTCTGTGAGACTACATCAAACACCCCATTGCATGCAGATACTGGGTAATTTTGAAGCTGGAGATAATACTGGAGTGTGGTTACGATTTGGTATAATAGCTTTGCAGTGTAATGAAAAATGTCCTGCAATACATGCCGTTATGAGGTGGATCTGCACACTGTTGAAGTTTTTTTCAGTTTAGGGAGTGTAGTGATAGGACAAGGGGGAATGGGTTTAAACTAAAAGAGGCGAGATTTAGATTGGACATTAGGAAGAAATTCTTTCCTGTGAGGGTGGTGAGGACTGGAACAGGTTGCCCAGAGAAGCTGTGGAGGCCCCATCCCTGGCAGTGTTCAAGGCCAGGTTGGATGGGGCTTTGGGCAACCTGGTCTAGTGGAGGGTGTCCCTGTCCATGGCAGGGGGGTTGGAACTAGATGATCCTTGTGGTTCTTTCCCACTCAAACCATTCTATAATTTTATGATTTAAGCAGTCAGAAATACAGCACTCAACATCCAATCATTAGTATATTTAATGCTTTAACCATGGAGCTAGAAGACTTGTAGTTATGTTGTCTGGATTACTACCTAATACATCCTGTATTCTGTCTAATACACTGTAAGGGAAACAGTATTTCTCATGTCATAAGTTCTCTAGTACTGCTTAATTAAGATGCTGATTCACAATTTCATATTAAAAATGTTAAAAAAGTTGGATAGCTATATAATCCAAAGAATTTCCATAATAAATTATTTTATATTGAGTTCTATTTGGATTGCATGCTGAAGAGTACAACTCAGATGATTGTAAGTACCTGTGTTGTAGGCATGTCAGTGTAATATCTAAGCAAAGTAATTTTATAGAAGATATCTTTGGAGAAGGAAGGAAGAGATAACAAAGGATTTGGGATACATGAGTTGATTATACAAAAAGGTAGGTAACAAGTAGTGTTGCATACCTACTTTTCATCATATTAGTAGGTCGAACTATTGATATATTTATTAAAATTTCAAGTTTAGTTTTGAAATAGTGAAGCAGCTGTTAGAAGACAAAAAGTGTGCAACAATGAGTAGTAATACCTGTTGTAACTGTATTAAAAATACAAAAATAACAGATTATTTACTTTAATTAATACATTACAGAGATACCAATGTGATTGCTTGCCTGGATGGGAAGGAACATTTTGTGAATATGAATCAAATGAATGTAATTCAGAACCTTGTAAAAACAATGGCACCTGCATGGATCTTTTCAATAGCTATCGGTAAGCATTGCATCTTATCACTGTATGTTCTAGCAATGACAGACTTACACATCCAGTTATTTTGTTTCTCATGTTGTTACACAAAGAACTTGTGTCATGGATACACTGCTTCACCGCACATTCATTTGAAATCTGCAGACGTATTTAATTGTAGATGGAAGAGTAAAAAAAATGCATCAATTCAAAACACTTAGCAAATAATGTAATCTGCAACTGTGTTTTGTCAAAGCAAATCTAGGATCTCTTTCTGTCATATATGCCCTGCAAACTCAGGAGATGCTATAAAAGTAGTGGGAGTGGACATATCTGTACAATCTTAGATGAAGAGATTATATCGTTGCTGCCACCTTGTGACCAAAAATGACAACGAAATAGTACTTCAAAATTTACAACCACACTGTAACAAAGCATGAGGATTTCACACCAGTCGCATTATTTTTAATTCAAACCCCAATCTTTATTTCGTGCATGCACTTATGATTTAAAAATTGTTTTGTTTCAGTATTAGGAAGATAAGGTCTCTGTAAAGAACCTAGCGATCAGCTTCTGTTATTTGTAGCCAAGGTTTACCTATATTATGCTGTCAATACTACAACAGTCCTTCTGTATCTGAATGTAGACTCTTAACAGATACTGATACAGCTGCATAAAGAACACAGTGTAATGACTGTACACAGTACACAGTCTAGCTGTTGCGTGGTGATCGTATTCCTGGTAATACAGACAATAATCAGAAAGAAAACCTACCGCAGTTGAAAACAGACAAACAATTCCCCAAATAGCCAAAGATAAATTTGACAAAGTTAAACTATATATAGATAATGTAATACAATACAATTTTTTGCATTAGTTTATATTCAGAATTTAACTGAAATAATTCACGTTATCCTAGAACTGCATGTTTGTTTAGTATTAGATGTGCTATTTTGATATTTTTTTCAGTCCCATAACAGAAAAAAAAGAGTCTAGTGAGGTTGAGAAAATCTATTAAATTACTTTTAATTGCTTTTTTCACTTTTTAAAGTCTGTTGGGACACAAAATAGTTTGTTATTTTTTAAAAAATGTTTGTAGTTCTTATTTTTGTGACATTTGTAGTCTACTAATGAAAAATAATTTTATAATGTCATGCTGTTTATGTCTGATTAGCTGTTACATTATGGCAATTTGAATTCTTATATGATCTAATGGATTCTACAGGCAAATGTTCAGTTTAATCATCTTCAAAAACATTTCTAGGTGCATAAATATTTTGGAACCATGTATCAATATTTGTCCTTACATTTTACCTGTTTTATCAGCCTCTGGAAGCTTTAGATATATTGCAGAAGGTAACACGGCTTCTCCTTTCTCCTCATTTTATTCATGCTGGGTCAACTACGTATGAGAAAATCCAAGGATTTCCTTTTGTTTAATGATGAAAAAAAAGCTCCAAAAGTACTCTTTCTGGATTTGGCAAATACTGGACTGCTACAGAAAATGTTTACAAGAAAAATCGGTTTGATGTGTAAGAACCACACATATTTTTCCTCACAGTTATTTGTTTGAGTTGACATAACAGACCAGGGAAATTAGATGTATTGTTGAATCATCATATACAAGGATCATGATAATCCAGACAAAACCAGATTTTTCAGAGATACCTGTAGTTGAAACTCAGAGTCTAAAACTTGGCAACCACAAGAGAAATTAATCTAGTCCAATGTTTTTGTTGTAAGATCTAAAGCGATTCCACTTCAATCGTTCAGTTGTCCTAGTTTATACTCACAGATAATAAAAGACATTCTGCTTTTTTTTTTTTTTTCACAATTACTCCTACTTAAAAAAGTATCGGCTTCTCTTTTTTGACACTTTTCAAAACTACAGCAGCAAGACAAAAGTGTTCATCTCATGGTAGCTAAGCAGTGACAGTGACTAACATCTGATCCTAAGGACATCCAACCGTATCTTTAAAATTAAATGTAGTCTTTAGAACAGGATAACTGAATTCTAGCAGCCTAATAGAAAAGATCACTGGCATTCTTGAGCTGTGCCTAGGCATTGCTTTGGATAAGCTCTAGCTGGTCTGGACCAAAGTAAGGCCAGGAACTGCTTTGAGAATGCAACAGTGATAAACAATGCAGTTTCCTTGCCTGTGGCCATGTTCTGGCACTCTATTTTCCTGGTGTAAATTTAGCTGCTGGACATGATATTCAGAATTTTCTGCATTTCTTTGAAGCTGGCCACACCACTGTTGGTACTTGATATCACTTCTCACTTGAATTAATGTAAAGGAGAGATAATAGAGATTTCTTTTATGCCTTTAGTAATACAAATTTCTTTACTTTCTCTTAAGTATTTGCAAATCCATCTGAAAACATCAGTTCCTGAAAAACTAGATAGTTTATTGTGCAATAGCATGAAAAATACATTTTTGGAGAGAGAAAAACAAAATAATCAGAAAAGAATATAATACAAAATGAAAGGTTTTTAAATCTCTATTAATAAGAATAATAATGCAAACCATAATTACTAATAAAAAATTCTCATGTAAGTTAATTTATTTATGTGGCAGTATTCATTATTGAGCATTGATAAGAAAACTTGCTGCCAAAAATGAATGATCAACAAGTATGCCGGAACTGAATACTTTTCTTTATGGATTCCATCAAAGCAAAATAAATCACATACTGACGGGGGGGCGGGGGGAGAAAAGCCTTCTCCGTTTGCATATTTCTATTTTAAAAAATCAGAATAAGAAATTTAGAATAAGAAAGATACTGAATCAATAGTTAAGCCTGAATTGTTAAATATGAAGCATTTGTTACCCAACTTTCCTGTTTCATTCCAGTTCATTTTTGTTCAGGTGATAAACTAAGAAATTTCTTTTTCTCCCTTCTCACTTTTCAGTTTAGCACATGGCATAGCAAAGAAAGGAATTTAGAATAGTTTCATGCATATATTTCCAGTACCCTGTGAACCCCACTCTAATTCTCACAATAGCATAATCTCCTAAATTCTGTCTCTGAACATTTACAGACAGATGCATCTATTATCAGCTGAATTCCCTGTTTTTCCTCTATCCTATTGTATCATCTCTCCTGATACTTCTGAGGCTTTGCCCTAATAACATCAAACCCTAATTAAAACCCTTGTGTCTCCTTTGCTGTTAACAATTTACAAGGAAACTTGAAGTGAAAATATCTTCAACTCCTGCAAAATAAAAGCCAGCGTAGTTTCATGGATGAACCGATGTTTCTAATGATATAGAATGGTTTGGAACTTGGCTGTAATAATTATGACGTTAAAACTTGGGAGAATTAACCGAGTGTCTTTCCAAAATACTCAATTCTTTCTGTATATCCATACTGAATCCCACAGATTCATGCTATTTGCCATTTTGTCAGTATTCATTGTTGGAGTTGTTACAAAGAATAAAGTTGGTAAGTGTGTTGTTGCTGCTTTTCATAACATAGCAATGGACTTCTCCATACTAAACAAGAAATTAGGCTTACTTAAGTGTATTTTCTTATGCTCTCTATTGATCTCATATTCTTTATCACATTTTTAATGTTTCCTTCAGCAGAGAAAAGTTATCCTTTGTCAGATTGAATCCCTCCACTAAGATACCATCTTATACTCTCAGTAAACTGAAGTCCGGTTCTGTTTTTATACCTGTAGTTTATCCTTTTTGCTCTTTGTTACTTCATAAAAAAAAAAAAAACAAAACAGAATAGTCATCCTTACAGTATCTTTGTTCACTGATTGGGACTGGTCCTGTGTTAGTCAATCTAACAATGCCAGTCCTTAGCACCAGAGTTGTATCCAGAATCTCTACTCCCTGTGACTTTACTAAAAAGTATAACTTCCTTTCATTAAAGATCAGTTTGTTGCAAATTAATATATAGGTCCATATATTAGTTAGGAAATTAGTGATCTTTTTGATGGGAATATTTTAAAAGAGTGACAAACTATGCAATTGTCAAACTTCAGAATGACTCTTTACTGGATTGCTGATACTCATTAACATTACACATTGCCAAAGGTTAATTCTTAATCGTTGTTAATGATTATCATTGCGTGTACAATACCATGTCCTTACCATTAGAAACTTTACAAAATAATGATATTTTTATTTATATATTACTGGATCAGGCTGAGCTGGAGTTAATTTCCCCATAGCAGCCCTTACAGTGCTGTGCATTGGTAGCAGCAAGGTGTTGATAACACACCAGGGTTTTGGCTACTGCCGAGCAGTGCCGGCACACATCAAGGCTGTGTCTCCAATCCTTCTTCCACCCCCTCAGCCGTAGGCGGGGGGTGGGCAAGATCCTGGGAGGGGACACAGCCAGGACAGCTGACTCAGACTGACCAAACAAGGGGGGACATTCTTTTTTTTTTTTTCAACGTTTTATCTTCCGGGGTAACCACTACGCTTTTGGAAGCCCTGCTTCCCAGGAAGTGGCCGGACATCGCCTGCTGATGGGAAGTAGAGAATAATCTTTTGTTTTTCCTTGCTTTGCTTCCGCATGCGGTCTTGCTTTTGCTATATTAAAACTACCTTTATCTAAACCCACGATTTTGGAGTTGTTTTTTCCATCTTATTTTTTCCCTCTCTGCCCTGCTGAGGAGGGGAGTGATAGAGCGGCTTAGTGGACACCTGGCGTTTAGCCAAGGTGAAACCACTACAATATATCTGTATTTATTATGTATATAATCATGCAATACTGTGGAACTGATGCTATTTAGTTACCACTGCTAACTGTTGATGACTGTTGATGGTTCTCAGTTGCTGAGGTCAAGGTACTCAGTCCCTAGAGCTCTTCAGCGAGGGAAGCAGGAATCACAGTGGCCTGTCTTTTTCCCTGTTGTTCCTCACTTATCATCAGTGCTTTATGCTTCCTTCCTACTCCAAAAGTGTGATCTTACCTGCCCTTGACATCTTACTTTTGAAATCAGGACTCCTTCTTGTTTCACTTATTTTTGCAGACACAGGCATCTTTCCTGTCTGCTCATTCTTATTCCTTGGATTCTCCTTCTAGCACATGTTTTCTTACAACATATATGTCCAGCTGTATCACAGGTCTCCATTTGCCCTGTCATAGTTAAGGATATTATATATTTAAGCCTAGTTGTGTTACAAAAATATGAAATGCTTACTGATTTTCTCCAGTTATGTTATTTTAGTGTGCTTATGTCTGGAACAAATATTAAATACAGTTGCTTTAGCTTGCTTCTAAGCACTCTTTTTTTGGGTGCAGTGGTGCTCTTTTTTGGCTACATATGATACAGATCTGAGTTTTGTCTAATGTTATGACTGGATCACATCTGGGTACTCAGTAAAAAATTGTAGATAGGTACACAAAAATTTGTCTGCATTTAAATGCTTGTCATTTAAACCCTTTTGTTGTTTATCCTGTCCTGTAAGTGGTCCTGGTTTTCCTTTTTCCCTTTAGACTCCAGTTTGAAATACTGAGTTGTTTTTGCAGTGGAGGATCTTTTGAGTCATTTCAGAACTCATGTCAAGCTGTGCTGGTCTTCCTTAACAATACTTCTTCTAGTAGTAACCATGCCACAACCACCTTTCTTCATCTTTACTTAGATAATAATTTGAGCCAGCTGACAATTTGGCCAATCATACTTTTAACCAGAGATAGACTTATTCCATCTCCTTCCTGTTACTTTCTCAGTCCATTCCCAAATACAACATCTCACCCTGTAGCTCTACTCTTTGACTCTAAACATTTAAAGCCACATCTTCTTTTCAGAATAAAAAAAATAGTTTTTCATTGGTGTAACTGTCATCTACCTGCTCCGAGTTCTTAAAAAAGGACCAGTCTTAAGTTATTAGAATGTATGCAGTGTTATGCGTATCATGAACTTTAATTATAGTACTATTACAGAAAAGCAGCATACTGTTTTGCTCTTTTTAAAAAAAATTATTTTATATTTCCTACTGGAGAGGATTTATGTGGAAAAACAAAGTTAAAATCAGCCTCTGTATTTTGTATTCTCTCAGAACTATGCAAGCATTGTTCTGTGTGAAGTTGCATAAGCAGGTGATTCCGAAGTTAGGGATGGGAGAATATCTGAAAGATCCAGAAGTAAAAGAATGCATAGTTAAGCAGTATGTTTTTAAGATACACTTATTTCAAAGTGAATGGATTTTAAACTATCATGGAATTCAAAAGTAAATTGTGATATGATTATAATTTGAATGTCAAGTTCAGTCTGCCTTCTGTTTTTTACTGGCACTTCTTTAAACTGCTGCTATACTTTCTCTTACTTTTTCTCCCCCAGAAGCAGTAAACAGCTTTTCCCACAGATGGGGATCAGCTTGGCATTTAATGGTCCCAGATGCCAAACTCTGGAACATCTTTTTGCAAGCAGCATCTGGCTTCTTAGCTGGCATTTCTTCAGGGTTCTTTGGCCAGCTCTTCCTCTCTTGCTGCAGAGACATTTCCCAAAACATTTGTCTGATGCACTTCTGACTTTAGTTCTGACTTGTAATTTTTTCTTTTTTCATCCTACTACCAAGTTGTCTATGCACCTCATACTCAAAACCACCTTGAAAAGATTTATATGGACAGTCAGGAGATTTACTAATGAATTAGCTAAAGAAATTTGTGAAGGTGCAAACAAGTGTTTCCTCCAAAGATAGCAAGTATTTTATAGTTTCATATCTGGTAATACTGCTAACAACTATAAATGTGTAGTGTGCTGCTTGTTGTACTGCAGCTTGTGAAATCAGCTGTAGGGTTTTCGTTGCCTTAGGCAAACAACAAAATATTGCTATGCCATGTCAGTAGCATCTAGTAAAAAGCTGCTGACATTTTGCACCCTTTAGTATATATTTTGGCCATTATTCAACAGTTTTCTGAAAGGACAGTAGCATTTTTATTCAAAATCCCAATGAAACATGAAATTTAAAACAACACACAGTTGTATCTGGAAACTACCTCACCCCTCCAAACAAGCTCGTCAACTTTTCTTTCTTGAACAATAGAGTTTCTCCTCCTGGTATATTTAATCATTAGGTGAAGTATTTTAAATGCTTTTTTTTTATAATATCTTTCAGCTACTGACACCCAAAGTGACATGAAATGATCATTTGATGAGCTCAGAGGTTAAATGGAGGGAGTACAAAATAGTTTCTAAAATAATGAGGTACCTGAGGCATAGCTTTGAGAGTGCAGGAATTTTATATAAAAGTCATTCAAATTCATCATAGCTGAAGGGGAGTCAAACACTTTCAATGTAAATAATGTACAAATACCTGAGCACAGCTAACAGATGAAGCAGTTTGCACAGCAGTTTCTGTGCTCTGGCTTGATATATGCTAGATTTTCTGGGAACTACTTCTGGCGTCATCAGAGGACTGCTATGAACTCTGAGGAGCTTCAGGGTGCCTGCTTCTCCTGGAAAGGGGTAGCTACAGGAGTCTGTGACTGCTGTAGCAGTTTTCCACAAGCTTTGTTGTCAATTTTTCTTGATTGATGGGGACTTCCAGCTTTTAGTTGCCAGTGGACTCCTCTCTAGGGACAGTCAAGCTTCTTTTCAGCAAATGCTAGAAAGAGTGTATATAACTACCAAGCCTAGAGCACAGTCAACAGAGGCAGGAGTGTAGGGGGCCAGAAACTCTATTGAGGACACTGTGCACTTAGGTAGTGAGTACCTAAGGTCAGAGTACGATACCTGATCATCCACAGGAGCAAATACCTCAGCACAGTAGTGACCTGAAAGCAGACTGAGCTACTCAGGGAGGATGTAGTTCTGAAGGTCTGGGGCTGCAGAGATGTCTGGGGCCTCTTGCTGAGGCTGGGACCAGAAGATACAGGGTCCTTGCCTGAAGGAAGTACATCTGTGCTGGAGGAGGATCTCTGCTGCCTAATAAATTAGCTGCAGGAGGAAGTCAGCAGACTTCGCAACTTCAGAGATGATAACATCATATTCTGCAAGATCCTACAGATAAAAGAACCTGAACTCCTAACCATAGTGAAGGAGTACCAGGCAGAGTCTGTGCTTAAGAGGCTTGGAAATGGACACTCTAATAATGATGAAGGCTAGAAGCTTGTGACATTGACAACAGGATGAGGGCTTCTGTCCTATTTCCAGGTCTTCAGCTACAGAGTAGGTTCAGTGACTTGATAGCAGAGGAGGGACTGGAAGCTCTGTCCAGTGAGGCATCCGAATCAGCTGAACCTGACCATGAGGTCACACTGGGAGGAAAGGGTGAGTGAGTGTACTGGGAGATGCCCTGGTATAGGATCCTGATAGGAGGTATCACAAGTACCAGTATGTATCAGTCCTGAGAGTGCTGACTGATGTCATTGTGAGGGCACTCTTGATTACGGTGTTGGTAACTGGGAGAGGTTCCTGAGAACTGAAATAAAGAAAATGGAAATATGCCAGAGAATGGAATAGGAAGAGGCAAGAAAAGGAAGACCAGAAATGGAAAATGTCCCTGCTATCTTCAGGAAAGGCAAGAAGGAGGATCTGGGAAACTGCGACCCAGCTATCCTCAGCCCGACCCCGGGGAGGGTGATGGAGCAAATAATTCATGAAACCCGTTTCCACACATCTGATGGAAAAGATGGTGATTTGGAGCATGGATTTACAAAGGGGAGAGCATGCCTGATGTTAGCATTCAATGAGATGGCTGGCTTGACAGATAATGGCAGAGCTGTGAATGTTGCTTATCTTGACTTTACTCAGACTTTAGACACTATCTACCATAGCATCCTTTCTATCTACCATAGAAACCAGCTGAGCTGCCACACAGAAAGACCAAATGGTGGTGAGTCAGTGGTGGTGTACCCATGAGGTCAGTAGGGAAGGCCAACACCATTCTGGGCTGCATTAGGAAGAACATTAACAGCACGTTGAGGGAGATGATCCTTCTTCTCTACTCAGTACTTGTAAAGTACATCTGGAGTGCCATGTCCTCTTCTGGACTCTCCAGTACAAGCAAGACGTGGACGTGGACTGGGAAATCTCCATATGAGGAAATGCAGAAAGAGCTGTGAGTCTTTAACCTGAAGAAGGGAAGGCTTAACAGGATAAATGTGTGTAATACTGGGAGGATAAAGGGACAGGGAGAGGGCACAGGTATAGAAGACAAAGACAGAGTCTTCTCAGTGATACCCAGTCAAAGGACAAGAGGCAACAGGAAAGTCCAGTGTAAACGTAAGAAGTTGGTTTTTTGTTTGTTTTGTTTTTGTTAACATGATTGAACACCGGAACAGGTTGGTCAGAAAGGTTGTGGAGTGTCCGTCGTTGGAGATAGCCAAAATGCAACTGGCCAAGTTCCTTAGCAAGCCTGCTGTTGTTGACCCAGGTGTGAGCAGGGAGTTTGAACTAGATGATTTCTAGAGGTCCCTTCCAACCTCAATGATTTTCTGCACTTCTATTTCTTTCTGATATTATCCAGGTTTTTTGTCTGTTTATATGCACAGATCTCTCAAAGTTGGGCATAAGTAAAATTGACAGTAAAATTCAGCAAAAGTATACATAAACATGTACACCAGTTACTCTGTACTTCAGATCTCTTAAATTTGGTCTACTCTTTTGCTTAATGTATGTGAAATACATGCGATTTTATATTTGCATTTTTTTTGACAGATTCACACAGAATTACAGAATGGTAGGGGCTGGAAGGGACCTCTAGATATCATCTGATCCAACCCCTCTACCAGAACAGGATCACCTATAGTAGATCACGCAGGAACAAGTCCAGGCAGCTTTTGAATGTCTCCAGGGAAGGAGACTCCATAGCCTCTCTGGGCAGCCTGTGCCAGTGCTCTGTTACCCTCACAGTGAAGAAGTATTTCTTCACGTTCAGATTGAACCTTTTGTTTTCCAGTTTATGGCCATTGCCCCTGGTCCTGTCACTGGACACCACTGAGAAGAGCCTAGCCCCATCTTCTTAACACCTGCCCTTTAGATCTTTATAAGCATTGATAAGATGCCCCCTCAGCCTCCTCTTCTCCAAGCTAAACAGAGCCAGCTCTCTCAGCCTTTCCTCATATGGTAGGTGCTCCAGGCCCTTAATCATGTTAATGGCCCTGCGCTGAACTCTCTCCAGTAGTTCCTTGTCCTTTTTGAACTGAGGAGCCCAAAACTGGACACAGTACTCCAGGTAAGGCCTCACCACTGCAGAGTAGGAAGGGAGGATAACTTCCATCGACCTGCTGGCCACGCTGGCCATGCATCCCAGGATACCATCGGCCTTCTTGGCCATGAGGGCACACCGTTGGCTCATGGTCATCATGTTGTCCACTAGGACTCCAAGGTCCTTTTCACCACAGCTTCCCTTCAAGGTATCAACCCCCAACCTGTACTAATACATGGGGTTGTTCTTCCCCAGATGCAGTACTTTACACTTGCCCTCACTGAATTTCATTAGATTTTTCTCCACCCAGCTCTCCAGCCTGTCCAGGTCACCCTGGATGGCAGCACAGCCTTCTGGCATGGCAGCCACTCCTCCCAGTTTTGTATCATCAGCAAACTTGCTGAGAGTACATTCTATCCCTTCGTCCAGGTCATTGATGAATATATTGAATAGGGCTGGACCCAGCACTGACCCCTGGGGGAGGCCACTAGCCACAGACCTCCAACTAGACTCTGCCCCATTGACCACAGCTCTCTGAGCTCTTTCGTTCAGCCAGTTTCCAGTCCACCTCATGGTCCAGTGGTCCAGTCTACACTTCCTAAGCTTGGCTATGAGGATGCCATGGGAGACCGTGTTAAAACTTTTCTGAAGTCAAGGTAGACCGCATCCACTGCCTTCCCCTTGTTTATCCATCTAGTTATGCCATCATAAAAAGTAATCAGATTGGTCAAACATGACTTCCCCTTCTTGAATCCATGCTGACTACTCATGATAAGCTTTGTTTCCTCAACATGCTTTGAGATGGTACCAAGAACAAGCTGTTCCATCATCTTTCCAGGGATGGAGGTGAGGCTGACTGGCCTATAGTGACCCAGGTCCTCCTTCTTGCCTTTTTTGAAGATTGGAGTAACATTTGCTTTCCTCCAGTCCTCAGGCACCTCACCTGTTCTCCAGGACTTTTCAAAGATTATGGAGAGTGGCCTAGCAATGACTTCCGCCAGCTCCCTAAGCACTCGTGGGGGCATCCCATCAGGGCCCATGGATTTGTGAATGTTCAGTTTGCTTAACTGATTTTTAACCCAACCCTCTTCAACTGAGGCAAAACCTTCCTTTCTCATGTCTTCCTTTATGGCTGTCGTGGTTCAGTCCCAGCCGGCAGCTGAGCACCACACAGCCACTCGCTTACTTCCCCGTTAGCAAAACAAGGGGAAGAATAAGAACAGCAAAGGGCAAATGTCCTGGAGTTAAGATAACGACCGTTTAATGGGCTAACAAAGGGAGAAGGAAAACAACAACACAGCAGCAGTAGTTATAAGGTGATGTACACAAAGGCTATGACAAATGAAGCGCTTTACCCATCAATGACCGACCCAACAGACCAGACTCTCAGCCCCCAGCCAGACCATCCTGGAGCAGCACTGGGTTACCACTCCCCGGCCAGTCCCCTTTTATAAGGACTTGATGGCACACGGTATGGAACAGCGGCCAGCTCAGCTCACCTGACCCAGCTCCTGAAAATTAACCCTATCCTGGCCAAAGCCAGGGCAATGGCTTTCAGGGTCTGGGACTCCCGAGGCCTAGTCTTAGCAGTAAAGACCGAAGCAAAGGTGGCATTCAGTAACTCCACCTTCTCCATATCCTTGGTCATCAGGGCACCCACATTTCCTCTGGTCTTCTATTTTCCTCCAATGTACTTGAAAAAGCCTTTCTTGCTGTCCTTGACCTCCCTTGCCAAGTTTACTTCTAAGGAGGCCTTAGCTTTCCTTATCATATCCCTACGTCCTCTGACAACATTTTTGTATTCTTCCCAAGTGGTCAGCCCCTTCTTCCATGTTTTATATACTTCCTTCTTCCACTTAAGTTTATTCATTAGCTCCCTGATCATCCATGCAGGTCTCCTAGCTCTCTTACTTGATTTCTTACTCTCCGGGATGCTCTGTTCTTGAGCTTGGAGGAAATGGGGCTTGAATATTAACCAGCTATCTTGGGCCCCCCTACTATCTAGAGCCCTATCCCATGGGACTTCTCCAAGCAGGACCTTCAAGACGCCAAAGTCAACCCTTCTGAAGTCTAAGATAGCGATCCTGCTTGTGGCTTTGTGCCTACTGCATATGATCCTGAACTCCACCATCTCATGGTCGCTACATCCAAGGTTGCCCCCTACCTTCACATCCTCGACAAGTCCCTCCTTCTTTATCAGTACAAGGTCCAGCACTACTCCTCTCCTTGTCAGCTCCTCTGCCATCTGCATCAGGAAGTTATTGTCAATGTACTGGAGGAACCTCCTGAACTGCGCATGCCTGGCTGTGTAGCTTTTCCAGCAAATGTCAGGGTAATTGAACATGATAACTAGAGCCTGTGATTGTGAGGCTACTTCCAGCCTCATCAGCTGTAGAAGGCCTCATCAGCTTTCACATCTTGATCAGGTGTCCTGTAGTAAACACCCACAACAATGTCTCCCATATTAGTCTACTCCTTTTCAGTTCTGGTATGTATTTTGGGATTCTGATATTTTTAAATAGCAAATTTCATGTATGTCCATAAACTATGATGCTTATCATACATGTAATTATTGTAGTTAGGAATAATAATAAAAAATATGGATTACATAAGATTTATATGGAAACATGTAAAAGACAAACATGAAGGAAAAGGCTAACGAAAAAAGACTGAACTGCACTTCTGTTGTGTTTCATTTTTCCTCTAGTGGCTGAAGTGAGAATGCAGAAAAAAAAACATGAATGTAAACTTCACTTTCATTTTTTCTCACACAGATGATGAAATGGGGTTGGATGGAGATGCCAGTTTCTGTAAGCATAGGTTGGAATAATTTGTAAGAGATTTGAAGAAGAAATATTGAGTCATACGTGTTCTAATCCCTGCACTGACAAGGTGTGGAGAACAGGCAGACTGAATACGCCTTCTCTTTTTGAGGGAAAAACTTAGGGTAAATTCTTTGAGCACACTGAGGTATCTCTTGTCTTTCCTCAAACTTGAGCAACTTGACTTCAAGATCACCACTGAAGAGAAAATACCCAGAAAAGTGGGCACATACAATTGGAAGGACACTAGGAGTGAAAGCCAAAGGAGAAATCTGTTAGTCATGTGCAAGGACCAGTTTTAAAACTGTACAAGCACGCACTGAACAGCCTGAAGTGTATATGAACAGGTGAATTCAGTACTCTGGTGCATGTAAAAGACATAGAAATTATTTGCATCTAAGGATAAAGAAAGATTAAAAATAGTGATAGTCAAATAATTTTGCAGAGGTGAAAGAATCAACTCCGCAGGAGTTTGCCAAAACTGGGTTAGAAAACCCTATGGAGTTCCTTTCTAAAAAGTTCAACTATTCAATAAATGAATTCAGAATTTGCTTAAAGGCATTGAGGTGAAGGAAGTAGAGATTTAGAGAAACAGTTTGGACCATCTCAGAATATTCCTGTTGTTCGGGTCTCAAGATGAGATAGTGGTGCATTAGAAGGCAGGTATATGAGCTAAGGTGCTGTAGAAAGAGCGGATAAACCTTAAGGAGACATGCAAGAGAGGTAGAAAGCTGGGTGCTTATGAGACTTGGTCTAATAAAAATGATAGAAGAACAACAAAAAAAAAGCCTTATTGCCTTCAATGCAGATGACAGCAGGTAGCATTGTTTCTTGGATTTTTAAGAATTTATTTATCTTGCCATAACTTATTTATGGTTACCATAAAGTGTGTACGTAACGTGCCTGGCAAATCTTTGATGGAAGTCATCCCACCATCATGTTAGATAGCAATGATACTAAAATTTAAATCCAGTGGCTTGTTGTCTTTAGCTACGGTTCTGGGCAATAAGGAAAATACTGCCACCTCTAAGCATTCTTTGTCAGCGAACAATGAGACTTAAAACTAGAATGGACAGAACTAAGATAAACAATGAACAGAAGAATGGCTGAAAAGGTTTTCAAGACAGACTTCACTACCTCCATATTTCTAATCCAGATCTGTGCTAATGCTTCTGTTTCAGATGATTCATAATAGACTCAATTTTACTCGTTCTTTTGCCCTTTATTTAACAGTTACCTAAAAGTATGTTCACTTTTTTTCATTTGGGAAACCTTAGTAACATAGGAAGTTTAAACAAACAAATAAACAAACAATGCTGCTGACACTTTAAAAATGGCTCATTAGAAATAAATGGGAAAACCATCTGTCATTGTTAGCTACAGATTAGACGTTTCATGCATCGGCGGTGTATAATACATACACAAAGGAACAAAATTTAGAAAAGATTGTGGGCATTGCTGCTGACATTATATCCTGTTGAACCATGGAGAATGGGTAATAAACAGTTCCACATAAAAGGACAGGATGTAGATCCTCATAATCTTTAATATAAAAATCTGTATTTTTTTCCTTTTGATTTGAAAGGACATCAGTAAAACCTACATGTTAAACCAGAATGGATTCCGTCGGTTTCATAGGCACTGTTCCTTTTACCTACCTACCTTAAAGCAATTCTAAAATGATTAAGAATCAAAATTTCTGTAAATGAATTGTGTCAGTTTTATTGCCAGGGTGTTACCTGCGTTTAGTTTATATTGAAATAACTTTCCGGCCAATGCAAAAGCAAGCTTTCGTCTTCAGTTATGAGACATTTTCTTTTGAAGTAGAGAAAGATTTCTAGAGAGCAACAGTCACAATTTCCTTATTAGTAACAACCTACAGGACTATTTTGCAGGCAGTATTTTCTCTGTTTTGGGAGATAAGAGGGAGAAAATGAAGCCTGACTATATACTTAGTTGTAGTGTAGGTGAATACATTTTAGTTATGTCAAGCAGTTCATTTGTGAAATACTATCTAGCCCAGACAGCATTGATTTTCATCAGTGGTGCTCAAATACTTTAGATGAGTAGATTATATTACCATCATTAGGTCACTGGGGTGATGAAGATAACATATGCGAAAAAGAATTCTGCAAGACTGTTAACAGAATAGAGTAAAATCTAGCATATGTGAAACTGGTAGTAAGTGGCATATAGCTAATGGAAGCAAAAAAAAAAAAAAGGTAGTTCTGGATAGGGTTATTTGTTTGTTTTTCCATTTAAGACATGATAGAATAAATTAATGTAAGACTTTTCTTTTAAAAAATATTTTCTTTTTTTTTTTTGAAAGATTGTGCTAGCAACTACAAAATTGGTTTTGAAGAAGAAAATAAGTTGAATGTTTAGAAAATAAACATTTGGAAAACTATGAACTATTCAGCTAAAGCATTTGCATCTTTGAACTTATTGCTTATAGATGATAATACAATATGAAATACAGGTACATATGTCCAAATTATGTGAAATAGTTCTAGTATAAGTAAACTGTACACAATGCATAATTAGAAAATCAACATCATCTTCCCCACCACTAGTTTCTATGGGTAATCAAATTTTAGTTGATAGACTTTTTTGGTTTTGTCTGGGATTTAAACTGTTATGTTCTCTTAGATCAATAGAAGTATTACAGGAAAGTTTATTTAGACTGCATTACATATAGTACACTATTAGAGGTCCTCTATAAAGCAGTGCTCGCTCTTCAGCAATAGCAAGCAGACTAATGCAGGATGTGCAATTATCATATTTGTTTCCACCAAATGCCAGTCTGGGTGTGTAAAAAAATCTATCACAGTTATAATAGGAAGCCTTTATCTTTGAAGGTCACAAGTAGAAAAAAGGGAGCACAAATATAAAAGTCACACCTCTCTAGGAGCATCAGTAAGTATTGTTATGTATATCTCTTAGGCTTATTCATTCGCTATTTGGAAGGGACAGTCATAAAATTTTCATAGGCTTGCTCTATTGAAATAACTCAGTGAGACAGCCATAGTAGAAAGCTGGATTGTATATATTACAGTAGATATCAAAAGTAGATAATGACATAACTGACTCTTGGAGAGCAATTGAAAGTATTTTTTGTTGTTTGCTTTTATAGATTTATATCACAACAATAATCTTTTTAAGGACAAAGCTATTTTTGAAATGCTGGTTTCCAGGACATGACAATTTGAATTTTGCTTTGTAACAGAATCTATAGCAGGGAAACATCTACCTCATTTTGCAAGTACAGTAGTTGAGCAGCATGTTTGTTTGTTTGTTTTAACATTGAGAAATACTGAGTTGAATTTAAAAATGTTTACTTTTGCCCTTTTCCTGTTGTTTATATGTTTGGAATTTGTAGCACTCCTTCATAAAATACTTCATGGATTTTCTTAAATAATTCTTAGGCAAACTTAAGCAAGGCTCATGTTAGGTGATCTTGGATAAGTTGTGGCAAAATGAAGTGTTACTGCCTTGGTTATTTGTTGGAAGCTACAATCCTCATACATGATTAGGTAAATGGTAAGAGATTATAATTTGGCATATAAACTTTAAAACATTAATGAAGGTCACCTTGTGCAAAACCTTTTTTATTTTCTTTCTGTTATTCTAATAACAAATGTGAGAACAGAGGCATCCTTGCTTCTTAATCTTTTTCTAAAATCCTTTCTAGACTGCCAGTGTTGATGATGACAAACTCTGTAGCCTTTCCAAATGTTTTGTTTCATATAGGGTCCTTTGAAAATCTGAGTTCATAATGTTGAAATTAGCACTGGGAGAGCTGTTCACATGCTAAATGATTCACCAGATAAACTTTGATGCATAATTGACTACTTCTGAGTATTGAAAATGTTTGAATAGTGCTCTTAAAATGTAGAAACATTGGTACTATATGGTGAAGTGATGTCCTGATGACCTGATGTGTTCTGCTATCCTAAATACCACAGCTATCCTTGGTTATCAGCTGTTTACAGGCAGCTAATTGATTTTAGGCATAAAGTATTCAATGTGTTCTATATTTGGAATGCAAAAAAAAAAAAAAAGCAAGACAAAAAGGCAAGAGAATTATTTAAAATGGAACATTACTCCTTTTGTTCAAAGGCATGGTTTTTTATGCCATCACTTCCATTCCTGGATTTGATAGTGCTTTGATATCAGACATACAGTTTCGTCTGTGATATATCTCCTCGGAGTTTGAGTAGACCAAGGTAAAGATGAAGTGACAATCCTGAAAGTAGCTTAAAAAAATAAGCATAGAACATCGGAAAAAAAAAGCTGACAATCTTGCTTGAATGGGAAAAGTCTACAGAGTTCAGAAGCAGTCAGAAACATGAAGGAGGGAAATATTTGTCTCATCCATTCAAAAACCATTCAAACGATCATGCACAGATCATTTGCATAGACTTCTGAATGCGTGTGCATTATATTAAATTATTTTTTGTGTCAAATTTTCTAAATGTCCCAGTAATCTATCTTCAGGGTTAGATTTGTATTGCTCGCACGTTGTAAGATTTCAGAGTTGCAGCATGCCATCTACCACTTCATGTTGCTGTGATAATTATTACTAATGAAGAATAGCAATTGTAATTACCCTTACTTGGTTACCTTTTGTTGCCTGTGGTGGAAGGAACAGGCCAGGAAAGATCTCCATTCCTCCCCTAGAGCAAAACTACCTTCCATTGTTAGGACTCTACCTGAAGAGTTCATTTTTCTTTTCTCTAATCAGTGCCATCTCTGTATAGTAGGTGCAGAGCTTTGAGGTCAGTTGACAGAACTACTGTTGCATTGCAAAACTTTCCAAATTCAACACATCTCACCTGCAGGGGCTGTTACCTGCTTGTAGGTGATAGCTTTCGTTTTTTCAGTACAGCATTCTTTTTCCTTTCATATTTCTCAGGTCAAAGACTACTTGTCTCAAAATCAATAACTAAACCACAGTAAGAGTTACAGGTAACTCTCACAAAATAACAGAGCAATACCAAACTGAAAAAAAAGGCATTGAGCTAATTTCCATATCAACTAAGCTTTTGACACTGAAATCGAGCAGAGGGGAAGAGATTTTCAAGGGGCAATAGTGCTGAAGGTACCAGTTTGCATAGATGCAGCAATAAACTTAGTACTGCTAGATTTGTCATCAAAGACTGACATTAAATCAAGATGGAGGAGCACAAGCAAGCAGGAGACTAGGGAGCCTTTTGTTCAGGAATCCTTCAAAGATGGAGAGTCTTCCAGATAGCTGATGTATTCAACATCTGTCTTTAACAGATTAACTTTACATAACGTCTACTTTTTGGTCACAGCATGACAACTGATTCCCTCTGATGATTGAAAGAATGAAGTAATACTTCTTTTTTTCTCTACCAAAGCGAATCAGTACCATCCAAGACACTGGAGGCAGATTCTTTACTTACTGTTCACTGTAGCATTGATTTACTGATACTATGTTTTCTCAAATTAAATTTTTTCTCTCTGGCAAACTCAGTCTTTGGAGAAATGTTGCCTGTTGAAAAGGATGCAAATGATGTATTTTTCCCCAGATTGCTGGAGGGAGTCTTGAGTTACCTTGCTGCTGTTGTAGTGATTGTTGTTGTTCCAGTGTGGGATGAGGGACGAACAGGCAAAGAATGCAGCTCTTTATGTTAGTGACAACAGATGGTAAGATAAAAGGAATGTATGTCCTTTTCCCTTTCCATTTTGTCAGGAACAGAAGGAAGTCTAAAGCAGGTTTACTTAATAGGTGATGTTACTGGAAAGAGCACCTTCACAAGCCAGAACGCACAGACACCCTGTATGGTGGTCTGCAGTAATTGAAGAAATTAATGCTGCTACTCAGAAAACGGTTTTACACACTGAACACAAATTTAGACAGATGTCTCTTTTTCTTTACCCTGCATTGTATGCTAACTTGTTAAGCTGCATTCCAAAATTTTCACGTGACTGTGAGACCCTTCTGATATAACTTGAGGAATTTAGTCAAAGGAAGTTCCTATTTTTTTAGATGATTTGGTATTTTTTATGCTTTTTATAATTTCTTCTAAAAATCTTTAACATGGTAAGTAGTTTTTCCTAGCACCCTAGATACTAACTAAAACTGTAAAGCAAACATAAAAAAAAAAACCAAAACACCACAAACAAACAAACAAACAAATCCCCAAACTCCCAAAACATGATTTTTTTAAAAATTTTTTTTAATTTTTAATGATTTTCTGTGGCAACTAAAATAGGAGTTTCAGGGGTAAGAATGATGGGAAGGCATCTCACTGTTTTCTGTGTGTTCATAGTCTCTGAACAAGACTGTTGATACCAAACCATATTGTATTTTCTCGTTCCAAGTCGTATGACCTAAGTGACAGTAATAATCCTCAGTTTTACTTGTTTTGTTGTCTTCCTTATTTAAAAGTATTCAAAGTATTCAGTGTTTCTGCTTTTTTAAACACAAACATTCCTCCTAATGCGTCTCTCCTCTAGTGGCTGTTTTTCTGATGATTTTTAATTATTTTAAAGTTTCCTAGTTGAAACAGAAAACAATTTAATTTCATGTGGCTTTGTAGACAGGAGGATTTGCTGCAAAATCCTTCTTGAGATAAATATGCAAATAGTTTGAGTGAGCTCAAAAGGAGCTGGGTGTACCTCATCTCTGCGGTTCAGTAGTCTGAAAGTTACATCCAATCTGACGTAAGATGTATCTCGTATTTTGATTTATGAAAATGAAAAAA
The DNA here is from genome assembly GCA_013399095.1 of Psophia crepitans. Classification (NCBI taxonomy): domain Eukaryota; kingdom Metazoa; phylum Chordata; class Aves; order Gruiformes; family Psophiidae; genus Psophia; species Psophia crepitans. The sequence continues at coordinate 39,839 of VWZZ01002241.1, read as the reverse complement.
AAAAAAGCTGTATTAAAAATTTGGGAGTTGAAAGTTGAAATACCCTCTGTAGGACATAAAATTCTATTTCTTAAAGTAGAAGCGTGTGCATTGCAGCTGAACTAGAGCTTAAAGTAAAAGCTGAAATACAGCTTGCTATCTTACTGAACTGAATGTTACCTTGTGATTTTGTGAACTCATTGCTTCAAATAGAGGATTAAGGAAGAAGTACTTGGAAAACAAGCAAGTAAAACTTTGTCTATTTGTTCCTCTAAAACATTTTTTTCTTTGCATCATGTCCTTAAATACACAGAATATTAGGAATAAATTTTAGTTATTGCTACCAAAAGGAAGAAGGTGAGCAGAGGATGATGGGAGCAAAAGTATACAGGATAGTGAAAATATATCCTAAAAATGAGAAAAAAGGACAAGGATAAAAAGGCTGGAGCAATTAAACTGGAAGGGAAGCCCTCTGAAGTTCTTTTTGTATGCTTCAAACACACAAAAGGCACACTTACACACTATTATAGCAGCAGAAAAGTAATCTTTTTGTCTCTCTTTCCAGCAATGTGCCTGCCAACTCTTTTTTCTCTAGTTTGGGGTCAATATTCACTTCTATTTCCAGCTTTAAGAGCAAGAAGGTTTTCAGCGTACTTGTGTTTGCAGGTTTTATTTATTTGTATTGCACTTCATGTTTTTTTATGGAAAAGGGTTAATCCTTCTGATTTCAAATTCAGAAATCTAAAAGCAGAAAAAGATGTATCAGTCTGTCTTCAGAATGAGAAAATGCAAATACCTTTTTTAACATGTGCATCAGGAATATATTCTAAAAGTACAGGTCTAGCTTTTGAAAAACTAAGGAGAAATCAAGCAGTCACTGTGGAGCCTTCTGTTCATGGTATACTTTGTGTAGGATATAATGAAAACTAACAGTTATATGTCTAATACACTTCAGTTTTATGCCTGCTTTTTAAAAGACAATTGAAATTTTCATTGTTTCGGTGCTCAGGAATAGGTAAAGCTAAAGGGAATGGGTATTTGTTATTATGGTTATAATGACTAAAATTACACAAGCTCCAGATCCACATGCCACAACCTATGGCTTAACCCATAATGTACAAGCTGTCAGTGGTCAGCATTATATGGGTGAAAGACAAGTCTGTTCCTAGCTGTTGTGCTCTGCAGTGTTTCTGAAGGCCAGATCTCTCAGCAGTCTGGGTGAAATAGAGCTTATCCCAGGGTGAGTTACAGTTCTGATTGTGAGTAGATTTTTGAAGTAACTCTCCTAGACATACTCAGTTACCATGCTTTGGTTGGTTTGCAATTTGGAATGATCCTATACATGCAAACTGGAATCTTTCTGGATGAAACTAAATTAGAGGATACACTCAGAGTATATCCTGTGTGATACAAGTACTACTGGATATTTAGTCCATGACACAAGACTGGAACTAGTCTGAAGTAAATCAGGCAAAACATACCTCTAAAACATGTTGGGTCTGCACCAACCCTTTCGCTTCACACGTCATCTCTATTTGTGCCATACTATGGGGGCATAGACTTTGGCTACTTTCTTTCCTCTGTGTCCTCCCAGCATGGAATGACAGGTCCAGGATGGGCAGTGCAAAGAAGAGAGCTTCTGCTGCCTAGGCTGAACCAGCAAGTCTCGGGCATCTACCTTATATTATTACTTTTTTTTAAATCTGGCTAAGACAATGTTTTGCCAGAGGACACACTGTTTCATAATGATCCCATTAAGAAAAGCACTCATACTGCAAATTCAGTGTCACTAGATTGCCATATATTGGAACTCACACTATAAAGAAGAAGATAATATACAACCTTATCTCCCTTAAGGGAATCCTCCAGTTGTGGAGCATCCGATGGGCCTCCTATCAGGGCCAGCATGCTATGCACAGACTGTCTGTGGAAAGATCATCCCATTCTGGTCAATTGAGCTCTAAGAGGATTTTCATACAAGAAAAGAACTCAGTTCATTATCTCTACTGTTGAATAGGAAGGATGTTCACATAAGAACAACGTGGTGCAATCTTCGGGAAAGGCAAGGACACACAGCTGGTGCAGTCACATGTGCTCAGACTCCTTTGTTAAAATGAGACAGCAAAGTTTATCCAGTTGTCAAGGGACATGCACCACACAGCACAGACCACAAAGCCAAGCTCTACATGTGCCCTGGCACAGCGTAGTATATGTCTACTCAACTTAACTCTTACTTAACACCCTGATGCACAATGGTATGCTATCTGGATTACTACAGGTGCCTTTGCAAAAAGCAGATAGAAGTTCTGTTATAATTTGTCAAATTGATACCTATCAATTTACTTTGTGAAAGACAAATGCTTTTTACTCAGTTATTTGTTAGTCCTTGGGAGACAGATGAGAAAGAAAGAGGTGGTATTTCTTCCTGGATGGCCACTTTCTTGCTGTACAGATTTACAGTTTGGGCAGATGCTTATCATTTGGTTATGACAGACATGAGTGTATTGAGGAATCAAAATCACTGGATAATGTGTGAGCTTCTTGACTATTTCTACCTTTGTTTAAGTTTTTTATGTCCTGAACTACTTCACTGAAATCAAACTAAGCTGTTGTTTATTTCACTGCTAATGAAACTTCTCACTGTCAGATTGACAGCTCAAGAAGCTGAACTTCATTATTGACTAACCGCAGCGGTGGTAGTTTAATAGCATTTCCTTGCACCGAACTGAGAAAATGAGAGGATAGTTCTGTCTCTGTGCTCAAATTGATACTTTACAAGAAGTGGTAATGAACGATGATACTGTAATAATGAAGGATGTCCTACTATTTCTCAAAGGCAAAGCTGAAAGTCTTATATCTGAACTACAGCCTTTCTTCATAGGCATTTTGATGACCATCCTCTGGACCTGCTTTAACTGCTCCATGTCTGTCTTGTAATGAGGACTCTAGAGGTCGACACAGTACTCCGAGTAAAGTCTCACAAGAGTAGAGTAGAGGGGCAGAATCACCTCCCTTGACCTGGCTTCTTTTTATGCAGCCCAAGACATGATTGGCTTTCAGGGCTGCAAGCACACATTGCCAACTCATGTCAGGTTTTTCATCCACCAGTACCCCCAAGTCCTTACCCGCAAGGCTGCTCTCAATTCATTCATCCCCCAGATTATATTGATACTGGTGAGTGTGCCAACACACAAGTAAGATCTTGCTGGCTCGCGTTGAGCTTTTCATCAATCAACATTCCCAAATCTGAATCCAGTCTCCGCCCAGCCTGTAGTTGCGCTTGGGATTACACCAACCCACGTGGAGGACCTTGCAGTTGGCCTTATTGAACTCAAGCCTGCCAAGGTCACTCTGGATGGTATCAACTGCACCACTCAGCTTGGTGTCATTTGCAAACTTGCCAAAGGTGCACTCAATCCCACTGTCTATGTCACTGATGAAGATGCTAAATCGTACCAGTCCAAATACAGACCTATGAGGGACACCACTTGTTACTGACGTCCATTTGGACATTGGACCACTGATGTTAACTCTTTCAACATAGACATCCAGCCAGTTCCTTTTCCATCTAACAGTCCATCCATAAAAACCGTATCTCCAGTTTAGGAGCAGGAATGCTGTGTGGGACTGTATCAAAGGCTTTACAGAAGTCAAGGTAGATGACATCTGTAGCTCTTCGCTTGTCTACTAATGCAGTCACTCCATTGTAGAGGGCCACTGAATTAGTGAGGCATGATCTGCCCATGGTGAAGCCATGCTGGTTGTCTCTAATGACCTCCCCATCTTCTCTACATTTTGACATCGCTTGCAGGAGCAAGTGATCTTCCCAGCCACAGAGGTGAGGCTGACTGGTCAGTAGTTCCCAGGGTCCTCCTTTTTACCCTTTTTTAAATATGGGAATGACATTTCCCTTTATCCCATCACTAGGGACTTTGCCTGATGGCCATGATTTTTCAGCTATGACGGAGAGTGTTGTGGAAACTACATCAGACAGTTCCCTCACGACCTTGGGGTGCATCTTGAGTCCCATGGACTTAGGTATGTTCAGGTTCCTCAGGTCTCAAACCTGACCTTCTTATCTCCCAGTCCCTGCCTTGAGGTTCAGAGGCTTGAGAGATGTGGGAAGAGAGATCAGCACTGAAAACTGAGGCCAAAAAAACGTTGCGTACCTCAGCCTTCTCTGTATCAGTTATCATCAGTTATCATGTCTTATTTGTTGCAGATGTACTTTTTCTTTAATCTTCCTTTTCCAGCTAACATACCTGTAAAAGCCTTTATTTTTCTTTGCATGCTTTTCTAAATTCAGCTCCAAATGTGCCTTAGTTTTCCTAATCCCATCTTTACATATCAGGGCAGCATACTATATTCTTCCCAGGATACATGTCCCGTGTTCCATTGCCTGTGCATTTCCTTCTTACGCTTGTTTGTCCAGGAGGTCCTTACTAAGTCGTGATGGTCTCTTGCCTTCTTTGCCTGGTTTCCTACATGTGAAAATCAAGAGCTGTAATGCTTTCAAGAAAAAGATCCTTAAAGAGCTACCAGCTCTGCTCATCTCCTTTGTCCCTGAGAGCAGTTTCCTAGGGGGTCCCATCTGCTAATTTTTTAAATGACTGAAATTTGGTCAGAGTCCTGACTGTACTTGTCAGCTGGCCCCTATCAAGTTTGTGAATTCCACCACGGCATGAGGACTGCACCCCAAACTGCCACCAATCTTGACCTCTGTAATTAGTTCATCTGTGTCACATTTGATTGCTTACAAATGAAGATCTCTAGGAAGAAAGTAGAGAAAGAATAATGGAAGTTACAGTAAAGAGAGGCTCAGATTAATTTAGGGGACAAGAGGGGATACAGGTGGGAATTTGAGGAGGACATCTAGGAGTGACGTATGAGAGTGGAGAACTAGTAGTACCAGAACATCAAAGATATACTCATAATGTTTGTGGGAGGAAGGAGGAGAGAGAAAAATGACTATTTGAAGCCTCTGTGGTGACTGAATGTGTATGTCTTTGGAGCTTTGTGGTGTGTGTTGATCCTCTAAATTCAAAGCTGTACATGCATTGAAAGTGAGGTCTCATTTTACTGCTTCAGATGGTCCAATAGCCTCTAGCTTACAAGGAATAAATGCGTCACTGAGCGCTGTGGCTTTTCGAGTTGTTAGTTGTTTTGATTGAATGCACTAGACAACATAAACTCTTACTGTAGAATGGACCGTTGTTGCATGTACTGTATAGCTAATACTGTTTAGGCCGACCTAAACTTCACTGAACTTCTTGCCATTTCTCATCAAGATTCTGTCAAATAAATAGGCAGCGGAATGATGAGCACAGTATATCTGAGGGTTCAGTTTAGGTTTCCTGTTGATTTGACTGAACCACTAAGGTAAAAACAGTACTGCTGTATCTTGAATATTGTATTTTTTTCTGTAGAAACACCTGTGGCAAAGGCAAGTGCTTTGACTGATATTTTTTGAAAACTTGGTACAAAATACAGAGGACTAAAAAGACCAGTTTCTTCTACTTTTCTGGTGTAAGAGCTATCAATGGTGGCATACCACGTGGCTGTCTCTGACTCCAGTTCATATTGAAGTTCTAGCATGTCTGGCACAGCAGTACTCATGGGCGACGTAACTTCATTCAGGCCACGATAGTCTACCGGCCATATGGGACTGTTAAAGGGTGGATGGGTTCTGCTGGTCACTCCCTGACTCTCCAGTTGACGAATTAGCTTATGGATGAGAATCAGGGAGTCTTGGTTGGTCCGATACTGCAGCTGGTGCACCGTTGTGGTGGCAATTGTCACCTGTTGTTCTTCAACTCTGAGCAACTCCACAACAGAAAGGTCCTTTGAGAGACTGGGCAAGGTAGACAACAGTTCAATTTCTTCCGTCTCAAAGGCAGCAATACCAAAAGTCCACCGGTATCCTTTTGGGTCTTTGAAATACCCTCTCCGGAGGTAATCTATGCCCAGGATTCACGGAGCCTCTGGGCCATTCACAATGGGGTGCTTTTCCCAGTCATTCCCAGTTAGAACAATTTCACCCTCCAGCAAAGTCAACTGTTGGGATCCCTCTGTCACCCCAGAAATACAGATGGGTTCCACCCCTTCATAGCTTGTTGGCATCAAAGTGCACTGTGCATCAGTGTCCATTAGAGCCTTGTACACCTGTAGATCTTATGTGCCAGCCCATCAGGTCCACACAGTCCAATAAACCCGGTTGTCCCTTTCCTCCACTTGGCTGGAGCCAGAGCCCCTCTAATCCTGCTCATAGTATTTACTACTCACTTCTTGCAAGAACGACTCAGAGGTCCCTTCAAGAGGATCATAAGTGTAATCAGGCCTTTCACTTAGTCTGGGGGGCTGCCCATGGGAAACTGGAGCGGCATCTGACTTTTTGCCTTGAAGTTCATGTACTCATGCCCATAGGGTCAAGGTAGGCTTTCCATCCCACTCGGGCAGAATACAAGGAAGTTGCGAATGTATGCAGGGGAAAAATNACGCCTGCTCCGAATAGCTGAAATCCTGGTCTGTATAGGTGAGGAGTAGGACATATCCTCTTTGATTTGCCGGACCTCCCGGGACAGTTTCTCCACAGCCGACAGCAGGGAGGAAGACAGACTCTCCTCATACTGCCGGAGTCGGTCAGCCACTTCATCCACTGTTGGTGCCTCTTCGCTCTTCTAGTCTATCACTGCCAGTGAGTTGCATACAATGATGGTGCACTCTGTACAAAACTTCCTCCACATGGGTCGTGTGCACTGGACTTCGTCAGGATCTGTGGACAGCAGTGTGTTGTCCAAGTCATAATAAAACAGCTCCCACACAGCTAATTCACTCCATCATGGTCCACTTGCCTGGCAGACATACAAAGTCCTCATTGAAGACAGACCTTTCCCTCATGCTTGACAGGAGTCACCTCCATAGCCTGCAGGCTTGTGTATTTTTCCCAATCGCCTTGTTGATGACGCCTTCCCTGGACAGGGACCCCAGCTGCTTGGCCTCCCTGCCCTCTAGTTCCAGCCTGCTGGCCTCATTATCCCAGCATCGGAGCAGCCAGGTAATGATGTGCTTCCCTGGAAGGTGGCTGAAATCTTTCCGCATATCTCGCAGCTCACTGAGGGACAGGGATCAGTTGATGACCTCTGGCTCAGGCTCTTCTTCCTGTTCTCGTGGTGGTCCTGGTTCATCATTGTCCTTCACTAGGCACACTGATTTCTTGGTATATTTCTTCTTTTGTGTAGGCGTGACTGATACTGCTATGAGTTGGTCTTTTGGCTCAGCTGCAGTGCCTGTTGTGGGGGTTTGAGTGGCTGCAGTGTCAGTGGGTCCATTCTCCCTCTCTTTCCCCTGATAGCTCTCCCTACTATCAAGCAGTGTTTGGTACAAGGTGGCCAGAGTCCAACAGAATGCAGTGAGTCGTGTCTCCTTAGAATAGCCTGAGTATTTTTCTTTCAGATATTCTACGACTTTATCAGGATCCTGTAACTGTTCAGGGTGAAACTCCAAACCATTGGAGGTGAGAATGTCGCTAGATGCTTGCCCATACCCTCCCATATGCCATGCCATCCCTGACTATCCAGCCTCAGGGAAAATCCCTGGGTGGTATTCTTAAAATATTTTTTGCAACCCTGAACAGGGCTCGAGACGCATTTAGGATAGCTAGCAATAGGACCACACTGGTCTGAACATTCCAAGAATACTCAAAACTCTCCTGAGCTCTTGCAAGTAGGCAAAAGGGAAAAGAGGAGGTGAACGAGTGGGAGAAGGTATCCCCCTCGGTCTTCCCCATAGATTGGTTGCAATTATTAATCAGTTCTGAGATACAGTGTCCAAACAACACATCATGGTGGTCAGCGATTGCCTAACAACATTATAAATGTTTACCACAGCCGTCTTCTAACATGCTTGGGTGAGATCTGTTGTTGTCTCAAACTTTCGTGCCCCACATTGGGCACCAGAAAGGACTGTTGTGGTTCAGCCCAAGCCAGCAGTTGAGCACCATGTGGCTGCTCACACACAGACATCCCCCACCAACACTCAACAGGATAATGGAATGTACACAACGGGTGATAACAGAGAGAGATTTTCTGATCTGATGACCAACCCAATGCTCAGCGCATACCCAGAGGTCCCAGAGCAGTACCAAAACCACTCCTCCCCAACTGTATATGCCCTTTTATGGTGAGCATGATATCACAAGGTATGGAATAGCCCCTAGCCATCTAGTCCACCTGTCCTGGCTCCTTGTGAAAATTAACTCTATCCTAGCCAAAACCAGGACAGACTCTTAAATCTGTGGAGAGATGGATGGAAAGTCCACAGATAATACTTACAAAATCTGAACTATATGAGCTGAAGGAGTTCTATACAGGTCACAATCAAAGCACCTTTTGGGGTTTATATTATTAAAATGAACAATTAAAATAAAAGAATCTTGCATGATTTGATTATGTAATATCAATGGAAAATTTGGGTTTGGTTATTTAAAAGAAAATATTTATATTGATTCTGAAGGAAGTGAAATTAGTTTTTTAGTTTTTTACATCAACCTAAATCTTGTTTCTCCCATTACAAGTGCTAGTGCACGCTTTCTTGCTAGTGTATTCTTCCTCTACTTGTAACTGTTACAAGTTATTCTACTGTTCAATAGAGGATTTTATTGTTTAAAATTAAAATACCATTTCAACAGTCTGTCAGATTAGTTTCAATAAAAAATAACCTTTTTTTGTCTCCACCCCCCCAGGTTTTTCTCACAACTGGTTGTAAAGTATAGAAAGAGTGGGATATGAATATTCTTGATGTTTCTGATGGGTTTTCTTCTCATTGCTGTTCATAAAAGTTAGAAAAAACAAGTATGCAGTTAGGGTATGAAAAGATAAATGTTTGCCTAATTGTGTAATATAATTCAAATGTTTTTGTACTTAATCTGGATATATATGCCTTATCTAGGAATTTAATTCTTGCAATTTTGTAACTTTTTCATAAATGACAAAATTCTTGTAAGAAAGGCCTTGTAAAAACTTTAGCTTCAGAATTTAAAATTATGTGTGAATAAAAATAGTGATTTTGTTTGTTCTTAAGCTAAAATGTAAAAGACAGTTTCCAGTTTATTTTCTTTCTGGAGCTTAGCACATTACCTGCATTGTTTCTTTACTTTTATGAGTTTAACAATGATAAAATTGTTTCAAATACTCTAAGTAACTTATATTTATGTGTGTGTGTGTGTGTGTGTATGTATACAATATGTATAGTTATATATATATGTATAAATATAAGTGATTTAGATTTATATTTGCTTAGCTTTATGTAAGTTTTAGACTAAAAATATGTCTCAGACTTACACAGGTTCTAAAAAAAATCTGAATATATTTCTAGTAATACAGCAGAGAAACATACAGGCAATAGCAAACCTTAATGCTTAATGATATTTTGATTAATATGTTTGATCAATATGATAGTTTATATATATGTATATAAAACTTTTATAACTATTTAAACACCAAATATTGGCAAATAAGTTCAAAAAAGTTAATATCACTTCTAAATTATTTAGGAATAAACACAAAGTTATATATTTTGCTAGCACTATTAGAAGTTTTTACCTGCGTTTACAAGTTGGTAAAAGAACAAAGAAGTTCAGGTTTTTGCCTTTTGATCAGATAATTCATAAGAATATCAGCTATAGTATCTTAATTAATAATTCACATTTGAAAACATCTGCTTTATTTCTGTGTGTTTAATACTCCTAACACCACCTTACCTTGTTTAAATAACAAGTCTCATTAAAACAAAATGTTGTCTTGACTTCTAGAACTGGAACTGGAGATAGACACTTCTATGTATTTTTCACATTTAATGAGGGCACCAGCAACTTCTTAATAATACAGATAAGGACACAATAAAATGATGTTATTAATTGTCGCCTTTGCATTAACATTGGCCTTTGCATCTCAGTTGGAAGCTGGCATGAAGCCAGGGTAGGAACTGGCTAGTTGTGTATAGATAATTGCTGTGTTTCAGTGATCTACATCAGACATTGTGTTCCCTGTGGCCATACAGAATAGTTTTGATAACTCAAAGGCAGTTACAAAACTCATTAGGGAAAGGAAGGGAATGGAACATGTTTTATGTGTGCTTCTCCTCACCTCAGTTACACCCGTAACTGTTGGACTAGTTCAGATTTGAACCCCATTCTCCTACCATGAAGTGAGGGACTCTCCATTTAATGAGCACAGACAAAGCCGAATTTCATAAATTAAATCAAGAAAAAAATGAGCAGCTGTGAAACAATTAACATCTAATATACTTGTTCTGATCTGTTGGGATAGAGTGTTCTTCTACATCCAGTGTCACTGATTTGGAGATACTTAATTTGTAATTTTATAGATTGACTACTTAGGAGAAAAGTAAAGGAAGTGCTGAGCAGTGGGTGCACTGTTGTTCAGCAGTATTCAGTGATACCCACTGAATGCCTCTAGATACCAAATCAATGCTATCATGTATAGCAAAAGCAGATATGTGGTGAACAAAACATATTTATTTGTAAACATATTTCAAAAATGTGGTCTGGGTGCTGTAACTGATAAATGGGTGCTGAAATGTGATTTTTGTCATAGTTACTTTAAGAATGCCTGAATGCCTTTCGATAGTGACAACCTTTTTTCTTCCATGGAAAACATACAGTAACCTGATTTTGAATACTTTTTACTAAAATACTCAGGACTTTATAAAGTTCCTTGCTAATACCCATTTCATTTCATGTGACATGGAAATTACACCCCATGAAGCAATCACACAGAACATTAAAAATTTCAAAGAAAACACTGTGTGTGCTTTAAAGGGGCCAAGTTTGCCTTCTGTGTGACAAGCAATGCCTGTGCTTCATAGAATAGAATTACCTAATTGATTCTCCATTGAACAACCTGTTTATTATTGAAGAACTATTCCTCTTATCAAATTGGAACTATCAAACTATATTTGAGTGGTTTAGTGTCTGAAATCAATATCAATCAAAACAGGTAAGAGCTGGTATAGTTAATCTTTTGTATTGTCTGTTGTCCTGCACATAGTTGCAAATACATGTTGAAATTAATTCTCTCTTCAGTGAAAGTAACAAGAACGTATACCTTTGAAAGCGCATGGAGCCTTCTTTTATTGCAGCTAATGAGGAATTTTTCTCTGCAAACTTTGAAATCATTCGCAAATTGTTATCTTTGAATTTTTTTGAACCTTATCATCATATTCATGCATATAGAAACAGATATTTATCTAATTCGTGAAGATAGATTCTTTACAACCAGATGTAACATAGATTTTGGTCCAAGTTTTCTCTTCTGTGCTGTCATTAACAGATCTTCACAAGACTGTACAGAAAAGAGAAAGAACATAATGAAGAGGATTCTTGTTTCATTTATTGTGCCTTTGACCTCCTACCTTCTTTCTTAAAAGTGTACTGAATGCTACCTGGTGCATTTCATCCCAGACACTGAAGTACCTACGTAGTAGTTTCACATGTATGAAAACATGCCTTTCTAATCCCAAAGCTTAAAGAAATCTACATTCCACATTTCATAGAATCGTAGAATATCTCGAACTGGAAGGGACCCATAAGAATCAAGTCCAACTCCTGGCTCCACACAGGACCAGCCCAATCAGAGCAGATGACTGAGAGCGTTGTCCAGATGCTGCTTGAACTCAGTCAAGCTCGGTGCTGTGACCACTTCCCTGGGGAGCCTGTTCCAGTGCCTGACCATCCTCACAGTGAAGAACCTTTTCCTGTTCTCCCCTGTCAGCTTCATGCTGTTCCCTCGGGTTCTATCGCTGGTAACTGTTTGATAACTTGTGGTGGTGTTTCAGCTTAAAGAAGATCCACAGCTGATTCTGTCAGCATTAACTAAACCAAGTGGTTCTCCAAGTAGATAAATCCTGTGATTTAGAAGAGGCCATTTTGCTTTTACTTATATAAATTGTGGGAGAAGAACATGAATATAACTTTTGTTCATTATGCAAGCCAATAGAATTGGCTGAAAAAAGCTATGCACGGAAAGAGTCTTGATTTTTTTATTTTTTTAAATATTTGGAACTGATTGGGCTAAAAGTTGTTGATTTTCATTCTTCCGCAATGTCAACTTTTTTTTTTTTCCCCTCCAGGTGCTCATGTACAGCAGGGTGGACAGGGCCAGACTGCAGTGAGGATATAAATGAATGTGATTCTGAACCATGCTTGAATGGAGCCACCTGTTATGAATCTGTTAAGCAGGGACAGTTTGTATGCATTTGTCCTCCATTTTATACTGGTGACTTCTGCCATCAGCGCTTCAGTCCCTGTGAGCTGCCTTACAATCCATGCATAAACAATTCAACCTGCTTGGCACAAGTCGATGGAAATCCAATGTGCATTTGCAAAACAGGTAAGAACTGGTATAGTTAGTCTTTTCTCTTGTCTGCTGTGCTGCAGAAAAGTTGCAAATATATGTTGAATTTAACGTTACCTTCAGTGAAAGTAACAATGTTTACCTTTCAAAGCACAGAAAACCTTCATAAATTACAGCAGGTCTATGTTAAAAGATTGGTAATGTAGCTGTCAGTTTGCCTACTGTTAATTTATTATATTATAGTACTTATTAAGTCTATGGCATTTAGATTTCAGCCCTCGGAATTACTATGTCTGAGTCAATTGTTACAACATAGAGATAGGCATGCAGCTGGCCAGCAGAGCTGACAGACTAAATTGACAAAACAGACAGGCAGAAATAGACAAAATATATGCAAATTCTTAAAAATGCAAAAATTGGAGCAAGTTGGAAATAGTTCCTCTTCCTGCTGAGCTGTCAGGAAGGTCTGGCACATCAGGGAACTAATCTTCCCCTGCCTAATGAAAAGAGAGGATTGCTCTCCGTATGCACAACAAGCAAAATCATAACAGGTGCTGACAGCTTTCCTGGGCCATGGCTTAAAAGACATGATCTCTCCCGCGATGTACAAGGACTGCTAAGGTGGAATGGAGCAACAGTTCAACTGTGCAGAACATTACTATGCAGTTCTGCACAGGAATTGAAGAATATATTAACTAATTAAAACTGTAGAGAAAATCTAAGTAGTGAGAGTGCAATTATTGAATTTGGAATTTAGGCAGGATTTTGAAGTTATCACTTTGATACCTATAAACAGCAGGGGTGTAGTAGTTATAAAGGACTGATCTTTGCCTCAAGGATCGCTCAGAACCAGTTTGGTTGCCAAACAGGATGTGTGGAGGAGCAACAACAATGGACAAGACTGGCGATGTGTCTTATTGTGTTAACAAGCTTATCATGGTAATGAGTAGTCTGGCACATGGTAATGTGGAGTCCAGGCAACACCCATGAAGACCCTGAGGTCATTCATTCCGTTGCTGTACCTGTGGGGGCTACTAACTGAAATGACCCCCTAACTGATAATTAGGTACAGTCTGCACATGATCAGCGCATGACCAGACATGTGTTTGACTGGTTCCATTGTGCGCCTGCAATGACTCGGTGCTCTGAAAGGTATAAGAATGAAGAATGAAGAGCCCATTGTTCACTTTTGCCCACCACGGAACACCAAGAAATTTGGACTCCCGAGATGCTGTAGACCTGCACCTTCGCCCATGAGACGCTGTGGACCTATGGCAGTGACTATTTATGCAACTCTATTCTGAATGCTTGCTTAATTTCTGTCTTTAGATCCTAGTTTATCCTATCACTGCTGTTCTCCTAGTTTTATTTTTACTTTTGTAATAAAAGCTGTCTTGGTATATGGCATTTGACCTAGTTTGCATCTTAATCTTGTCTCTTGGGATCATATCAAAACCTCCTCGACATTGGATCGGGACAGTAGTGTCTTAGGGACCAAGGATAGCAGATGTATTAATTGCAGTGTTACACAATAGTACTACTCATTGTTTACTGAGTTTCAAAAATATGGAGATAAATGTAGAAGTCAGCAGTATTTATAGCTTGGGGTTTTTATTATTAAGGTAAAGGTTACCACAAGTTGCTGAGTTAACTTCAGTTGCCGAAGGAGACTGCTCCAGTGCCGGCGTGTACTGCAGCAGAGCATCAGACCTAGGTGTACAGAGGTGTTTCTCTGGCTTCCCAGAGGCAGGGAAACAGCAGGGGAGCAGCAGAGACCCACCATGTGGCGGTAGCTCTCACAGAAGCCGTTGATGAGATCTGGGTGTTGCCAGAGCAACAGCGGTGCCCACACCTATATAAAGCCGCCCAGAGAGCGCGAGCGACCCGGAGTGTGGTGAACAGAGCGGGCAAACAGAGCGTGACGCAGCAGCCAGGACGTGGCGTGGCAGTTTGCGCGGCAGTTCGCACAGGCAGGGCAATCAGGGAGGGCCCGGTCACCCTACGGGCTCGGGGGGTGAGTGCCGCAGGTGGTCATCACCCGCCTCCTTAGAAGGAGCTCAGCCATGGCACCACCCGGCAGAAAGTTTTGTCCTCTCCACAGAAGGGAGGTGGCAACCCAGACAGAGCTGCCTTGAAAGCATGCCGGGACCCTGGTGTCGGGCTGCAGGGAGCGCCAGAGACTGTCGCTAGCTGCGGAGAGCGGTGGTGAGAAAGGCTGCTTGAGGGGTGAGCAGGTGGATGACCTGCTCAGCCTGGTGGCCGAACCAGGGGAAGAGGTGGATAGGTTAAGAAGCACCAGGGAGGCAGAGGAAGAGATAGACTGGTGGAGCCAAGCTCTGCCCTCCCTGAGATGGAAACAGGGACAGCCACCAGACAGAAACCAAAGGGTGGGGGACCCCGTATCCCGCCCTGGCCAGGCAGAGCACAGCAGCCCAGGAGGAAGGAATGAATGGAGGCAGGGCTACACTTGGTGTGTCAAATGATCCTTCTCCTCCTTGCCTGCCTCACCTTCCTGAGTACCTCTTCGCAACAGGTACAAGGCTCTGGCTGCGGAGAGCCACTCAGCAGAAGAAACAGATGACAGTCAAGCGACACCAGAAGAAGCATCAAGGCCAGAAAGCCCACACCCTATATTGTGACCACCTCCATGAAGAAGAGAAGGCGAAGTTCCCACCGACTGGAAAAGGGGAAACATAACCCCCATTTTCAAGAAGAGAAAGAAGGAAGACCCAGGGAACTATAGGCTGGTCAGCCTCACCTCCGTGCTGGGCAAGATCATGGAGCAGATCCTCCTTGAAACTATGCTCAGGCACATGGAAAGTAAGGAGGTGACTGGCAACAGTCAACACGGCTTCACAAAGGGCAAATCATGCCTGACAAATTTGGTGGCCTTCTACAATGGAGTCACAGCGTCACTGGACAAGGGAAGGGCAACCGACCCCATTTACCTGGACTTGTGCAGAGCATTTGACACTGTCCCCCGCACCATCCTTGTCTCTAAACTGGACGTGGAGCACTCACTGGATAAGAAATTGACTGGATGGCTGCACTCAAAGAGCTGCGGTCAACGGCTTAGTGTCCAAGTGGACATTGGTGATGAGTGGCGTCCGTCAGGGGTCGGTACTGGAAACGAAACTGTTTAACATCTTTGTCGGTGACGTGGACAGTGGGAACGAGTGCACCCTCAGCAAGTTTGCCGACGACACCAAGCTGTGTGGCACAGTCCACACGCTGGAGGGAAGGGATGCTATCTAGAGGGACCTTGACAGGCTTGAGAGGTGGGCCAGTGAGAATTGCATGAAGTTCAATAAGGCCAAGTGCAAGGTCCTGCACGCGGGTCAGCGCAATCCCAAGCATAGCTACAGGCTGGGCAAAGAATGGATTGAGAGCAGCCCTGAGGAGAAGGACTTGGGGGTACCAATTGATGAAAAACTCAACATGAGTCAACAGTGTGCGCTGGCAGCCCAGAAGACCAACCGTGTCCTGGGCTGCATCAGAAATAGAGTGGCCAGCAGGTTGAGGGAGGTGATTCTCTCTCTCTACTCCGCTATTGTGAGACCCCACCTGGAGTACTGCGTCCACCTCTGGGGTTCCCAACATAAGAAGGATGTGGACCTGTTGGAGCAAGTCCAGAGAAGGGCCACAAAGTTGATCAGAGGGCTGAAGCACCTCTCCCATGAGGACAGTCTGAGGGAGTTGGGCTTGTTCAGCCTGGAGAAGAGAAGGCTCCAGGGAGACCTCATTACAGCCTTTCAGTACCTAAAGGGTACCTACAGGAAAGCTGGCGAGGGGCTGTTTATTAGGGAGTGCAGTGACAGGACAAGGGATAATGGGTTTAACCTAAAAAAGGGAAGATTTAGAAATTCTTTCCTGTGAGGGTGGTGAGGCATTGGAACAGGTTGCCCAGAGAAGCTGTGGAGGCCCCATACTTGGAAGTGTTCAATGCCAGGTTGGATGGGGCTTTGGGCAACCTGGTCTAGTGTAGAGTGTCTGTGCCCATGGCAGGGGGGTTGGAACTAGGTAATCCTAGATAATCCGTTCCAACCCAAACCATTCTATTATTCTATGATTCTATGATTCTATGACTATAATGGAAGGGTTAGTTTGAGATACATTCCAGGCTTTATTTTCCAGTTTTGTAGCAGGTACTGCTGTGAAACCTTCAGCAAATGTTCAGAACTCATTTCAGTCAGGCCTAGCCAGGAAAGTTATTGAACAGAAAAAGTTCTGGTAGTAAGAAAATACCAACTGCTTTTATGTGGGCTAATGTTTAGATCGTACATTGGAGCGCCATCAGAGGTTTCTCTCTACAGCTTTCCCAACAACTCTGGCCAAGCCACTTAATTAGCATCTATGATTCTATGATTCTGTAAAAACCCAAGCAAAACAAAAACAAAAAAATTAATAAAAAAAACCCCAAAACCACATAAAAAAGCAAAATCAAACAAAACTCACTTGGGGAGGTATGCAAGTTTTTTAGAAAAGCTGCTTTTTAAAAACAGCTTTTAATACAACCTATTGATTTTGAAACCTTTTTCAGAAATTATCTGTAGAGACACATGTAGTTCAAGTCTTAACATTCCTCAGAGGAGTCTTCTTTACAAAACATTTTTGTACACTGTTTCTCAAGAACCCAAAAAAATTGTAGTCAAGATTCTCAGGGAACTTTGACAGAATCTTCAAGGATTCTTGAAGCTTGCAGCTAGGAATGTTCAGTGAACTAGCAGGGGAGCTGTGTGAACCAGTAACATGCATTGCTAACAAATTTTGGAAAGTGGAGTTATCTCAGTATTGAAAGGGAGTAAAAGGCATAATTCATGAAATGGCTTAATAATTCATGCTAGGGAAAATGTAACCATTTATTCAGGAGTCTTACCAAAAAGGAGAGACAGTAAAATACAAGAATTTAATTGAAAGCACTTTATGGAAATCTATTTCCACAGTTGTCTTCTTTTATTCTCCTATTTTTCTCTGCAGTGTGCCTCCCCTTCTCTCCCAATAAATCTGTCATGAGTACAGATCTGATCTCCAAGAAGACATAGATTGCATACCTGACCTAGTGCCAGATGGCATGTTGATTAATCAACTTGCCAGTAGGGGACAGTCCAGTCATTAGAAGGTGTGAACCTGGTTTAGCAAGTCACAAAATGTAGCTCTGCTAACCAAATTGTAAAGAATATGTGTAGAAAACCATATCTGAGATGGATACAATAAGACCACAAATCATTGTGGTCTGTTGACTGTCGTACCTCTTCAGAAGAAAAACAGAACGTCCACTGACTGCAGGGAGCAGATATTGGGATGCCATGCTAGCTGTTAGAGTGTAAACTGGGCAGAGTCAAACTTAATGTAAGATGTTTAGCCTAGGACAGAATTATTACTGCAGATTTCTAAGGAGGTACTGAACTCATGATTAGTACTAAGCAAAACTGCAGATCTTTGTTCTTGTAGGTATGTTAGGGAGTTACAGTTGTCTGGGTTTTTTTGCTTTAAAGATTTAAAAAATTCTATAAATAATATAAATTCAAAACTTCCTTTTGAGGTGTCAGTCCCAGCTGTAGAGGTTTGCTTCCTGCAGGGGATTAATTTTGACACTTAAAACACAAAACCAGACTTTTATATTGTAGGTTATGGAACAGGGTTAGACCATGAGTTTAAGTAGGCCATCATTGCAAGAGTTTAGGAATTGCTGCAGTAAAGCCAGTTTCCCAAGAAGTGTACAGAAAACATATACTTTGTACTGTATACTTCTCATATACTTTGCCAGTATTTGGTAACAAGGATTTAATGAAGGCAATTGGGAGGAGATGGCTTTTTAAACTATTATTCGTATACCCATCATTGAATCCTGCCAGTAGTTTCTCTTGAAATGCTACATATTAAATGCAAACAAAATGGAAGAAAGGACAACTTAGGGTAAATAACGGAAAGTTTTATTGTTTAATTTATCCACACGTTTTTCAGTTCTTAAAGAATTCCATTCTTGGAATTAATCTATAAAATAAATAAAAAATTGGTATAACAAAGAAAAGTAGGAAACATGAGCAAAGCTATAGAACGTAAATAACATTTAAATACTTGTAGCTGGGGAATTGTTCATAAATTCCTGGGAAGGTCTACATGCAAAAGATCCAAAGAGCAATTCAGCTGCATACATAAGTGAAGTAGAGGGTCAATAAACTAGAGGATGAAAATTAGACCATGCCCTTGTAGATAATGCCAAGCACAAAAGTGTTAGCTTTGTAAAGCTATTGTGAGATTTCTGAGCCCTTCAGTGCCGATTTCTTTTCCAGACACTTGTACATAATTCTCAAAGGGAAATAGCATTTTTACCATGTCTAACATTTCACATGCTTTTGATTTTGATGTATACCTACCTATGTTATACTGAATAATCTAAATACTTATACTAATAGTTATGGGGCAATTGTGATATCTCTGCTGCTTGCAAACATTGGTTTGTAAATGACTCACAATAAGGAGGAAAATATAATCCATGATACTATGCTGATGAGTAAAACAATAGAGAACTTATGGGTAAGAATCCTGTTAGTTCTCTGTGTTACTTGTAGTGGTAAATTGTGTAATATTTGTCTGCAATGGAATAACTGTAACAACAGATGTGTAGGTTTTACACTGCATATTCCTACAATTCACAGCTCACAGAAGTCCCACAGACAGAGCTGAGACATGCAGTAGCCATTTCCCTTATGTCAGAGAAACAGAAGGAATGATAGGATCTGTCCCATCTTAAGTAACAGCATTTAATGCTTCATCTTTTGACAGCAAAACTACCAGATGTTGAAATGTCTGTAAACAGACAATATATCTTTCTGTCTGCACATAAACTGCAAGCAAATTTGAGCATACTGTCACACCCTCTAGTGCTAATGGCTGAGTTTCAGCAAACTAGGGTTTGAGACTAGATGAACTGCTTTTGTGACGTTCTCCATAGAACACAGGTATTTTTAAACCTCATATTATTAAAGTCACTTTCATGCTACATGAACTGTTAAAAATATACAGAAATAAAAGTAAATTGTCTAATACAAAGAATTGCAATGATTTTCAATTGTTTTTCATCTCTGTTAATTTCTGAGTGTCTTGAAATTTGTTACTATCAAAACTATTAATATTTCTGAGATACATTTCACTTCCTCAAAAATTCCTGTGTTTTCCCTAAAACTACAAATAAATGTTTTAAATGAAGTACTGTCTCCCTATGATTTAAAAAAAAAATAATAATAGTGGATAAGTAGTAATGTCAATGAGATTCTATTTACATCTTCAGTTTCTCTAATGTGGCAAGAAAAATATTGTAAAATATTGACAAATGAACACTGTTTATTTGTCTTTATTTGACCTTACAATTACATTTGTCTAGCCTTTATATTGGCCACCTGGCAAAAAAAAATAAACAAACAAAAAACATCACGACGCTTTTTCATGAATTCAGTATTGGAACATTTGAGCAGGTATCTAATGGAATTCGGTATTCACAAGTTGCAATGTCTGCCATTTGCTATTCCCCATTGATTAGATGCATCTTTTCTTTTAGAAATTGAGAATGGTTTGAACCGAGTTCAGAAAAATTTCAGGTTTTCCACATAAAAAGCACTGAGGTCAAAAACTACATTTTTAAGGCATCAGTTGTGTTTGACATGTGGAAAAGCTACCTTGTAAAGTATATGGCTGGAGACCTACATCATTTACATGTGCTATTGTTTTAAAGTTTGGATCTTAAGTTTGACTGGTTCTCAGCAGCAAAGGCAGCAAGTAGTTGCATCTAAATGTGCATGCTACTTTCTTACATGTAGTACTAAAATATTGCTACAGCAACAACACGTTACAGCACCATGCATATTTTCAGGCTTTCAACTAGTGTACCACTTTACAAAATAGTTTGCTTAAAATAAAAATTACTGTGTTTTATAATTCAAACAAATTAACTGTAGTCACAGTATAAACTACAAATTGAGCATTAAATTTTGTTGACTGCATTAAGTGAATGCTTTTTTACATACTGCAAATTTCTTTGTAACAGCAAAATGTGTGTTTCAGTAGCATATCTGACAAGTTAAATATTTTAAGTCAGTTTTCCCACAGTCTTTTGTTTCTTTCCTCTTGCAACACATGAAATAATTTGGAAACATCTCTACATTACTGTAAAAAATGCATCCATACATTAATTTTAGTTTAAGTATCCCAGAAGATCACAGCTATTTGTGGCAGCAGTTGTAGCTTATACAAAATAGCCTGATCTATTACATTACTCTTTAAATTGTGCTTGAATACCATGTAAAATACAAGAATTACACAAGTCCATGAATGTTACTGGAGGTATACCTCAGTCCGTGAGGTGTCACAGCTTCAACAAGCACTATGGAAAGAAACTGTCAAGGGAATTCTTTTCTCAAACCAGTTCTACTTAGGTATGAGCATATAGGTATTCTTTTGGATCTGAAAATAGCATGATTGGTGTCTGTTCAAATATATTAATAAAATAAGCATTTTACAAATATTTTAATCTTAATATTTCAGTGTACATTTTGAAGTTTGACCTCTCCTGTTTGTACAAGTGATGTGCATGGTGTTACACTTTATTTTCTTAATTTACTTTGAGAATATATATCAGGAGTGAATTAAAATTGGCTTATTAGCATATGCTTTTATTGAAACATCCTTTGTACAAGCTTCATAAATTATAAATACACTACAGTACAGACATGCAGAAATTATGAATGAAATGAAGTCACATAACACTACTAATATTTTTCAGGTCCTTTTAAACAGATTTGAGTGTTTCAGAATATCCATTTTAGTTGAAAGCAGAAGATTTTGCTGAAATCTTCTATAAAAAAAATGCTAGCAAGGTTAAAAAATCCTTAGGAATGTTGCTGTATGAGTTTAAAAGTTTTCGCTATGCATCAAAAAATCATCTAAATAGTTCTATGTAGTTTTTAACAGTACATGTCATTAAGGAAAAAAAAAAGTTGTACTTTTTTTAATAAAAAAGACTGAGCTAATTTATGTCAGCAAAAACAAGGCAATATTCAATAGTAAATTGAAGACATAAATTGCTTATTTCATAAAGTAGTAGATGACCAGTAAAATTTTGTTATGAAAATGGTATTTTTCTCCATTTGTAGGAATAATAGATCAAGTAGCATGCCTGCTGTTACGTTTACTTATTTTATGTCTTTTCAAGGTAGCTATATTTTCCTATGGGCTGGAAAAATGTGTACTAGTGCAATCAAAAATATGTCTAAATGGTGCTTTATGTGTTCACTTCAATACTATTTACTTCAAAAAGACTATAAAACATCCATAACCAAGTGGGGACGACAGGCAGCAGCAGAATGATGAATGCACTCCATTTTCCTTTTTATGTATTTTAATCTGACAACTGTGGTTTGTGTTTTTTTAAAGATGCTGGCTCAAGTGTTTATAGTATCACAAAAGAATAAGAACTTATTCCTTCACAGATGAGGAAATTGGCTACAAACGGTCCTGTGGTTCTGGCCTCTCACATTCGCTGTGTCATCCAATTTCTTAACCAAACCAGACTTAGAGGAACATGTTAGATATCATCTTTAATCTATCAGTGGCACTGGGATGGGACGTGTCAAAAGAACAGATCCTGATTTATTTTTTAATTTATTTTCTCTGTGTGTGTGTGTGACTGCTGTCTGCTTGATGTAATCAGGTCTAATACTGAACATTGAATTTACATGCCACAGCCGAAGTTATAGTCCTTTTACTTTCTTTTTTCCTTAATCAAAGTTCAGACAAATGTAGTTGAAGGCTCAAGTGGCAGTAGTAAGATGCAGATAACGTATGTTACACATAACAAAAGTATTTTGATTGCTGATTCTGGTTCTGGCCCATTTGCAAATAATAAACTAAACCATTAAGAATATAAAGACATTGAGATGCTGGAGCATATGCAGAGAATGACAACAAAGCTAGTGAAGGGTCTGGAGCACAAGTCCTATGAGGAGCAGCTGAGGGAACAAGTTTGCTTGTGCTGAGGGAGCTACTTCAAAGCAGTACACTGTGACAGAGAATTTTTGTTCCCTGTTATGGCAACACTTTTACAAAGTTTTTGTGAAACATGTTACGAATAGGAAATAAGTGAGGGTATCACTTCATACTCAAGATACTTCTGAGAAAAAGAGCAGCATCATAATTATACGGGTGACTATAATGGAAGGGTTAGTTTGAGATACATTCCAGGCTTTATTTTCCAGCTTTGTAGCAGGTACTGCTGTGAAACCTTCAGCAAATGTTCAGAACTCATTTCAGTCAGGCCTAGCCAGGAAAGTTGTTGAACAGAAAAAATCCTGTAAGAAGAAAATACCAACTGCTTTGATGTAGGCTGATGTTTAGGTCATACATTGGAGCGCCAGCAGAGGTTTCACAAGTCCTATTTCCCAACAACTCTGGCCAATCCACTTAATTTTTTCCAGGAATGATTTTCTTTAGATACAAATAATTTGTACTATTCTAACTGGGATCTTTCATGATTTCCCCACTTTCATGAAGTATTTTGAAAACCACAAATAAATAATATAGAAATAGATATCATTATTATCCTTATTGTAATATCTAAAAAACTACTGATAACAATTTTTACTTGTTTTGAAAGAGAATCCAGTAACGCCTTCATCATATTTATAATATACACTGAATTTCAGTGGTTGTTTTTATAGTTGTTCTAATTTAATTTTGATATCTAAATGGTGTTCAAAAGCACTTTGAACACCATAAATACTCTTCAGTTAGTCTGCTGTCTGGGGTCATGTGTATTATAGTCACTACAGTGAAAGTAGTTTATTCGTTGTAATGGATTCATTACCATAACAATTGAAATACATATATTAAGTTTGTGCAAAATTCAACTAATAAGCTATAGTTTATCCACTGTATATCATTTTAACAGAGCTGTGTATTAAGTAGAAAACTTATTTATGTGAATGTTGTAAGATGTAATATACTGACTAAAAGCAAAAGTAGTATTCTTATATCACTGAAAAATCTTATTTCTCTTTAGCACTTGTTCTGTGATGTTTACACAGGTAAATGTGACATATTATGCAAGCAATGTACTGTCCAGATAAGATCTTAATCGCATTTTTTCTTCATTTAAGTACTGAAACCGGTTAATTTTTTTTTTCTCATCTACCGACTGCTTTGAATAAATGTGATTTCTCTAACTTCCATTATGGAATATATTCTATAATATATTAATTACTGAATCAGCTTTTAGTTTCTGATATTGTCCCACAGGACAGCCCTTTAAAATGGCTTACATTTCCCCAATATATTTAGCCAGGTGGTCTGTACAAATCTCTTCTCTCTGTTTCATTGAAGCATGTTAAGCCTTCGTATACTCCCCAGAAACTAACTTGCTGAAGCTAAGGAACAAAAGCAATTGGCAATTTTTTTCAGGATTGCATTCACTTGCTGCCCCTAATCTTTGAGTGAGGGAGCAGGGAGGGCTGGCTGCTCCAGAAGTGAAGGTAAGCCAGGAATCTTACAAGGCTGCCAGGGCAGGAACTTACTGTCAAGGGTCCTGTCTGACAGTACCTGAATGAGGCAAGCAGTGCAGGGCCAATGTCCATGTCCAGGATCAGCACAGTATGCCAGATCACCAGCCAAGTCTACAGGGAATGGGTAGCTTCAAGGTCAAGCCAGGGAGCTAGTCTGAGGGCCAAAGTCAGCATCCAGATAAACGGGTACGTGGCTAGATATGTATGTGGCTGCAATGCAGGTCGGTCAGATACCATGGGCAAAGACCCTCAGTGGCCAATCCTCCAAGAGAAGGGGTAGTCACCACTGACGCTTCTCTCAGCTCCTGAACAGCTTCAAGGGCAGCTGAGGTTTCTCAGGCCTGCCACTTGCCTTGTCTAAGTTGATACTAAGCTCAGACACTCAAACCTCTGTGACCATTATATTCACATTATGTAGTATAATTCACTCATTCACAGTTAATACAATCTATGTTTCAGGATTTGAAGGTACTTATTGTGAAGTTAACAGTGATGAATGCATCTCCAACCCATGCCAGAATGAAGGTCTCTGTGTGGACGGGGTTAACCATTACAGGTGAAGAAAACTATTTGAATGACAGATATTCAGTATGATACGTGGATGTTTATAATTGAGCTATTCTTTTGGTATTTTGTCTATTATGTTTGCTGTCTTTCAGTGATGTCATGTCTTTTTTTGTGATGCGTTTGACACATTACACTGTTACCTTACACTCAAAATTTTCTTTTGGGCAAAAAGACATATATGTATACCATACATGTGGACCAAAAATTTATTGTAGGGCTAATTAAAATCTTAACAATCTAATCAAAATATAACAAGTAGTTCTTATTAGTCTAGTTACAATAATACTAATAGTCTAAGTTGAACTTAATAGAAAACAGCTTCATAAACAATATAGTTGCATTTGTGATACAAGAAATCCTGCAATTGTTTAGCTCTTCTCTCTGTTGTTATGATTACCCTTAAAATGTCTGTCTGGGTCCTGTGGTCAGTGATTTCAGTTTTCCTCAAGAATTGGCAGTGTTACAGCAAGTCACCAGCATCTGGAAGTCTTTGCCAGGAGAAGTGTGATGTCTGTGGTGGGGGGTTTCTCAGTCGTTCTTCACTCTCAGGCCTGCTTGGAACTATTTTTGTATGCTTCTTTATCATGATTTACTTCCTTTGCACTGTTTACCAACTTCCCCAACCCACATGGTAGCAAAAGGCTATTGTTTGTAATACCATGATTATCCCAGTGTGTCACACCCTCACCATAAGTGCTATTCCCAGAGATGAAGCTAAAACATGAGACAGGCAGCAGTCATTTGGCCCTGAAGTGGGTTTTAAAACAAGCAAAAAACAGCACAGGCCAAGGCAAGTTCTGAGCCCTCACACAGTAGGGTCAGCACAAAAGCCTGTGGCCTTCAACTAATAATGGCAGAAATCTTACCTCTTGGGCTGCAGTCACTGTACTTATGAAGCTTGTTAAAGCACAGCACTTTGTAAAAACAACAACAACCCAAAAAAAGACAAAAAAACCCCAACAAATAATTTTGGAACCACCTTACCACCATACTCTTCCAAATCTGTCATATTTTTCTGGAATCTTTTTATGTTAAACTAAAAAATAATATAGTGACATCCTTTTGGCTAGGTGCTCCTGCCAACTTGGCTTTACTGGGACACTGTGTGAAGTGGAGATTAATGAATGCTTATCGAGACCCTGCAAAAACAATGGAACTTGCCTGGATCTCATAAACAGGTTAGTTACTACTAAATGAAAAGCAATTCCCTGATTTCCTTACATCTAAAGTCTGCTTGCTGCCTTGAGGTTTGGATGGGACCTTCAGCATATGACAGGGATTTAAGGTAGGCCAATGCTTCTGACTTAGCTATTTGTTTCTTATGTGACTTGTGAGGATTATAGAAGGGAAACTGTCTTCAGCACAACTTGTTCTTTTCCTCCTTACTTTCCCTTTTTTCTTTTTTCAGTTTGGAATAAGAGTGGAATAGAGGAAAACTGATCTACATCTCTCTTTTCAACTTCCAACGATAAGCTTTTCTAATGTAAATGTTTACTAAAAGTTAAATTATAAGCAAGAGAAAAAATTGTATTTTGTGTTTGTTCCACAACACTCTACAGTTACTCAGAGACTTGTGTCAAAAGAAGATTAGGCTTTAAGTGATTCCTTATACCTTCAGTTAAAACTATTGTGCACAAATGTCTACTAATTTAAAAATGAGTAAATTGCTCTGCTTGCTTCAGAAACATGGAAATGAGAAAAGTCTATCCATTATTTTAATTTCCATGATGATTAGGGACACCAGTTTGACATAAGGGCATACATATAGCTTCAGAATATTGGAATAGATCATGTTGTCTATTTCTGGTGACTTAACCTGAATTTCCTTTTTCTTAAGATTCATCTGTAGTTGTGCACCTGGATACTATGGGTCTCTGTGTGAGATGGATGTAAATGAGTGTGAAACTTTGCCTTGCTTGCATGGAGGAAGCTGCATCAACAGGCTTGGAGGCTATTGGTGTTTGTGTCCCCCTGGATTCACAGGTATGGTACACTCTACCACAGTGGAGGAGGCTCTTTCACAGGTTTTACATAGTTTTAATTTTGTAGCAATGGCCTCAACTAAATGAAGGAAGGGTACACAGAGGATCATCTCCTTATTGGAGAACAAATCAATATTAATTCAAATAGAACTTTGATCCAATTCTTGCTAAGTAGCTCAAGATGTTATTTACATTAAGGTTTGATTTATGATTTTTTTAGTCACCCAAGCTGAAAAACGTTAAAAGAGAGACTGTGTTGTGCAAAGAAAATCAATGTCTTCTGAATTCAGCTGAGTAAAAAAGTATTCCCAAAGATATAGAGTAAATTTTACAAACATAATAAAATGCTACCTTGTCGTTTGAATTTGTACAGAATCATAATAACACTTTGACTTTAGTGACCTGTTGGCCTGGCACTGTTGCCTTTAGTGTTAATCTTTAATTATTACAGAACTAATAACAAAATATTTAATGGGTAGAGATGTAATAAAATTTCTCTAAAATGGTGCTGACTTTTTTAAAATGCTGTCCATGCTGCAGAACAAGTGTTCATGCTTAATGTTTTGATACATCCAGTTTAAACAACCTGAAGACACATGAGGTCATATGACTTTGCTGAAATGTTTATAGTTGTCTGCCTCAAGTTGTATAATTTCTGCATTCTTTCCGCATATTTTTTTTCCTACCCATTGCAGCCTGTGATGAATACCACAGAATTCATAAGATTAGAAAGAACACAATTCTCATCCACTGAACTGAGAGGAATGAAATTTCTCCACAGAATAAAGAACAAGTGCAGTTTTGGGAATACCTATATAGCTGTATATCCTTCATCCATCCACCACAAACTTTAGTCCCCATATCAATTGCACAATGTTCTTCAAAATTATCCTTGACATTTCAGCAAAAATGGGAAAAAAAGTCCACATAATTCTCTTGCCTAAAACTTTAAAAGCTCCCCCTCCCAATATTTCTTCAGAAAGGCTATGTTCTGAATAGTACTTCTTGGGTATCACAGAAAGTTTGGTTCATTAGGCAGTGATGCTGCAGATTTATAGTTTTAATAATGGATGTTAAACAGTTGTCTTCACCTTTATGAGCAAGTTTCTCTAAGAATTCCCAGTTAGACTCATAAAAGACAAGATATCTGTACCTGAAGGGCTTATGAGACTCTAATTTGAAAAGGAACAAGCAATGTGCAGGTGTGTTTTCCTTTTATGATTCTTTATTATTGACTAAGCTGTTTGACTTGAGTTCTTTTCCCTAACACATTTAACCAGCAGGGGTCGGATGCTGCGTTTTTTGGGGGTATTTTTGTGAGGTATTTTTAATCAGCTGTAGTTGTTGTTTACTATTACAATTAGTTATTTACTGGTAAAAAATCTTTTACTATATTAACAGGAATAGTTGTTTAGTGTTAGTTATTTACTAACAAGGGTGGTCTGGTATCCTGGTGTTTATCAAACATTGAAATATTGCTCAAAAATTATTCCTAGATTGCCCATCACTTAATTATAACCAGCGATTCTTCCCTCCTCCCCTTTCCCTCCCCCCCTGCCAAGTGACACTGTTAGGACATTCACTATGCAATGTATAGTTAGATTAAGTCTGAAGGAATAATTCATCCCATGCAAAGTGTTTGGTAAAGCAGTTGTACTACGGCTTTAAAACAAAGTTTTTGTGTTAGCAGGCCCAGAAGTGAGTGAAAGTGATTTCAAAGTGACATCTTTTCAGAGCAAGACATTGCTTTTCTGGATTAAGAAGCAAAAAGAGCATGTGTCAAGTATATGTTTCCCTGGCGAACATGTAGGATTGTAAAGTAGTTCTCTGGTAGCTTGAGATTTTGAAAGCTTTTTCTAGCAATTACTATTCAAATACCTAATGGATGCTTTTTCGTATTTTATGTCACAATTTTTTGTTTTGTTTTGTGTTACGTACACTACAGAAAAGGTAATTACACTGTTTAAGAGTACCAAGCTTTGGAATTATAAATAGTGAAAGAAAATACTTTAAAACTGCAAAACATTAGTATTTAAGGTGCTGAATTTATAACACTATAACAAAAGTAATTTATTTAACTCTTTGAAAGATAAATATATTTCACCTTTTTCTCCTTTTGCCTGGAAATGTCTTCTAAGAGGATTTAAAGATCAAAGATCTTTAGTAATTTTGTAAATTTAGGAACAGTCCTTTTTTTTTTGTCATGGATAAGGTGCCTTTAAAGCTATGTATTGATTTCAGTGATCATTTGAATTTCAAAAATGTCTTAATGTCCAGAGAAAACTTTAATCATTGACAACAACTAGTAAAATATTATAGATTTATAAATTTGAATGGAAAAAGATTACAATACATTAGATGGGTTAGGCCAAATTATGTTACTCTATTTCTTTTTATTTATAAAACCTTATTTTAAAAGTATTAACTATTAACTTTCATCAGACATTTTGAATGGTTTTTGTGGTCATCATGTAATTTAATGTCTTAGAGAAGGCAGTCATTAGACACTGATATCTGCTCTGTAATCTTTAAAATTTTAACAGCTGATGTATCTCTTAAAATTTTAAATTTTCCATAAATTTACTTAGGGATTTGTTTTACATTGTTCATAATTTTATTTGATTTTAATTTGCTGTTTAACAAAAATATATTAAAAATAATTTATTTGCTATTAAAATATAACTTTTCCTCAATATTCCTAAGATAAAATCTACTTTTTTGCAGCTCAGGTAGATTCTTACAAAAAGTGATTACAGTTCAGATGACAAATGCACAGATGTATCCTTTCTGTCAGGATATAATTGGCAGCAACAATGGTCTTTTTAAACCCTAGATATCACTAATAAATCCTGCTTATAAATCCTAGATGCTTTGGAAATAAACTAAAGTGATCTTGGCATTCAAGAAACGGTTTTTTCCCTGGCCTAAAATGAGAAGTGACCTGATAAAGCAGCACTATATTAGAAAGAGAAGAAAAGTAACAAAAGGATAATACCAAATAATCAACTAATCTTTTTAAAAATTACACAAATAATTATTTCAGTTCCTTTCCTCTGTTTGGGTGGGTGGGGGTTGTGTGGTTTTGAGGTTGAGATTTTTCTGTTGTTTTTCAAAATACCTAGTGATGACTGCATCCCCTCTTCTGCAATAGCCTTTTACACATGTTTAGTCGTCCTCAGTCACACTGGCTAACAAGGCCACATCAAAGGTGTGGATGACTTAGTGACTTCTCCCCCTCTACTCCACTCTTGTGAGACCCCACCTGGAGTACTGCATCCACCTCTGGAATCCTCAGTACAGGAAAGACATGGAGCTGCTGGAGCAAGTCGAGAGGAGGGCCACAAAGCTGATCACAGGACTGGAGCACCTCTCCCATGAGGACAAGTTGAGGGAGCTGGGCTTGTTCAGCCTGGAGAAGAGAAGGCTCCAGGGAGACCCAATCGTGGCCTTCCAATACCTAAAGGGGACCTACAGGAAAGCTGGCAAGGGGCTGTTTCTTAGGGAGTGTAGTGACAGGACAAGGAGTAATGGGTTTAAAATAAAAGAGGGGAGATTTGGATTGGACATTAGGAAGAAACTCTTTGCTGTGAGGGTGGTGAGGCACTGGAACAGGTTGCCCAGAGAAGCTGTGGAGGCCCCATCCCTGGAAGTGTTCAAGGCCAGGTTGGATGGGGCTTTGGGCAATCTGGTCTAGTGTAGGGTGTCTGTGCCCAGGGCAGGGGGATTGGAACTAGATAATCCTAGATAATCCATTCCAACCCAAACCATTTTATGATTCTATGTCTTCCCATCCCCAGTTTAGACCCTCTTGTTTCTTTAATTCCTTTGACTGGCCAGTGTGGCTCCATGAAACAATACTGCTGAGTTATACTGGGTACTCTTGATAACACAAGATGTAATTATTCCAGCTCTATCAGCTGCTGCTGTTCTTTTACTTGTATTTGCTCTTTAGCAACTATATATATACAGTATACATCAGTCTTGTTGCCCGAAAGGATCTTTGTAAACAGACATTGTTCCTTCAGATCTATGACTTTGGCATACTAAAGTGCAAACTGTCTCCTTACATTAGTTTGACCACTCACTTGCAAGCACACAGAAACAGCATTAGTTTTTCCCAGTTTTACACTCCGTTGCAAAAAATATTGATTTATTTGAAATACCATTAAACTTTAATTTTGAAAGACACGAGCCTGGAAAATTATTTTTGGTGTTTAATGCTTAGACATCACAAAGAAATTTAACAGTAGCATAGCATAAAGTCTCTAGATAACCAGTTTGCTACAAAATTCTATGGACTCCTAAATTCCCCAGTCTGATCATTCTTGTTCCATGTCTCTCATCTTTACATGAAAAAAGTTTGGTCAGGTTTATAGAACTAACTGAAAAAATCAGTGGCTTCAAAGTCCTAAGTAGAACAGCTCTTTACTGAAGATCACAGCTGTTACAGCTTATTGCTTGTACCATGGTTGTACCTGGGTGTTAGATATAACAATATAAAACTGAAAGATACCTCCAGAGTCACCAAATCTAAAACCTGTTTTGTCTAAAAGGTCAACCACTTTTTGGCTGGAGTGATGAATATTAATCATTGTAACATGAACTACTGAATTTGTACTGCAAATCTTGTAAAGAAACAAGCAACACTAAACATTATACATAATGTTTACATAATGTAAACATAATTATACATAATTTCATACATAAGGTATGAGATTTAATGTACATAAGGGATAGGCCTTTTGAGCAAGAAAACATCATGCTTACATAGTCATCTTTTAGCACTAAGATACTCTTTTAAATACGTCTTACCTAGGAGTTGTTATTCTTCTACATGATTCCAGAATTCTTTGATTTCATAAATGTTACTATAAATACAGGAAATCATAATCTTAGGAAATCAAAGGGTGATCAAAGGCTATGTCAGATTTAATTTTGTCTTGGTAGGTTACTAAACCTTTATTAGAGAATCTGAAGATACAGTGCAAACAAGTGGAACTCTTATGACTGTTTGTGGAATTACAAATTAAATGGAACATAATCTGCAATTTAAAACTAAAACCAAAACAGAGAAATATAATCAATGTGTATAGCTATATCTTCATTATCGCAAATCACTATGATGTTGCATTCTGAATGTGCACTGGTACACAGTTATATAAAAAATAAAACAAGAAAAAAAAATACATATATGTATATTCCACTGTGTTTGAGATTAAAAGACTGCTAATTAAAACGCTAATATAGCTTCATTTCAGCTGCACAACACAGCATCTTAAAAGGAGTAAGTAATTAAACCTAATGTATTATGATCACTTATCCTGAAGGTCATTTTCATGATTGAGTTGTTAATAATTTCTTCTTTAGAAATCTTAGCATCTGAACAACCTTATGTCAAAGTACAATCCAGATGATTCAGACATACCTCAAGTGAAATATTTTTCGTGATCATGAAAAATTTATTTTATATTCAAGTATAAAGCATAAGTCTCTGGCTGACCAAGTCTGCTGCAAAATGGGTTTAAGAAGAACACAAGTTTTTTGACTGTAGAATTGTGTTTGGTAATTCCTAATTGCTTCATTTGAAAGGATTCTAGGATTACCAAGTCATTACTGCCTTCACTAACAGACTTGGTAATTCTTAAGTCTTTATTTTCTGATTTTCTTTGTTTGAGGTTATCTGAATAATTCTAAGATCTCTTGCAAAGACTAAAGGTTTTTTCCTAAAACGTGTTGTGTTGACCTTGGCCAACTGCCCACTCTGCCGCTCTGAGTCCTCTCATCGGCAGGATAGGAGAATAAAATAGAGATGAAAACACTCATGGGTCGAGATAAAAAAAGGGAGATCACTAACCAATTATCATCCCAAGCAAAACAGACTCAATTTGGGGAACAATAATATATTTTATTGCCAATTAGAATACATTTTTGAACAGTAAGAAACAAAGACCTCTACCTTCTTGCCCTGAGCAGCTCAGGGAATGAGGAATGGGAGGTTGTGGTCAATCCACAAGAGCTCCTCACTGCTGCTCCGTTCTCCTCACACACTTCCTCTGCTCCTGTGTGAGTCCTCTCCCCAGGGTGTAGTCCTTCAAGATAGAGCTGCTTCAGCAACAGCTCTCCATGGGCCACAGTTCCTTCAGTAAATAACCACTTGCTTTGGCATGGGGTCCTCCATGGGCTACAGTGTAGATATCCTGCTTGTGTAGGGACCGCTTTCTACAGGCTGCAGGAGAATACCTCCTGTGCCACAGTGTCCTCCATGGGCTGCAAGGGAATCTCTGCTCCAGCACCTGGAGCACCTCCTCCCCCTTCTTCATTGACCTCGGTGCTTACAGGATTGTTTCTCACTATTCCCCTCCTCACTCAACCTGAGGGGTGTTTTGCCCTGTCTTAAATATCTTCTCATAGAAGTGCCACTGTCTTGGCTGAGGGGCTCAGCTGTGTTTTGCAGTGGGTTCACTGGAACCAGCAGGAACTCTCTGTGTCCAACACGAGGCAGCCCCTAGTCTCTACTCACCCCAACACTTTGACACCTCCACCCAATACTCAAAATAAGATTTCAGTGGCTAATATGCATGTATATTAAACTGAGGTATATTAATTCAAAATTCTGATTCAAACTGCCAATTATTGGGCATCTGATCCAAAAGGTGCCTAAAAATGACTAAGCATCACGAAATAACTTTTTGCTCTGAAGGTATAGTTATTAGTTCTGCAGAGCAGTAATTATTACTTAATTCTAAATAGCAATTCTCTTAATCTCAGATCTACCTTTAAAGTCTTATCTTGTCTATAAGATCAGTACAAACTGACATTTGGAAGTGACTAAGGGTGCACTTAAGTTGTATGTTCAACCAAGTCAAAACCTTGGCTTAAATAACTGAGCTTGTATTTTATCTTAAATGTCCGCTACAAACCCCAACCTTTCTTATCCTGGCCCTCAGAACCTGCTGTTCGTCTTGTCTACGTGACAATGAAAACTCTGCCCTGCTTTTTTTACAATGGGCTGACCTAACAAAAAAGTCCCACAAAATCTAATCAAGGAAAAAAAGACAAGTTTTCTTTATCTTTTTGATCTAAGCAATTTCTACAGCTTCGTACTGTCAGCCAACTCTGGCAGTGACTGCATCTGTACTCCTCAAGCCTCTGTCCATATTCCTACATGAAAAGCAGCAACAACTATTCTACCAACCAAAGTGACTATTTAATTAGTCAGAGGGGAGGACTCTCTTGGTACATTCCCTGATACATCAAAGCAAGATGCAGCTTACATATCAAGGGAGGCCAAAACTGATTGGCACGCCAAGAACAAATTTAACATGTATACTAACAGAACTGGGTTTCTGTACCAAATGTGGAAGTAGTGGTGTCCATCTTTTAGTTCATTGATTAGAGCATTCACTTTAAGTTTTTGGAATAGGTTCAGTGAACATATCATCATGAAGGAGTGAATTTACTGTATGCATTTTCCTGAGAAGTGCTATAATGTCCATGCTATAAGGTAGCCTGATTTGTAAGGAAAGGAGGGGGCACTGTATTTGTTGAACTTCAACACTATTCACCAGAGATTTCCTGGACCAGACAGAACACAGAACAGTAATGTATAACCTCCTTGAGTATTTGACTTAAAGTACCAAGTCTAGACTACTAGTTCCTTCTCCTGAAAGCCAAGCTCAGGACATAAACATGTTTTTTCCTCTCAAAGTAACCACCCTTCCAGACTCTAATATCCTAACCTGGGTACAGGGATGTTGTGGGAGAAGGTATAAAAGCCATGGTAAAATCAAGAAAAGTTACATTTGCTGCTGTCTCATCTTCCACAAACTTAGTCATTTCTTCATAGAAGGCAATCAGATTGTTCAGGCATGATTTTTCCTTGACAAACCTATAGAATCATAGAATAGTTTGGATTGGAAAGGACCTTTAAAGGTCATCTAGTCCTACTCTGCTCATTCCAGGGGCATCTTCAACTAAATCAGGTTGCTCAAAGGCCCATCCTTCCTGACCTTGAATGTTTCCAGGTACTGGGCATCTACCACCTCTCTGGGCAGCCTGTTACAACGTTTCACCACCCTCACAGTAAAGAATTTCTCCCTTTTATCCAGTCTGAGTCTACCCTCTTTTAGTTTAAAACCATTACCCCTTGTCCTGTTGCAACAGACTCTACTAAAAAGTCTCTCCTCAGCTTTCTTATAAGCCCCCTTTAGGTACTGGAAGGCCACGATAAGGTCTTTCCAGAGCCTTCTCTTCTCTAGGCTGAACAACCCCAGCTCCCTCAGCCTGTCCTCATAGGAGAGGTGCTCCAGCCCTCTGATCAGCATTGTGGCCCTCCTCTGGACTTGTTCCAGCAGCTCCATGTCTTTCGTGTACTGAGGGCTCCAGAGCTGGACACAGTACTCCAGGTGGGATCTCACAAGAGTGGAGTAGAGGGGGAGAATCACCTCCCTCAATCTGCTGGTCACACTTCTTTTCATGTGGCCCAGAACATGGTTGGGTTTCTGGGCTGCAAGCATGTGTTGCTGGCTCATTTTGAGCTTTTCATCTATCGACATCCTTAAGTCCTTCTCTGCAGGGCTGCTCTCAATCTATGCTTGTTGTTCCCAGTCACCTTTTTCTCCTTTTGCCTGGAAATGGCTTCTAAGAGGATTCACTCCATGATCTTCCCAGGGACTAAAGTGAGGCTTACTGACCTGTAGTTCTCCATGTCATCCTTTTGGCTTTTTTGATAGATAAGAAGTGCAAAGTTTGCCTTTCCTAGTCACTGGGGACCTTCCCCAATTTCCACGGCCTTTCACACACGATAGAAAGCATCCTTCCAAGGACACAAAGAAGGTGCTTTCTTAGCACCCTCAGATGCAGCCCATAGAGTACTGTATTACAGGAAACGAATACAAGAATCAGGTACAAGAATTTATATTTAGCCAAGTGTTCTGTGTGCCACAGCAGAAACCAAGTTAGATTATTGTGTCTAACCTTTGTCACCCAAGCTTACTATTTATATGTGACCTTTTGATAATTTTATTTCAAATCTGGTATTTACAGCTTCAGCAACAGGAAAAGATAGACCAGTGTATATTTTCTTCTTT
Source organism: Psophia crepitans (assembly GCA_013399095.1). Taxonomy (NCBI): domain Eukaryota; kingdom Metazoa; phylum Chordata; class Aves; order Gruiformes; family Psophiidae; genus Psophia; species Psophia crepitans. The sequence goes on along the minus strand of VWZZ01002241.1, from coordinate 4,299 downwards.
GAGGAAAAAATTATTTTAAGTGGTCTGTAAAGGTTACTATACCACATAGCAGTGACCTCAACCTAAAGCTAGAGAAATGTATTTGTAGTTTCAAAGCAGTGAAATTACTGAACAGCTAAGAATTCTATTTGTAAGAAAGGTCTTTACAGTGCATGCAAAGTCTCTGGTCCTTAAGGAGACAAAGTCAATAACTACCACATTTTTTGTACAGATTATACTCAAAATATGTGATGCTACAGCCCATTCATAATTAGTGTTTGGCAACAAGAATTCTCACTGTGTATACAAATTAAACCTGGTGATTAGGCACTTGGATGACAGTGCACTCCCCTTGTTTAGTAAAATATAATTGTTTTGGGTTACAGATCTGTGCCTTTAGGGAGGAAAATCCTTGTCTTTTGGCAAGGAATATCTAAATGTGAAGTGTTTGTTCTTCATGCTCATTACTGTCTAATTTGAATGTATTTAGTATAGCAATTCTAAGGTGATTTCACCAATGTGTTGTATAGTTAATTACTATTTATCTTCAAACAGAACCATTTTTTTCTGTATTTATAGGAGTCAGTAAAAGAGGAATGGAACTAACTCTGCTTCTTATTTCTGACTGCTGAAAAGAAACTGCATGTTATTTATGAATAGCTTTGATGTAGAAGGCACTGCTTTATAATGATAAAAAGGTCACTGTTCATGAAGTCATGTACTTACACACATTTCCTGTTGTATTGCCAAAATGGTACCATAGATGGGGAGAAAAATCTCAATTTGATTCTCACAGACTTTCCTCCCAAATTTCCTCCACCTTCATAGAGGTTACTAAATGCAAAATCATTAATAAAGAGTTTCAAAGAACTTTTGTTTATTTTTGCATACATCACTCCATATTGACCAGAACAAAGTCTTGAATCCAATTTTTGCACATAAAGTGAGATTATGGTGAGGCATCCTCTCCCACATTCTCTCTCTTTCTGTAGCTGGTCTGTTTAATATTAATAATTTATACTAAGTGGGGGGAAAAAACCTCCAGAGGAAATATTTTCCATATAAAATATCCAGTAGGTGAGCCATACATACTTTCTGTCCGTGTATGTGGAACATTCGTGCCCCATATCAAGCAGATCTGGAAATGTTTCAGAACAGTTTTTTAATTTGTTGGTGGAAGTGGAGGAAGATGATCCCTTAGACTAATACAGCTGACAGCAGTAAGCACGCTGTACATCACAGTTCAAAATTTGCAAGCTAGATTGAATGGAAAAAAAAAAACAAAACCGAAACCAGCTGGATCAGAATGATGTCAGCCCTAGGCTAATTATTTCTCCTTGGAGGCATGGCAGTAAAGCCAGATATAGTGCCACACCAGCATGGCTAAAGTGCTTTTGGCCTTCCAGAGCTATAGTTTGCACATCTATCATAGCGATTTTAAGACTCTACTGCATTATGCTACATAGACATGTGCTGATAGTTCTTTTCTCAGTTTTCTAGTTTCTAAAGTCCTTTAACACCTGACTTCCCTTGTGGATTACATGGAAAGGCTGGTTGTCTCTCTGGTGAGGCCTTCGAGAATATTGGCACCGTACTTGTTATTTCTGTCTTGTTGCCACAAAGTGACAATCAAACGATGATGATAATGATGATGATGATGATGATGATGATGATGATGATAGTAATAGTAATAGTAATAGTATAGTAATAGTAATAGTAATAGTAATAAATACTTCCTTCCTCCAGGAAACCATTCCTCACAAGAACAGAATCACTGTTAAACATTGTATCCTAATTATGGAAGTGCTGCTGTGAAGTTCTGTGGTTTGCCTTATGTTCTTGATCATGATGCTATATATACAAAATAAGTATCTTTCTTAGGACACATACGTACTATTTAACAGAAGAGGAATGTTTAATAAAACTGAGACAACCCCCAGCTAAACGATTTACCTTCTCGTAAATATAATCTGTCAGATCATTCAGGGTAAAGCAGGTGTAGAATGCTTCCCTGAAGACTTTTTGAGCTGCTTGAAATGCAGAATTCAGGAGATAGAACTATCCAGTGAAAACATTTGAGAGCTTGTGGTCAAGTGATTATATCTAGATCTTATCTATTATGGCAAGCTATTAGGTGAGAATTTAAATTATCTGGGCTTCTAGAGCCAAAATCAGTGCTTCACATTATACCTACAAGAAATTTGAGGAAGCCTTGATGCAATTGTTAGAGCTGTTTCCTAGCTGTTACTGCTAGCTGGGAAAATATTTGTAATATTGAGCAAGTGTAACTTTGGAGGGATCTTTGAATGTATTCAAGCATGTCACTGTGCATGCTTTCAAAGGAGTGTCTATTCTGTAAGAGTCACCAAGGCCCAGGGGACTGAAATCTCAATTTCCACACAAATTGCTTTGCTACAAATACTGTGACAAAGAAACTTTTAAGCAGCTTTAGTGCTTACATTGTAAATGTACTTAATATCTAAATCTTTTATATTAAGTTATTGTAGTATTCCTAAAAGATAATGTTACAAATGAAATAAGAGTATTTTAATAGCTATTTATGATGGTGTGATTTTTTGCTATTAACTTAAAATATCATGACTGGGAACTACTTGGATAAAAACATACAATTCATCACTTAAAAACCTGTGGATGTTTCAGTCAGTCACAGCAATAAATATCTAAAGCAATGACTGCGGAGTGATGGTTTCACTTCGCGGAATCCAACATACTTTATGTTAGAACAGTTACTGTAAAGTTGTGCCTCTTATTTCTGAAAAGTGTGGTCATGGCAATATCATGGACTTTTTTGATTCTCTGTAGCTATCTCTGCCAGCAATCTCTGTCTTTTGTCCTCGACAGAATTCAGAGAAGTAGATGACTTCATGAAGAGCATTTTGTTCACTGAAGTAGGACGGGTTGACTTTTCATGCTAAGAATCTAGTAGTTTTATTAGCAATTCCAATTGTTTCCCTCGTTTGTAAGGAAAAAATGTATCGGGCAACTCTTTGAGTCTCACTGATTGTATGACTTGGATCTGTTTTATTTCCCTGAAGGTAGCCTAAAGTAGTGTTCTAAGTTGCTAAGTTCTCATTTGAAACAAATAGTGAAGAAGGTGTGCTATAGTAATTAAATGAACCAAACATTAAATATGCCCAAGGTATACCTGTACTCTAAATAATACATTTTCTCATCAGTAATTAAGATTATTTCCAAGTGTTCGTACTTCCTGTTTGACTGCATGGAGTCTTCAGTGTATGATTAGCATATGTCTAAATGGAATAAATAAGCAGCTTAACTTTTTGCATACTTTCCTGGATTTTTTGGGGGGAGGTTGAATTTGACCAGAAATTATAATTTAAAACTATAAATAGCATAAAAAAATTGAAAATCATTAGGCTGTGATGAAATACATGCTCTTCACAATTACTCCTGGTTGGAGGGCAGAAGTCAGAGGGTTGTGGTCAAAGGGGCCGAATCTAGTTGGAGGCCTGTGACTAGTGGAGTCTCTCAGGGGTTGGTGCTGGGTCCGGTGCTATTCAACATCTTCATCAACGACCTTGATGAGGGAACAGAGTTTAACCCTCAGCAAGTTTGCTGATGACACTAAACTGGGAGGAGTGGCTGACACGCCAGAGGGTTGTTCTGCCATTCAGCGGGACCTAGATAGGCTGGAGAGCTGGTC